>JAODUI010000030.1:6955166-6995598 GCA_027563995.1 Papilio gigon | reverse complement strand
TGCATATGTACATTATCCGACGCTCTTACGGTGAAGGAAAACATCGTGATGCAACCTGCACATATCGGCGAAGAAATCCAAAGATATGTGTGAAGTCAACCAACACGCACTGAACCAGCGTGGTTGACTATGGCCTAGTCAGCCCTAATAATAAGGTAGGCTCTGAGCCCCTCGGTGGGGACGTGAAATGAGCTGATGATGAATTTAAAAGGAACGTAAAAAAAATAAAAGATAAAAGTCAATCTTAATTAATTTAATTTGTTACTTGATTAAAATTGTTCAATGTTCACGATCACAAATTAAATGAGAAACGGAAATACTCTTTGTTTCTGTCAATAATTTAATAGATTTCAATAATTATAGAACAATAACAGATTTATAAAAAAAACAAACATCGTGCGAGCTCATCCCTTTCTCATCCTAAATGTGACTATTTTTAAATGACCACCTAACAAATTTATAATGTACAGATTTCAATAGAAACATACAAGCAGAGTTGAAATGGAAACAGAGAAGACATTAACGGTACAAACAATACCACTTGTTTGAAAGTACACTACAACTTTTAATGGAACTGCCCTTTATATGAGTTTCGGAGTATCCATTCATGTTTCGTGTATTTATACTTGCTATAATATATATGTAACCGTAAGTGCATGAACTCCGGTAAACTTAAGATTTGCCAACTAGTTAGGTACAAGTCTGTAAACTTACGTAATATTTGTTTATTTCCAGCATTTACTACTCACACGGTGTATCATCAAATTTTCTCAAAAAGCATATGAATGTAAGACGATTAACACTATATATTTTAAAGAAATTAATTTAATATTTTTATGAAATACATAACATGGATGATGTTAACACCATAATATTAATAACTGTTTAGTGCCATTTGTCTGGATATTGAAGCAAATAAAGTGAGTCGTGGTATATGCTCGAAGTAAACAGACTTTTATCAAATCTTGTTGGTGAATATTAGGATTGACTGTAATTCTGGCTTATACTGTAACATGTATAGTATTTTTTTATCTATAAATGAAGAATGAAATGAGTTAATCCCAGATACTAATCAAGATATTCATATTGTTGTTTCAAATATAATTGAATCACAAAGAGTTTACGAAGCTAAGTCGCTAATGCAGCGCACGAGATAAAATCTAGATAATAAAAAGACCTGATCAATCATATCACTTATAATATTCACAATGTTTTTTTTTCTCACTTCGATACACAATTATCAACAATATTATAAAACAATAGAATATATTGATCAGATCTTTTGACATAACTTACAATTACCGCAAATAAAAACCAAATAAAACAAAGACAAGATAAGGAAATGATGACCACGAGTAATGTTAGGGGCCATTTGACTTTAAATAATAAATGTATATAGAGCGAAATAACTACAAGAACTACCGTCCAACAGACGGTGAAATAAATGAAATGGTACAGTTTTCGAAACATAGACTAATCTTAGAAGACTACCAATACTCTAATTATGAATTATACATTGAGTGCCTTACCGTACACAAATGTGGTAACACTTGCCTTTGTTTTCCATAGAGAATAAGAGTAACTTATATCCAACCATAGACAATGGAAAGTTACGTCACACTCACACCACGATACGCGCACACTGTCCCACGCACACGAGGACCGCGCGTTATCTATTGTTACAATTATTTCTAAATACAAGTCAAGTATTTCGATTGATAGCATTCTCTTGATTACACTAAAGTCGGCAACAATCTGTCTGTTTCATATAGAAACTTCGCAATTTACTAGTTCCATTGTAGAGTTACAAAAACTCTTTGGGTATTATTTTTTTTACAACAAAAAAAAATAATTCGTCAAATCATTACAAAATTTAAATAAATTACAGTTAAAAATGAAAATTACAAATAGAGTTATGTTAGAATTGACTATTTACAAAAGTAACAGAACTGAATACTATCAATCATTTACTTAGCAATAAGTCAATATAATAGTTTTATTTCTTAGGACGTCGCTACCATTTTATGATTCATTATCCATGGATGAGCAAGTAGCAGTTTTACTGGTCTGAAATTAAAACAAATTCATAATATTAATTAAAAAAGAAAACAAAATCAGATAAAAACGAGTCGTTGGATGCTAAAGTTGGAGGACCGCATACTGTGGAAATAAACATAAATTGTAATTATGTACGCGAAGCGAAAACTTTGTACTTCTCATTAAAAAAAAAATATGTTCGAATTTTGAGCATTGGTCGATCAGCAATGATAAAAAAATTGTATTATTGTATCCTTACCTCGCAGCTGTCGTAGAAATACACGGCAGTTTCGTTGTCCGGGAAGTTGATAGTGAACGTCTTGTTGACGTCATCGCCCACGCCCGACCACGTGCACGAGTCGCCGTTGAGCTGGGGGAAGACATTAGAACTGTCAATACATAGTCATACATTTTTCTTGGTGATAAAATACAGCGAATTGCAGAGACTGTTCCTCGCATGTCCCATCGTCTATAGAGACCTGAGATTCCTAACCTTTATTGCGTCGCGCCCCACTTGCAAATTTCTATTATTTTATGACCCCATACATAATTGTTAACATTAAGAAAAATAAATGGTCACTCTAGACACATAAATAATAGGTTTCAAGAAGATATCAATATGAAATTATTATCAAAACACGGTAAGTAAAATTTTAAAAATTATTAAGAGAAAATGTTTTTTTAATTGCCCCCTATGAGGCGTGGACCCCGCGCTGTTTAGACAGAAATTATAATTAAGTTGAAAAACAGTTTTACCTGGAATTCTGTGTCAATAAATATGAGGGTGTCGGCCAGCACTTCACCCGTGTTCATGTCAGTAACGAGAATCTTCGGCGAATACAAGTTTTGGTCGAACAGCACTTGTATGTTGGCCTGGGAGCAGCTCTCCCGGTTGCTGCCTTTCTCTACTATTGCTTCGCCTTCACATGAAAAATATATTCCAGTTTCATCTTCCTCCTCCTAATAAAAAGAAAATCATATTAACCTTCACAGGAATGATTAAATAAACAATGGAGATTATAAAATACTTTGACATTTAGTTGCTTACTTCATTATATTCGTCCGAGTCATGATAATGGTCATAATCCTCGTCCTCCTCCCTGTCTTCATTATCTTCATCCTCTTCCACGCAGTAACCTTCTTCCGTCTCCTCAAAGTGTACCTGTTTAGTTTCCACAACAGGATGTGTGTTTGTATCACTAGCGGTGTGACCTAGCTTTGCTTCCTGGGTCACGACCGACTTCTCTCCAAACACGACCTTGGCGACTTGAGGGATGTTAGTCACTTGTGATGGAACAGCTTTTGTCTTTGCTGCATTTTCTTTTTCGTTTCTTATCGCCTCCGCCGCCGCGGCTTGTAATGACTGAAACAGTACATATTGAGCCCATAGTAGTAAGAACAGCTTACAAATATTTTTTTGTTGAAAATTACGGGTGATTTTAATTTAATGCGTTAAAAATATTCTAAGTTCTTACCCGAACACATTCAACGACTTTGTCGTGGAAGTTATTGGCGATTTCTGGCGTTTTGAATCGCACGGCCAACATCTCCTGCTCACCGGCGGCATTCTCGTCGCCGTAGTTCACCCCGGCCCAGGTCCAGGCACGGTTAGAGTTCTTCATTGGCAACAGTTGCAAATCCATGAACAGCAACATGTTAAGTACCAATTTGTGCACCTGTTAAACATATACAATACATATTAATTTAACATTATATAGAAAATAAGTAACTTGCTAACTATCTATTTTTGGGCAGCATGTAGTGTAGAAGCTATCATAAATTAGTTACCTGTTCTCGCCGAAGTAAAAGGCGATAAGTCATTTGTCTAGGATGAAACAGTACTTTGATCTCGCCGACGCCACGTTCTTTCCATTCTCGACCTTTTTCGTCGTATCTAAATAATTTACAACGTTCACCAAACAGCTTTTCCTAAAATGACAATTTTTTTATTAACAAAATCTTTTATTAGAGTACGTTTTTCATTGGTTTTAGATCGGACGTCACGTACGGGTGGGCTCAAATGAGAAAAGTCATAAGAACCAGCGTATTGTTACAAGTAATAAAAATTGTCCATCTGCATATGGGTGTGAATCCCCAATCATCAGAGTAATTGCTCACTACATTTAGAACCTAGACTTACCTCGTCCTCTTCACCAGTAGTCACGACAATCTTAGCGGGCAACGGAACAATGGGCTCGTAATGAGGATCGTACTCCTCTGCGCCGCCCCCTTCCGCCTCTCCCTCCACATTATCTTGTGATTTATCTTTATTCACTTTACTGGTAAATAGTTGCTGACCAGCTCCTTCCCATTTGAAATCTGCTTTCTCTGAAAAAAATTAATTACAATTAAATAAAGTAAAAACATTTTAATTAAAAAAAAACAATTTAAAGTTATCTTACGTTGAATATTAAATCCAGACGCAGTTGAAGATAACGCGGCAAATGACAACTCGTTATCAATTTTTAAGGCTCCTGTCACCTTGTTCTCTTTGTCGTCTTTAGATGCAGAATTGTCTATAGTCTGCGGCTCCGTCGCAGGTGCTGTTCCATCGATATCAACTTTAGGCGTGCTGATGGCCACAGGTTCGTTGGACACTTTTCCGAAATTACTACCAAACATTAGACCTTGAGAACCAAAAGGACTAAACGGTCCCAATTTTGTTGAGTCACCTTTTAAAGCAGACGGCCCGAATAAACTTCCTTGATTCATTCCACTAAAGAGGTTAATGGGCTTTGGATCACCTCCGAAGATTGATTTTACTTCAGAACTCTTTTGGAATAAATCCTTCTTGTTACTCGATAAATTAAATATTGATTCATTACTGGAAACGCCCACAGTTGCTTGTACCTGTGCGTTTTCATCTTCTATACTTTTGTTGTCTGCAGATACATTAGTCTTAACTGCATCTAATTTAGGAGGAGCTAAAATGGATTTTTTCGTAACGGACGTTGGCTGAGGACCAAAAATGTTTGAAGCTCCAAATGTTAACTTCTGTTCAGAGAAACCAAAGCTAGAATCTTGAGTTAGTGTATTGTCTTTGGTGGTAACATTACTTGTATTAGCAGTGTTGGAAGCAACTGCTCCTAAAGGAGTGCGGAAAATGGAAACATCAGCAGTCTCATTTAAGTTATTCGGAGTTCCATACGACGAATTTGTTGGGCTTTCATCTTTGATAGGCGTGGAAAAGCTGGTTCCCAAGACCCCAAGAGAAGCGTTAGATAACGAGGTAGGTGTAGTATTACACGTTGCTTCACTAGCCCCATCTTCGTCGGTACAACCTCGACATCCTTGACACGGAGGTTTACTTTTGTATGTGTAAAAATTTTCAGGCAATTTAAGCTCTATGGCTTTTAGCTTGTCTTCGTTGGAGGCCAGTATTTCACTTACAAAAACAACGTCATCAGTCTCCTTTTCCTTCTTACTACTATTGCTGTCAGCTTGACCAATACTAGCGACGTCGACGGCGGTCTTAAATTTCAATGCCTGTTCGGCATTTCGAAACTGGAGGCAAAAGGTTTCTATGCACGATTCGCCCTCGCTACAGTCGTTAATAGTTAGAAGCCAGGTTTTTTCATCTTTGGCCTTGTATTCAATTTCAGATGTTAAATTATAATTGACACAATCGTTTAAATCTGGGCTCTGTAGCATTATAATTCTGAAAATAACAATTAACATAGTATGTAGTATTTCAATAATATTGGAAGTAATTCAAAAACTTAGTTATTATTTAAAAAAAAAAAGGACTTGCACTAAATAGAGAAAATTCATCAGTTTTCACAACAGAGGCATGAAAGTAAGTTACCTTAATTGGCTGGTCTTTTTACGTTTTAATATTTGGACAGCAACAACTCCATGCTTTTCCCATTTACTTGAAATGAACTTGTACAAGTTGGCCCTCTGGCCAAATATTAAAACCTCGTTTTTCTCTTCAATAACATTGTCAACCTGAAATTGTTGAATAAAGTGAATTAAGATTAAAAATGTATTTTTATTAAATAAAAAAAATAAAAACACTTGATTGTAAAACTTACCTCTTTTGAAATAGTAAAAGTACTAGAGGACAGTTTTGGTTCCTCTATGGACACAAATGTATTTTTCTCAATATCTTTTGGCTTATCTTCACTCTGAGAAGGTTTGTACGTAAATCCAAAAACTTTTTCGCTGGTCGTTTCATTTTCGTTTGGTTTTGGGAAATCGGAAGAAACTTTAACAGCATTATTTTTAATGGAAAAATTTAAAGGTTGTTCTTTGTCAACGGGTTTTGATGCACCGAAAACGTTAGTATTAGTTTTTTGGTCGCCAAAAGAAATCACAGTCGGAATTCCAAAGGTAAATTTCTGTGTTGTATTCGTGCTAAACAAATTTGTTTCACTTTTTACAGCCTTCTCTTCATTTACGTTTTGAGAAATACCAAAAGTAAATTTAGGACTTGAAACATTATTTGTAAATATTGATTTATTTTCTACGCCATTACCAGGAAGTGCGTTATTTGTCTTAGGCATTACAAAACTGTATTGACTTCCGCTGTTAGAATCTTGGCTGTTAGGCTTGGGATCAACATTTGATGTGGGTTCTTTTGAAGTATTGCAAGCGCAACACACAGCTGCGTCTGTTTTATTCTGGACGTAACAAATTTTACAAACCCAGCAGCCAGGTTTAAGTTTAAACTTATCACCCCAACTCGATGATGTATTAATTTGAGGGGGATTCATTTTATCACCGTTACTTTGATTAATTTGTTTATCTGCATTCTTTGCTCCTTTGGAGTCATCTATTTTGGAAAGAGCTGTTGTGACAGCTTTTAGAAATTCATCACAAACTTGAACGGTTTTGAATCGCAAACAAAATGTTTCTGCGACTAATTCTCCCTCCGAGAAGTCTTTGGCGCACCATGTTACTGCTTTATCCATATTTGGCATTTTCTGGAACGTCATCTCTTTACTAACACCATGATTACAACATACTTTCATAATTTGTTCCCTCCTCATTAAAAGACGAATTTTGTTATTGTTTTCTTTATGCATCAATAATTTAATATTACCAAGACCTCGCTCTTTCCATTCTTTGGCTGATGAATCATATCTTAGTAGCTTTGCACGATGTTCAAATAAGATAATTTCATCTTCTTCTCCAGTTTTTTGATCAACTAAAGCCGGCAAAGGCACTACAGGTTTGAAATCAACTGCAGGCTCAAAGTCTTCAACTGTATCGGATGTATTCAATTTGATATTTTTTTCGGTATCTTGCGGATTTTGTGGTATAGAATCAATTTCTTTTATCGTAGTATTAAACAAGTTAGAATACTGTGTGCCAGTATTGGATGTAAATGACAAACTACTAAAAACGTTACTTTTTGATATTTGTGGAGTGTTAGCTGTCTCGCTCGTAGTTACATTGTTAATAGTTTTGAAAGACGGTGTACTCGAAAATGTGAAACCTCCAATAACGGTTTTATTTTGATCCGAATCGACTTTCTTACCTTGTGCATTTTCAGGTAGCTTTTGATTTGCACTAGGGGTACTTATTGAAGAAGCTATAGCTTCTTGTCGAGCCTTTTCAAATGCGTCGTAAAATTGTTTCGCAATTTCAGCAGTTTTAAATCTTATACAGAATTTTTCAAATATGACTGTTTCTTCGGCAAAATCGTTTGCAACCCAAAAGTAGGCTTTCGTTTCATTATTCATTGGTTTGATTTCCATTTCAGGCAAAATGATGTGATTGGCACAGACTTTATGAATTTGTTCTCGTCTCATCAGTACTCTCACTTTTCCAGTCTTTTTGTGCTGCAACAATTTCATTTCACCAAGACCCCTTTCTTTCCATTGTTTCTCAACAAATCTGAATAACTTAGCTCTCGCGCTGAATATTGCAACTTCATCTTCCTCTCCTGTTGTCACCTTTACCTCAGCCGGTAACGGTATGATCGGTTTAAAGTCGGGACAAGGATCATAGTTCTCTACTGAAGTGTTACTCTTTTCTGATAAGGTTCTTGATTTATTAAGAGAAACATTGGGCGACGTATCAAATAGAACACCGCCAACTGCATTGGAATTCTCTTGGGAAGAGTTATTGAACAAAGTGGTAGATTGAGTATTGGAAAATATAGATGGATTCCAAAGGGAAGAATTCGTTGTCGCAGTTTGCTTATTCGTCTCTTGCGTAAAACGAAGCTTTGGGGGGGATAATGCCCTACTTTCAGTAGTACTTGGCATTGGTATTTGATAATTATGAGGACTTGACTTGATGTGCTCGGGAGGCACTGTTACTGATAACACTGGAGCCGGAATAGCAGCACTGGTAGGTAAAGGATCAGAAGAGGTTATAACTACATTCACGGGTAGCGAGCGCGACGGCTCTTTAATGTCAACAGTATGAGGTGGTTTTAAAACAGGACCTGATGTTGACAAAGGCGCTTTGGGAACTGAAGTCGTTACAATTGTGGATGTTAACACAGGCACTGTGGAGACCATAGGTATTGTCGACACAGATGGCAAGGTAGATGCAGATGACATGTTAGGATGGATAAGATGGGCATCTAGATACATTTGATCTGGGGTTGGATATACGTTGGGATAGTTCAGCTGGCCCCTAGTGGGATCAAATAATGGTGCTGCTGGCACAGATTGTGGTTGAGTAAATTGTGAATACTGATTATATAAGCTGTATAAATTTTGTCCATACAATTGGTATGGATTAGATGGTATGGGGAATGGAGGTACAAGACGTTGAGTGAAGGGCGGTATAACCTGAGTTGGAGTAAACGGCATGTGCGGCGTAAATGTTGCAGTGCTCTCCGTTGTTCTATAGTTTTCATCCAAATTATACAAGTCATTATCGTTCGCTGTTGCATCGGAAGATCCTTTCTTCAATTTAAATACTTCTTTTTTTAAATCCGCAACTTGTTTCTTCAATTCTACGACATCTTTACATTCGTTTCTGCATTCATCTATTTGACCTTTAACTTGGTCAATTGATATTTTAAGAAGTTTAAATTGTTCGGTAGTATTTTCTGTATTTAAATGAATAGTGTTTATAATTTGACTTCCCATTGTATTATTTTCCTTAAACCATACTTTAGTTTGTTCCATAAATTCGTTTATCATTGCGTCTCGCTTTTGCAAATTTCTTATATGTGTTTCAATTCTTTCTAAATACTGGTTATCAATTCTATTGTTTTCTAATAATTGTGAGTCTATAGCAGATCGATAATTAGTAACATTAGCCTGCGATTGATGTTTGGGTGTAGAACTCACGTTACGGAAATGATGGTTAGGTCGTATAGAAAATTGTTCGTTGGTAATCAAAGAAATGTTTTCGTCGGATAAATACTTTCCTTCTACGTTGTTAGCGTGAGTGGAATAATCTGGATCAACTTTAATTATACAAGCCTCTATGTCTTCAATCAAGTCTTGTGTTTCAGTATACAGGTTGGTAGTTTTAAAAGCATCAGTTTGCATTAATTTATCGAGAGCTTTATGTGCAAATTGTTTAGATTTTATTAGTAACGACATACATTTTGATTCGGCCCCCGTGTCTCGTGAGTTGGCTAGATCTTCCAAAGCAATTCTTTTGTACGTTTCGCCAAGATAATAAAAAGCTTTTGGACTTTTTATATTAGCTAGCAAATCAATCACTTTTTCAAATTCTCCATCTCTGAGATGTGTGAGAGCAACAAAAAGCTTACATTGTTCAATTAATGAGTTAAGTTCTTTAGACCCAAGGTCTGAATGTGTATAGTCAAAGATACGTTTTTTTGGTACCTTCACAACAGTATTGTTTTTCAGTTGATTCAAGAGTGGTATGGCAGCTGAATAGTATAGGAATGCTCTCGTTTCTAATTTGCTGCTTTTTTCTTCTTCAGTTATAACTTTAGCTTGTTCGCTAAAAATTCGACCGAGAATGCAAAGGAGCTCGGGGTCCAAGCCATGGTTATCTATGCACCTTACTACTTCAATTCCAGTACTCAACGTCGCTCGGATATCGGTCAACTCTGTACCTAGTTCATTTTGACAGAATTTGTAAGCACAATCCCACCATTTCATTTGTGTAAGAGTACAAAGTAAATCAGAAATATTAGCTGGGATTACGCACGGTTTATCATCAGGAACATATGATTTTTGACTAAGTTTTTGTTTCGCCGACAATGCGGCACAGTAGGCAAAGGCATAAACGTCTATCTTGCTGAGGGCTTCCGGCCCACTGTTTGTAACAGTTGGCATTAACATGTCAAAAAGAGTGCATTTAAAATCAGATAAATTTTTGTAATTCACTAAAATCCAAACAATGTGATGTAAAGAATTTGGATACTCTCTTTGAGCATTGTCATCATAAGCCTCAACTTCACTTCTCCTTGGTAACCGGATTACAGGACCATGAAATGAATTGGATGTAATGTGAGATGTCTTCATTTTTGCTTGATATTCACTTATTGGATAAAGCTTTTTGTATAGTTTTTCCTTCCATTCAGGGCCAGAACAATTCTGTGATATTTGATCCAGAAACAGTTGACTTTTATCTTGACTATTTGAGAGTAAATAATGGCCAGACTGTGAACATCTGTAGCTCCCCTCAATATACCAGCGTTGAACTACCTTTTTTTGTTTATCTGGAGCATGGAGCAGCCAATTCGCTTTAGAATCCATTGGAACTGTTTGCCATGAAAGTAGCATTAGCGGATCTGCTAGCCTAGTGCTTTCCCTCCATTTTATTAGGTCTTTTTGCGCCTTTTTAAGGAGAAAAGTCGCGGCATAGAATGCCAACTGACCTTTGTGATGTTGCAAAAGATAAGAGTGAAACTCTGAGTGTCCGCTGGGTGCACCGACACGAGCAACATTTTCGATTGCTTGGTCATAATGGAAAAGCAAATCATTACATTCTATCAAGCTCTTAGTTGAGCCGCTGGGTATTTCAGTAAGGCTTAAGAGACATAATCTTTCTTTGACAGTCAACAAAAGTAATTGGTAAGACCAATCTTTTACGTCAAAAGTATAATTTTTCAAAACCTGAGAAATTATTTCATACCAGTCATTATTAAGTGAAAAATAATTATTATCAAATTCTACATTGCAACTGTGTTGAAATGCTTCTTTTATTTGATTAGAGTTTAGGTAGTGTTTAAGCAAGTGAGCATGTAGGAGTGCCTCCTTTGGCCTTTCCACAAGTTCAGCTTTAAGTAATGTAACCAATGCTTCTGGATCAGGGTTAAATTTACTTAAAAGTTTTTCTCGAAGTCGAAAAGTTGTTGTATGTCTTGGAAAAATTGCTTCCGCCTTTTCACACCAATATTTTGCACGTCCGGGATCAACAGTGATCTCATCATCAGCCAGCAACTCACAAACTAAAATGAAATATTTAATGATCTTAAATCTTTTCCTTAAAAAAATTGAATTGACTTTAATTGGTCTTCATTATAACAGCGTTTAATCATTTTACAAAACCCCCATGACAACTTATATGTTCCACTGACAGGTTGTCACATTCAATCTTTAGTCTTTACAATCCCTTAGCAAATAACAGAAATCTAAAAATTGTCTGAATACATTCAACGCAAATAACATTTTTTTTTTCAATGTTTTTGCATGTTGGTTTTATTACTTATGTTGTGCCAACAATGCCATACTATTAAATATTAATAATAACTTGTAAACCAAATTTTTTAATCATCTGTAATGTACAGTCTCAATACAATAATGGTCTAAATAGTTTATAAGACTTAAACAGAACAAAAACAATGTACAATAAATAGTAACAAAATCACAACTTCAACATCAATTTGTATTCAGGAATGGTAATATATTCTAATTCATTCTTATATTTTTTTTCTATTATTGAATACAATACTAAAATATTAAATAACCTAAATTCATTGCAGATGATAAGTACAAGTTTTGCAAAATGAAGGTATATAACCTATATAATTTACCCCCCCATGAGACAGCACTATATTGAGTACATCATCATAAAGTACAGAACAAACAATAATGAAAATGTGTTTCTTGCTCAAATATCAATAAAAACCAATAAATCAAAGTAAATCTTATGAAGAAATGAAATATCTTAATAAAGTATATAAAAATACTTACTGTCAAGGATGGTACTTGTTTGCGTTGGATCCATATCAAGTGAAATTTTGTATTGCTCGAGAGCTTTTTCTTTTTGTCCTGCTTTTTGAAACGCTTGCCCAAGCAGTTTATGCGCGGCGGCATTTTTATCTTTGCATGTAAGGTATTGTTCAACGTATTTTACACAACTTGCATAGTCCCCTACATCGAAATATAACCGTGCAATGGAATACGCACGGCTATTGAACTGCAAAAGAATCACTTATTAGTAAATAGTAAGTTTAATTGAATATCCTAATATTTAAGCTACAAACGTGTATTTTCAACGTACCTCTTTTAGTGACAATTTTGATGTTAACGTTTCCACGTGTTTATCGACGTCCTTTTTACTTCTATACATTTTTCCGGATTTGATATGACACCGAATAAATATATGATTTATATTTTTCAATGAAAACTAATAGCGTGGATGCAAAATCTACAAACGGTCACAAACTTTGCCTTCATCATTATTCTAGAGAAGTTGTTACAGCATGTATCTTTGCTAAGTAAAATGTTGCCAGAATTGGTATCGATTAGACCGTCATCGACAGGTTTGTGTAAAAATTTAATATTTTTTTTAAAAAGATTTCACATTTTTCTGAATTGTTTAATAAATGGTATTTTACTAATAAAGACAAATTCTTAATTACTTTGTAATTTTGGTGTCAACAACGCGAAAAAGGAAACAAAGGAAAATTGGTCTTAAATTATCATTCGCAACTATAATCTGTAGCCTTTTTTTGCGTCTGTATATTATGCTCTTTGATGTTATGTTCTATCATCAACGCAGTGTCCTTGTCTTGTTTTGTTATTTTATATTTCATTTATAATACTTTAAAACTATAACTTTATCAAAGTAACTTAAATAATTTGTGAAACAGAAGTTGTTATGTTTATTATTCTGTATGTAAACATTAGTAAAGTCATATTCGATTATATACACTTTAAATAAGAATTCACTTTACTTAACTTTTTTCAGATTTAATTGAAAATATTTTTGTGAAAATGAGTGACTCTGAATTAGCTTACGGGTCTTCTCTAACAGTTGACTCAATTAAAGTTATCGCAGAAAGTGTAGGAATTGCAAATCTAGGTGACGATGCTGCAAAAGAATTGGCTGATGATGTTTCATTTCGACTTAAAATAATTGTTCAAGATGCTATGAAGTTTATGCACCATGCTAAACGACAGAAGTTGTCGATAACTGATATAGACAACGGTCTTAAAGTTAAAAATATGGAGGTTACTATCAATTTTTTGTTATTGTAAATTTTTAACATTAATGAATAACTGCAATATTTTATGAAAGTTATTTTGTTTTATGAGATATTTTATCTTGCCATTGAATTGATTCTCCTTCTAAATAAGAATGTCTATGTTCAAACACTTTCACTCCAAATGTTTTATGAAGAGATTGTCAATGATTATGTATATATTGTTTTAATAGGCTACAATAATAAAGGCACAAGTGCACATGTTATTGTCAAGCGAGCAGATTAAGATGTCATTGTTGGCAGTAAAGTAGATTTAAACAAACTGACTTTTCCCAGTAACATATTTGGCAAACAGCTACAAATCATAATTAATTCAATTCTAGGTGACATTTAAAAAAAATACATTATGACCCTGACTAATTAAAATATTATGTTAAACATATTACATTCAGATAATTTATTATTTTTTGTTTTAGTGTCAATATGGATTCATACAACCAGACTCGTTACCATTCCGTTTTGCATCTGGGGGTGGCAGAGAACTGCATTTTGTAGAAGAAAAGGAAATTGATTTATCAGAAATTCTGTCGACACCACCTCCAAAGATTCCGTTAGATGTGTCCGTTAGAGCACATTGGTTGAGTGTTGATGGAGTACAGCCAGCTGTTCCTGAAAATCCACCTCCATTATCTAAAGAAGCTCAGAAGCTTGAGTCTGTTGACCCCATTACAAAATTAAGCAAGCCTAGTAATAAGGACTCTGCAGGTAACTAGTCCATGTGAATCTTTTTTTTGCTTAATATACAAAAAGCTAAATACTTATAATAATTAATTAAACAGTATTGTTCAGTTGCTATTTGATTAGCAGATTTTTGTTAATTCACTAATATTTATTTTAACACTCCAACTAAGCTCTAGGCTTGTGTTAGAATATGCTCCATCACAATAGTTGAATGGTGGGATTCAAAGTCTCGACCATGTGATTGGAAATTTGTACCCTTAGCCATTAGGCTATTGGCGCTTCAATATAAATTAATTTTTTGCATATATAAGGATATGGGTAAGGACCCACAGTATAAAAAGCTGGTCTAAAGTGGGGGTGCTACAATCGCCATCTTTATTACATTACTTTTTAATAAGCATAAATGAATTATTTTAGTATAATTCTACAATATGTCGACATTATTATATATTCCTAGGCATTTTATCATTACAATAAGTTAAAATTTCAGGAAAACCTGTATGTGGAAAAGCAGCTCGTCTGAAAGCTTCAGAATCGGTACATGTGAAACAACTTGCAACTCATGAATTGAGCGTTGAACAACAACTTTACTACAAGGAAATTACTGAGGCTTGTGTCGGAAGTGATGAAGCCAGACGAGCTGTAAGTTTTTTAAAACTGGACATTGATGGCTAATGTGCCCAGGTTATTATTTATAAATATCTGTTTCAATGATAAATATTTTATTTTATAGGAAGCTTTACAATCATTAGCTTGTGACCCGGGACTGCACGAGATGCTGCCGAGAATGTGCACGTTCATCTCGGAAGGGGTTAAAGTAAATGTTGTACAAAATAATCTTGCACTTCTCATATACCTGATGAGAATGGTCAAAGCACTTCTGGACAATCAATCTCTCTACTTGGAGAAATATGTACGTATTTCATTGTAATGTACAATAACAGCTTTCTAAGAGTTTTTTTTTATCATACTCTCTCTCCTGGTGTCTCCCCACTAATGGAGGTTGCCCGTCATTTTAGCGTACTCGTCCCGGTCTTGTGCCAAGCGAAACAGTCTTTCCACGCTGGCAATATTCATACACTCTATGATTTTGTTTTTTATCATTGCCGACTCGTAAGTTTTCATATAATATGAGGTTTACACATTTTTTTTACAGTTACATGAATTAATACCATCAGTATCAACTTGCATAGTGTCGCGGCAACTCTGCCTGCGCCCTGAAATGGATAATCACTGGGCCCTGAGAGACTTCGCAGCACGTTTAATGGCACAGATATGCAAAACTTTTAATACATCTACTAATAACCTACAGACAAGAGTTACAAGGTATATTTAAGAATAATCTTCTATGTATATAGAAAAATATTATTATGAACAGTAATTTTTTTCTGTATTAAAAAAAAACGAAGTACATATCTCATAGCATATTCTTCTTTAAAAAATTGCATTTATTCTTAACTTTGGTTTTAGGTTATTTGCGAAGGCATTACAATGTCCCTCTCAAACAAATAATGAAACAGGCAACGGTCCATCGATGGTCACTACCATGAAAGAATCGGAGAAGACCCCTCTCGCATCCCTGTACGGAGCAGTCCAAGGCTTGGCTGAGCTCGGACTTGAAGTTGTTAAGGTAAGCTCCCATCGAGTAATGTATTATTTTATTTTCATTTTAAAATTAGAAACGAGCGATATTTCTCTGTTGTCTCTGACTTTTTATATACTCGAGTATTTTTGGTTTTTATTAAATGTTGTGAAATATGAACCTTGTTAGGTGTTCATTCTGCCGCGCGTGCGGTGGCTGGGAGAGCGCGTGGAGGGCGCGCTGAGCGGCATCGGCGGCGCCGACCGGCTGGCGGCCGGCAACCTCAAGCACCAACTGCTGAAGGTGCTCGCGCCCGTCGTGCGCCAGCTGCGCCAGCCCCCGGACGTGCCCGATGACTACAAGTAATGAACCCACCATTTAATTACATTTACGTACTATCCATAACCAGGAATTTTGAATTCTTTGGCTTTGATATCAGATGGGAGTAGTTATTCCTTAACAAAAATGTACACGTTGTTTAATCTCGTAGACGTGACTTCGGGTACCTGGGCCCCAGCCTGCAGCAGATGGTGATCAAGCTGCGCACGACGCCGGCGGCGGGCGGGAGCGCCGGCGGCGGCGCCGCCGTGGCCGTGGTGTCGTGCACGCCGCCGCTCGTGCCGCACGCCGCGCCCGCGCCGCCGACGCCCTCGCCCGCGCCCCCCAAACCAGTAGGCAAGTGAACATTTGAACAAAGCTCTTTAATTTCAAGCTGAATGTATTTAATATCAAAATGTATTAAAAACCAAATCCCGCCTACAGAGAGCGTGGCGCGGAACGTGGTGATAACGGCGCCCTCCACCCCTCCCCCGCAGAAGTTCGTCATCGTCTCGCAGCAGAAGACTCCTCAAGTAATTTAAATTGTTTTTGACTACTACGCTTTTTATAATTCGTAGTGAGTAAAGTCAGAAGTGAATTCCTCATTATATTCGCAGGCTCAGATTCAGATGCCGAGCAGCGGCCACATAGTGCACACCTCGCAGCCGACCATCGTGCGCAGCCAAAACGTCCAGGTAACGCTAGTCGGATTTTTATTGTTTATAAATATTTTGTTGCGCAATGTATGCAGCTTCCTACTGTGGCAATGATGGCATGAGATAGATTAAGGACAGGATACTTTGATTATAGCTGTTATTACCGAGGATGTAGCTATACCAGTACGAACCTAACAGGTTTTTTATTAATTAAAAAATTAAATATAATTATTTAAAAAGGAAGTTGACAAATGTACTTATTTGTGACAAGAGCCGTTAGACATTTTATATGATCCAACTTTTTGTAAGATGGTAAAATTATATATGTGAGGAGAGAGACCACAGCACCGGTCCTAACGTGACTGTTTAGAACTTAGAATACTTGTTTTAGTACTGTATCGTGGAGTGGTAGTGCATAGTGCATGGTTTGCGCAGTCGGTGGTGGTGACGAGCGGGCCGGCGGGCGGCGCGGGCGCAGGCGCGGGGGCGGGCGGCGGCGTAGCGCCACAGAAGCTGGTCGTAATGGGCGTGTCGCCGCAGGGCTCCGCCTCCGCCGCGCAGCCGACGCACAGCCAGGTATTTTTGTTCAGTGAAGCAATCTCAAATGATCTGTGGTCTGTAGTGCACTTTGCTGCTGTGTCTTGGTTTTATTTACAGTATGGCTTGATTGGTATGTTTCTTCGCTTTATCATCGCCAAGAATGTTCATAATGAGGACATGTGGACTGGAACTGAAATAGAGTGAATTTATATTCCTAACTTTTATTGTTGTCGTGTGAGATTTAGGGAAGGGTAGTACATACTGTGCCGACCCTCTGTAGGGAAAAGAGCAGGTTGATGATGAGACGTGTTGTAATAATATCTAAGATAGCATTAAACTGTTTATTTTTATAAGTATACCTTAATGGAGGTGATTGCCGGGACACGAGCAGGAGGAGACTCAAAAAAATGTTTATATTGTATACATTCCTAAATGAAACTTAAATGACGTTAGAGCGGGGGAAATATTTTAAAATGGGACTCAAGGCCCCGGTGTCGGTGATGACGAAGCCGGTGTTCGTGCGCGCCGGCCAGCCGTCGCAGCCGCCGCCTGAACTCGACAACCTGTCGCACCTCGCGTAGACACGGCCCGCACCCCGCCCCCCGTCGTCGCCGCCCCGCCCCTCGGGTCTCTAATTATTCCACATCTTTTATAGTAAGGTAACAAACATAATTTTAGACGTGCTTAATTTATATTCGTTCTTTAGTCTATAAATGATTTATTCTGTTAATGTTTCTATAAAACATATTACTTGTGTATTTAAAATAATAATGTTGACACTCCAACGTAAATATTTCCTTTGTGTGAAATCCACTAAAAAAAAATATCATTTCAATTGTCACCTAATAAACAAAATTAAAGAGATACTGAATTTCTAAAAAAACATCTTTACATTGTATAAAAAACAAATCAAAATAACAGACCATGATGTAATGGCGCAATCAGGAACTTACAAATAAAAATTGTTACTTTCAGTATTCAATTTTTCTTTAAAACCTTTACAAATAAGAATTTCAATCACACTCTTTTTTTAATGGAACGTGCCAGGGTGGAGTTCCACTGAGCAATTTCACACATAGATATAATGTCATTCCTCTCACTCTATGTCTAAAACAGTGTGTTTTAATTAAGAAAAAAAATCGACAATAGGATACCTCGGCAAGACCACGATAAACAAATATATCAATTAAGCTAATGTATAGGACCGCATACTGTGGAAGGCATTGGGAAAGGCCTATGTCCAACAGTGGGCAGACAAGGGCTGTTGTTGATGATGAAGTAATAAATGCACAAAGTGACCGATAGAGTACGCCACAATCGACAATGTAACTAGTGGCATGAAAATTATGGCATTGTTTTCATATCGACACAAAATGTGAGATTTGTACTTTTTATCCGCTAGGGGCGCTGCACAAATATCGAACAAATTTAGTCATTTCGTAAAATACTTTCTCGCAGATTTTCGTGTTATGCCACTGGTATCGTGTATTAATAGGAAGTGAATTCATATAGATGATGATTCATATGACAGATAATAAATATGTTTTTTTATATAGTTGATGTTTAATTTACATGATTTTTTTTATCTATCTGATCTTGGTGTTGGTAACTTGATACTAATTTAAAAATATAAAAATCACTACTTTAGAATTGTCTTCAGATTTTAATACCACTATATGCACGACTATAAGATGAGGAAGAAAAAATATACAGGTTATGTTACATTCTAAGATAATGTCGTGTGAAACGGAAATTAACATGCAATTCGCATTGTAATAAATAAATTATGTTGAAAAATAATATTTTTATAAAACATTTTACCAGCTTTTTTATACAGTGAATTTAACAATGAAGGTCCAAGGGTGTGATCAGTGCCTCGAAACGCTTCAGAATTGAGGTTCAACGGGTGGCTGCTGCGGAAAGATTCCTTCTTAACTCTAATTTCCCTTATCGCTATTTTAACAAAGGTGTTGATGTTTACATCGTAACTAAATGTAATTCACTTATAATATAATGAAGTTATTAATTGTTTAAAGATTTAATATAATTTCACACATAAACTGTTCAATGTATCGTAATTTTCAAGGCAATAGTTTCTCAACATTTTATATTATATAATTATGTATAAGTTTTTATTAATGATTCTGCAGATAATATTTCAAGCGTCAGTTAAACGCCGCTTAGTTCTAAATTACTCATTAAACAGTACATTAACTTAATTAATGCGATTAATCAAAATTCATAAGTGTAATGTGAGGGCATTGACGTCTAAAACTTTCGAATAATTATCTCATATAAATGTTTTGTAAACTAGTTGACTTTAACGTTTGTATGTTAAACATGTACGTAGTAGCTATTAGATTTTAAGAAAAAAAAATATTTTTAAATTTAGAATGTAATCCAAAATAAATGCCAAACACAAATAACCGTTGTTTTCTTTCAGCAATTATTCTATTTACAACATTGTTCGTTATTATAGGGGATACTGGTCTCTATTGAATCCGCTGTTTAGAATAAATATGCAGTTTTTTTTTAAATAAATGAATTAATAGCCTAATCGTTAAGGGTAACTTCCTAAACGTGGTCGAGAGTTCGAATCCTGTTATTCGATTATTGTAAACCATATCCTAGCACAGGCTTAGAAATTAGTTGGTATAAGAAATATTAGTAAATTGACGAAAAACTATTGACATTTTTCCAAAAATCAGAATACCGTGCGGACGCGGCCACGGGCGACATCTAGCATGATATAAATAATCATCTCTTGTCCACGTGCTTTGATTTGGCACTCAGTTCTAATTAATCAAGCTATAGTATTGTTCTAGATAAGAGCAGATCATTACACTAACAAGATGCGACAGCTGCCTTAAATAAAAACAACTCTAATCAGTATTAGAGGCAATAGAAAAATATCACGCTCTTACGTCAGAGGCGTAAGCTATTGGTACTACGCAAATTATTGTAACTGAAACTCCGAATCTTGTGATGGGGTCACTTCTGACCGGACTTAGTATGGACGGTGGGAAGTTGTTGGATGAGGAAGGAGGACAGCATACTGTGGAAGGTCTACGAGTATGTCCAGCAGTGGGTAGACAAAGGTTATGAAACCCTGACACCTCATAGATTAATGATTAAGTGTGGACCATTTAGTTGTTGTAAAATATTCACAGCTAAGACTTCCCGGAGAGCTTTCTATTTAAAAATGATATGTTCTCATATCCAACACATTTTCTTAACTAAATCGATCACGCTCGATCGCGTGTACAGTTTCTAAGCCTGTCTCCATCTTCTATGGTCCTATTACGTCGTGATTGTGTAAACCGTCTTTACCCGGATTATTCTATTAAAAAAATCTAAACAAAAAAACATCAAAACTAGCAATAGTATTATGATGTTGCCAGTGTAGTTTAACGTGTAAAAAGATACATGTTTAAAAACAGTTCAAAAACTGCTTTTAGTGTTTTAAGACAAATGTTGAACATTTGCAGATATAGAGGGCGTCGCGAACGTATTGGCAGCCAGCCAAGCGACACAAAGACCTCCTCGGCGATCGGTTCGTTACCCTTCTAATCCTGTTATAGATTATAAAAATGGCTTATTTTACACAACTTGATTCATTCTGCACCCTCACAATGTTAATGGTCTGTTTAGAGCGAGCCCAGTCATTTATTCAAGATTTGTCATAACAACCTATATAATAATATACCACTGTTTATTGGTTTTCCAATAGAATCAATTAATAATTATCTAGAATGCATTAAAGACCTACAATAAGATGACATTAGTCCCACTGATTTTTTGTATTCTTAAAATATTCCAGTAATCAAAAAATATAAAGACATAATTCTGCATCTCAACCTACTTCACATGGTTCCAGTTTTATCTAGAAATATTGTTAATTGTCTGTTTTAAATATAATTTATTTCTAGGCTAGTTTTAATACACAATTTGATACATCAAAACCAAAATATCTTAAACAATGCGTAAAGCATGTTGACCTAAAATAAAAAATGTGTGCATAGAAACAAGATGGTCCGAAGTCGACTCTAAGGTTTCTCAAACTCGTTTTCGAGGGCGTTTCGAGGTTATGTATAATGTAGAATTCCCTGTCGTCACCCTCGCAGGAGGCAGGAGGGAGTTGCCCTCTGGTCGAGGGAGTGTGCCCTCTGTCTACGGAGGACCGACCTTCCTCAAAGACCTTGTCTTGTGAAGGTCAACTATAGACCAACGACAATATACATTATATATTTAAATAATAATAAAAAAATATTATTTTTCTTTATTTATGACTACTAACTTTCGCCCGCGACTTCGTCCGCTGGAATATAAAGGGAACTTACTAAATAGCCTATATGGTACACCAGACAGTGATCTATTTCTGTGTCAAATTTCGTCCAGATCTGTTAAGACGTTTTGGACTTACCTGCTAACAAGCATTCATGAACCTATCCTTCCATCCATTCAACTAAAGTTTCCCATTTATAAAATTAATAACATTTTTATTGCGGATGGATAAATATACTTTTTTGTATTTGTATTAAACACAAGCAAAAGGTGTCAACGTTTACTCAAATTCAGGCAGTCATTGATAAATATAATAATGGATACGTAAAAAGTGTAGGTAATCCATTTTCCATTCTCTATGGTCTATTTAGTGTATGGGCGATGTAACCTTGAGCCACGGTCCCCGACAAAAAGCACTTAATCAAGCCTTGTAGCTCACGTCTTTTATACAAATAACTTTAAGTTAATCTAACTATTGGAATTGCAATTTTTCTTACCAAAACAATTTAAATGTCATAATCCTGATATATTTTTTTTTAACATTGGTAGATTTTATTTACTTCAGTAATATTTGTTTTACCACGCCAACTAAGGCTAGGCTTGTGCTAGGATACGGTCCACGACAATAGTCGAATGGCGGGATTCGAACTCTCGTCGTCATCGGAAGATACCCTTAACCATTAGGCTAGTGGTGTTTCAATTGTTTATTAGAGTTTAAGAATCAATTTAGTCGCCTTTAAGTCTAAATTCAATGAATAAGTCGATGTTTTGACCGTGTCGATTCCCAAACAACCTGTTGTCAGGTAGCTAGCAGGTAAATATGGAAGAGTTCATCGCGTAACCTCCAAATTACAAAGAATACTTTGTCATTGACCTAACCTGGCCTTAATTAGTACTTGATAAACAAACGAACCCTATACTTTGTTCCAGGTAATGACTACGTTCAACGGAATTAATTCAAAACATGTTTAAAAACAGCTGATGTAACAGAAATAATTTTTAAGCAATCATTGCTTATTTACCAACCTACCGCGTGTTTCATAAATTAAAATATGTTTTTCTTTGGTTAGGTAATATGTATGTGGTTCCGGTGCATTCCTCCGGAGATCCCGGGACCCCAGCAATCGCACCTGAGGATGGTCTCCGAGAGGGTTTCAGTGAGTACGAATCTTACATAATCCTGCTTTTCCCCCAGAAAGCAGGGTATCTTCTGAAGATCCCCCCCCACCCCCGCCGCCGTTACCAAAAAAAAATTATTATATATCTAACATTGGATTGTGGAAAAGAGGATATGCTATAGACGAGTTCTGATATGACGACTAGAGATGTATGGAGTGCACACTCTGCCGAGCCTCCGCAGAAATTAGGTTTAAATTAATTAGAGTGATGATGATGAGATAAAATAACATTAAATGTTAATTATTATCCCTGTTTTATTAAGCTTCAAAATTAATTTTAAAATCACACTTAAACGTAATAAATAATAGGAAATAAAATTATTTTAAACATCCGCATTCCTTGTTTCAAATGTGGTATGACATCCTTAAGCAATTACAAGATTAATGAGTGTGTATGTTAGTATAGTTCGATGCAAAAATGTGCACTTAAGTTTAACAGTATGGCGTGTATGAAATCCTTAATTTTACTTGCATGCTTGTATACTTTCGGGAGTCATATTGTAAATGTTGTATGTCAAACTTGCTCAATCGTTTTAATATTTCTTTGTTTCAGGTTGATATCGAATTCCGACATGTCATTTATTATAATTTGCCCCAACTATTAGACGGCTTCCCTGTAATTTGAAATGAAATGCCAGTATTTTTTTTTAATTTTTATAATATATAAAACTAAAAATAAACAACAGTGGGCCTAATACGAAACAGTGTTAGGCCTTTACGTGTTGTTGAATTTTTGCATGTCTGTGTGTATTTATAGCGGTGGGAGTCGGGCGCCGCGACCTTGCGGCGGAGACGGACCGGTATACTATCATTCGATTTCACTTCGATTTACATCAACAAATCGCAATTCGCAGTATCCATTGCGTGCTGTACACACCGCAACAAAATAGCGTTGTCTTTGCAACGAGCAATGGATGTAGCGTGAGTCGTAACATACCTGTTGCCATAGGGAGTTACGCGGGCGACGGACAACGCGCGTTGCTCGCTCGCCAATTTCGCACACTGATAAGTTCAACGACACAACACAAGGATGACGAAGAAGCGGTGTTTAATTGATGCGGCATTGTAATTTTCTTGTTTTGTTTCCTGTTGTCATTGTTACTTATTGAAACAAACATATTGTATACCTTATACATAAATGTTCAGAATGTATACTGTCACAGGCAAGTAAATAAGGCGTCGTTCGCGGCTGTTCAATAACTTTTTTTATTTTATTAAATTCCTTTATTAACCGAAAGAATTATAATTCTTGAAAACCAGGTCGTAAGTTAACATAATTACTTTCAAATTGCCACATTACAAAAGTAACACTTTTAAGAATTACAAATTGTACTTGAAATCTTCAGCTTGGTGAGACTTGCAGATGACTGGTAGCAGTCACCCATCACTCGATACCGCATCCATAGTGCATCTTTACAACAGCCGTGACAATTGTCACACCCACAAACAAAATCAATCGTGCGAACACAGGGTACACAAAGGCGGCTGGTCCACTCGCGTCCACCTCGCCCATCTCACACACTGATTTATCGTACACTGTATTAATGGAACTAATTAAAGCAAGAAAAACATTTTTTTAAATCGAACACGGTCCGCGGTAAGAATAAACACGTGTTTTTTTTAAGGTTATGAAAATAAAATTTAAATTGAAAGATTGACGTTATCTGATCTAAGGCATAAGTCAAACTTAAGTTATGATTACTGACTAGTGCCATCTGTTAATAAAGAAAAATCACTTGTATTCTATGTTTTATTTTTTCTTAAATGTCATTCTATGCGTATGTAGGTTTTATATATTTTCAGACAGAATTAAACGCGATAGTAGCGCCCCTAGCGGCCTATATTATGTTTATTAGTGGCTTGTGCCCGTTGTTTCCGATATTGCACAATGAAAATACACAATAATGTTATTACTTCTGGATAATGTAAAAACATTAATGAAATAATGATTGCTAGTCTCGTATTAGTAATTTTATATTGAATATCGCTACTCCCATAGTTTGCAATTGGGACGAAAACAAGAGTTCACAGGATTCTAAACAAAATTCTAAACCATAGACAAATAAGAACTTACGCTGAAATTCGTACAAAATATTTCCTGTAAATTACTTTTCTGACAAAAGTAAGTAACACAAGCTACCCTTATTTTATAATCACTTCACTTTTTGTCTGAATTTTGACAAAAAATATAAAAAAAAGTTAAACATCGCAACGTCCCCCGTGTATGGCACACGACTTGTCCTTACTTTAGTAATCAATATGGAAGTATAGGTTTTTAAATAATATTATCTAGATTTATTCTGATTAAAAATAGGTAGAAATATGCGTTGTCCGGACACACAACTTATCAACGTATCTAGATTAACTGGAAAAGATTTGTGTCTATCTCAAGACCATAAGGATTAATTCGCTTACAAGTTTACCGACTATTATTAATGCATTATTTTATAAACATTAGGACTATACATGTCAAATTGGAGCGATGTACTGGCCACTTTGATCTCAAAAAACTCCTCTGTGGTCAGGAATTCCAATTTCAAATTTGAAAGGCAATTGACTCGTGTTTCGAAATTGGAAAAATTAATTCGTTTTTTTTCTTCGAATTAAGTGATATCTGTTTTTAATAAATCTGTGATCATAGTTTTATAATGGTAAATTTGTTTACACCTGTTTATTATAAGATCTCAATTCCATTGAACTCAGTTATAGTCTAAATTGTTAGAACTTCAGGCATCTAAATGTAGACTATAGTATTGTGACGGTTCATTGAGCCGGATTGGTAGTTTTCCTATCTGCCGCGTTGGTAATAAAACTTCTGTTCACTGTGTGCCCGCGGCAATGACTCATGAGGTACATTCTAGAATGATCTAAATATTCGATTTAATTTATTTGTTAATAATGGGAAGAGATTGTCTCGTGCAATTGGGATAATTCAGGAGCCAAGGCCCCAATAAAATTATTGTATCGATTTAATCAAAGAATTAATTTAAAAAAGAAATACATGATGCTTCATTTAAACAATGTAATAGAAAAAAGAAAACATATTACCGAGAACCGTTAGGCATAGATCGCTGGCGTCCTCTGTAAATGTCAAAATAGCCCTCACCGTACCGGAGCTGTCTTGTCCTTCTTTATTCTCTGCCTATGAAGGTTTTAAACATTTTTTTTGACAGAAGTAATCGCGACAGCAGCGCCTCTGCTGGCCTAGTTATACTTTTAGGTTTGTTTTTATATTGACAAAGGTCCAATGTAGCAAACCGGGCAGTTTGTCTCGTGTAAAATGTTGCAGTGGGCTGTGCGAATTGTATCTGTCACTTGGTGTGAGCATATCGCCAAAGTGGCGAGAACATTAGCAGCTGGGCGGGTGCAAGTTCATTGCCCTAAATCGCTATATTTAACGTCGAAGATGCGTCACTGCACAACCGTTGCGCACGACGCGACGTAGACAAAAAACGACGTAGCAGACGACGACGCAAGTTATCTACATAAATGTACTTAGACTATTAAATTAAAAAAAAAACTATTTAAAAAAAAAGCTTTTCTTATCAAAGTACTTGTTCAGACGAATTAAACGCGCCCAAACACGATGGGTTACGTCGTTTATTTACTATGGCCATCTTCCAGCTGCACCATCAGATCAGATCTATGTCATGATATGAAGTGCTGACCTCTAGCGTAATTTGCGGGAAAAAGTCGTAATTTGTTTTCTTTTCGACAAAAGGAAGAATAAATAATGTTTCGTGTATAAATGTGTTTAACCTAAATAAAAAATACATATGTAGTAAAAAACTACAACATTAATATACGAAATGGAAAGGCATGGTAAAGAAATTCGCCCTACTTTTACTTTACATCGAAAAACTGTCAAACTATGGTACCCCAGTAATAAGTTTTTTCTTTTTTAATTCGTGTTGATGAAAGTAACTTAGTCAAATTAAATATACTTCGGTATTAAATTCTAAAGCCGTCTACACACAGTCAGTTGTGCCGCACGATTTTAACCAACCAGTCGGAGTGTAATCTGTACAGCTAAAACTGAACATGTGTAACCAGCGTAACATCGACATTCTTGATCACCCAACGCGGCCGGAGTTGGTGGTTCTGTGAAAAAAGCACAATGTGTATTGTGTCCTTCAATTTGGCGCTATCGAGTTCACTATACTTTGGGGACACCGCGAGGTTTGTAACTAAAATCAGGACTAAAAAATAACAAATAAAAAAAATATATTAAACCCGACCAGCCAATTACTTATTGAATAAGAAATTATTGTATGTATTTTTACCGTTTCCGATTCTCATTACCGAATTATGTGAGTTCAACAGTTAAATAAAAAACGTGAATTTACCAAAAGACAATCGTATTTCTACGTTAATTTATTATAAAATATTAGCTATAATGAATCAATTGTAAAAAAAATAATTAAACATAATTTAACAAGTAATTATATCAGTAAAGGGATGTCCGTTTGACTTTCGCGTACGGCATAGGGACAATTAGTTTATTTTTAATTGACAGTAAATTATAACCTCGTGTTAACAACGATTAAAAATACTGGCAACCGTCCCTAGTATTCATATTTAGAGACCACCGTTCTCCAATATTTAAAACTGTATGTTTCTTTTAATATCTTCGTCACAACTTTATTCCGACATATTCCAAATACCATCTAAACCCGCTTATAAAAATAGTATACAATAGTTACATAAGCAAATACATTAATAATACACATACAGCGAGGTTGGCTGCGATATTAATAAAAAATACCATAATTATTTTTTTCCGCAACTAATCCATGGTCACCGCAAGAAACTTGCTAAAAGAGTGACGTAGTCACGGCGCGTGTAACCCACATCACAATCTCTGCTGTTTGTGCCCGGTGTCTGCAAAAGACAGACTTTAAAATTTCAAAAGGTCGCACTGTCAACTTCAAGATTTAAAATAAATGAAAACTGTTTTAAACGCCAAGCTCGGAGTCACTTAATGGCTTCCTTTTAGGATTTATTTTGCATAAAATCAACAATAAAGGACTTGTTAGTCTATGAATGTCACTTTGACAGCTAACCTATTTTGCCGCCAAATTGTTTGCGCGCAAAAGTTATTACAATCTCGGTCGGTGGGCAAAAGTGAAACTAAAGATGTTGAACATAGACAATTCTTTCCGTGAGGGCTTGAGATGTGTTAAAATGGTACAAAGTCAATTCGCTGCGTACATCCACGACCGCGTAAGTCAATTAGAGATTCAAATACATTCGTCTCTTATTATCCGGACGTTAAACTCGGAGTCTCAATTGAAGCGATACAAGTCGACAAAACGTTGGCGGATTTTACAGTGCTGAGTTCACATTGGTATTTTGCATCTTTTAACTTTATGACATTTCACTTCCAACAAAAACCTGTCACTCTTTTCGTAAAAACAAATAACAATTAATTAAATGGTTACTTCTAGTCTTTTAGTGTTGATTTATGTTATTAAAATTACACTTAGCAACTGTTTAAACATAAAACTACTAAACAAATGTAAGTAAATTCTGTGCCTACAGTGGGATGTATTAAATTATGGATGCTCGCATGTGTGTATGCCCTAACCCGTCTTCGCGGCGCCAGAATGTGGCATCCCGCTTGATGTGGTCTTACTTGAGCAGCACGCGTCACTGGATGCCATATCCTGTTCACGATACTTCTGAATGTCATGATTGTTGTTAAATCTTGTCACAAAAGTCTATATTACAAAGTTGGTTGGTTACAATACTGTACCTTTGATTTTTTCTTTTATAAGTTTGACAGCTGAGGCCGTGACGTCATCGCAGCATTTTTTTATTGAGTGAAAATAGCCTGGATTGTTTTAATTGCATTGTGTCTTGTATTGTTACAATTTAACCAAATGTTAAAAAAATATTGCTATTAACGCAATAACGAAGCTTGGTACAGAAAGTTATTACTGTTGGTAAAATATTTTAGTAAGACTCGATAGAAGTGCTTCTAAATCGTACTGCATAATTATATTTCATATAAAAGCAAAACGTAACAAAAACGAAGGCTGCGAGCATTCCTTTTGACTCAACACTGACTCACTTCCGAAGCGGATTCTTGCTGACGTCACAGGGTGGCGTGCGCGCGCGCAACTCAGCTCAGTGTTGACATATACAAAATAAATCCTTGCATTATTACACCTAGGTAATTTTAGATTGGCGCCTAAATTAAATGTATCTTTTGTGAAAATAATACTAAGCGTTGGGTTTTAAATAACGAAACGTAGAATGATGATAAAATGTTTGATCTAATTAATTTGATATTATCCAAACGCCATGTTTAATCTACATACTGGCAGACAACTAAGCGGAAGTAAAAACAAACCCTTAATCAGTATCTTGCTTGTTCTTCCAGCTGTCATACCTCATCTGTGCTAAATTACAGCGAGATTCGTTTAGCTGTTCAGAAGATACGTGATTACATCAGTCCATCTAAACTTTCGCATTTATAATATTAGTATATTGAAAATAGTACAATTAGATATATTGAAAGTTTTTTTCGAAATAAATAAATTTAAAACAGGGTAAATCGTTAGTATCAAATGGCAACACAGTACCATAAAGTTATTTTAAACTGCATTCCTTTCCCTGCGCGCTGTCTACATAAATGTCACTCTGACGGAAGAAAGAGGAGGAAAACTGTGTTAAATACTAGCTCTTACCTAGGACTGCCGGGGACTTCGCACGCACCGCATTAAAAATTGACAATAACCTATCTGTGTGCCAAATTTTATCCAGATTCGCTTTTCCGTTTTGAAGTTAATCCGGAGCCTGAGAGTTAGGCGAAAGAGTGTAAGGCCTTTTATAAAGTCAAATTCTCATAGTATTGTTATTTACTATACAAAATGACAATTGGAGAATCGACTTTTAATTATACGCCAAACTTGTGTCAAACACATCATCTATTTTACATATAACTAATATCACAAATACAAAAGTTTAGATGGATGGATAGATGTTTATTAGGTCCAGAAAAGCTAATCGCATCTTACTAAAATTAGGTATAGATGTAGAATGTAGTCTTGAAGAATACCCACCCTACTAAATTGTAACTAGTATACCATAAACGGAGCACAATAGACATGTTTTTTTGTTTTAATTTATTGTCTATTGGCAACCTTTGTATGTTAAACGGCGCAACAGCCTTGCGTTAAAAGATCCCGTCTCCAAACGAGTGAGTCAAGATAGAGATGTGACCGGAATTAATTTCGTTACTTACGCAACTGTGCGTCATTTGTCGGCTCCGAAACACTTTCACTGCAACTAAGTGTACACTCTAATTAATTGTACTACAGAGACAAATAAAACGCTCTCGGAGTTCCAATTTTAAATTTAAAGTAATTTATGTTGGACCCCGTTCCAGAAGGGAAAGTTGAATTCTTATTAATTATATTTCAAGTTTTTCTTTACATAAATAAACTAGCTTTTGTCCATCTGTGTGGTGATGTATTCGAAAGATACGCGTTAGTTTAGTCAGTGCATATCAATGCTCTTGAAGACTACCTCTTGTATGGAAAACATTAATAAGAAAAAAAAATATGATTTCATTTCAAAAACATTGTAACCAGTACTTAGAAAGCGGCAATGGTGAAGTTTTTTTTTTTCAATGTATCGATTAGTTGCAGACACACGCTTGGACGGTCAGCCAGCTGACACGCATCGCTGCGTACAAAAACTGATACAAATATATATAATTTTTACTATCATCATTTCACCGCCTTTTTAATGTTAACCACTTAATTTTATTTAAGCATATTTGAAGCTTAAAATTAGATATTCAAGTCTATTCGAAAAGACTTAATCCATCAGAGTTTACAATGTATAATTAAATATTTATTCAAATATATTTAAAACAAAAATAGCAATGTTTTATTAAACTATAGGAATGTCACAATTATGATACCCCTTGCAAAGGTCGTTGACCCATCTTCAATGGCGTATCACCACAGATGATACAAACTTTACCAGTATCTGTGGCACGTACCGCCTAGTTCCGGTGCCATACAACAGGCCTAACGTAACGCTATCGTCACATATATCTGCAATTAACACACGGCCATTGCTCCCGATCGTTTGAAAATTAATACGATGCGACTAAAAAAACGCTCGTTCGTGCGGTTTCCGGGCGGGTGGGCGTCGTAAGAACCGCACACGCCGCTTCACCCTCCGTGACGCGTTTTTCTTACCAATTAGCGGTAGTGCGGGCACGCGACCGCGCACGCGCAAATACGCTCGCATTACGAGATTGGCGCGAAAACTCGTATATCGAAAACCAACGGGAGCAACGACCTAGCTCGCAGTTTGGACAACTTTAACGATCTATTAACTTGGGAAACACCGAATGAACGGAACGACGGAATCTTCTTGGCTGTATGAATGAAAAATATTTCATAATATGCAGGTTAACGCAAAGTGCAGGCATTAGACGCGGTTGTAAGATAGGCGAAGCAAATCAAATGCGACCTTTTACAAATTTAATTTTAATAATCGAAATAACGGTATAAAAACTATAAAGACGATAACCTTTTCGTTACACTTGTGGACAGATTATATTAATTCTTAATCCACATTTGAACCTGTCAACATTCCATTTAGAAACATATGTCACGACCACAAGAGGTCACGTCGTCGCCCCGACGACATTGCGAGATCCCTTGCGTACTGTACAATGCCGATTCAATTATTTGAAGTAACTGGACATTATCATTCTTCAATTACGACATTAAAAAAAATCTACAGATAATTAATAATTTGTTAAACACTCAATAACTATTTATTTACTCTGCTGAGCAAGTAAAGATCACAAGCAACTCTATAAATTTACATTGACTTGCAGCTCTATAATAATCTAAATGTTCTATGATCTTGTGTTTCGTAGAACTCTAAAAAAAATTGGATATTAGAAGATCAAAACATAAATTGGTCATTAGGTTTTCTTTTATAACGTTATTACGCCTTGTTTGAAGATTGTAATCTCCCTTTATAAAGCTCTCATGAATTTGTTATTACTTAATCGAATATTTTCTCTCCTGTCTAGACCGGGGCGTTCTTGAGGGTGCGAGGTTAAAGGTCAAGTTGTCGTAGGTCAGTTGCTATGCCTACTGCCTAGCTTTTACATTTGCGAAATATTTTATTCTCGAGTAATATTCTAGCATTAGGAATTTGTTTCGTTAAAAATAACGACAAAGAATGTAATTTAAAAAAATGTAAGAAATGGGTATTTTTTTTATTTATTCACATTATTTATATTTATTCTCATTAGACCGTGCATGATGGACAGAATGCTATGCTGTAGTTGCGAATAAATATTTAAAGACGAATAAATTTAACACTACTTAGTTATATATATTGAATTCAATATGATTAAAAAAATCTGAAATACAATAATAAAAGATTAACAAAATAAAAGAAAAATAAATTAAGTGAGATTACAATTTACTCTCGAATAAGTCCATGAAATATTTTACATTTTCGTAGTGTTTGACGGCTAATGTTGTCAACAAAAAAAACCATACGATGTTTAAATGTCTGCGCTTGTTTATGTAGGTTATAATTGACTTTTCATTGCGTTTTTAAGTGTAAATTCTTCAGTTCTTTAATTGTGTTTATTACTATTGTGTTGGTAGAAAAGCTTTATAATGTATTTTTAAAGAAATCGTGGGTATACTTGATCATCGTAACGTAACGCACGCGATACGATTTTTTGTAAAGAGCATCCGAGCGAGGTTGAAGAAAAATGAGGAATGAGATTATATAGAAACGGTAATGACTCAGTAAAAAGTAAAGTTGCGGCAATATATTCAATTCTCGAGTCTAAAAACATCATAACCTTTAAGTGTAATGTATGCAAAACGTATGCTTTAAATTTTCGTCCATTCCCTCAAATACTACGTCTTAAATAAATAAAGCAACATACCAATTGCAAGAACAAAGGTATTTAATAGAATGTATCAAAATTTGATTTGTGTAATAAATGTCTCCAATATAACGATAACATTGGAGTTCGATGCGAATAATTACTAAAAAAAATAAATCGATTCCCCAGCTGGCCATCCCTACTGACCGTTGTCAATATTTTATTATTGTCACTATTTGACATTGACAATATTCTTTATAATCTATGATTGCTATACTCTATGATTACGTCAGATAAGCCTGACAGCTGACGTGTAATCAACATCAAAATTCTTCAGTTTGCAAAAAACAAATATTTTGGGTTTTGTGACAAACACTAAGTTTGCGTAATAACTATAGTTAAAGATTTTTTTGAATCCTTTTATTCTAATCATTTATTTGTCCGTATTGCATGATTTATCCATTTAAAAAAGATGATAAATGCCGTTCTTCGGACTTCGTTCATAATATGTTTGGGGTAAGTTTTTATACAGTTCTTCAATGTTTGGTAATCCTGTGGTATATAACTATTGTCGTTATTTTTCAGTATTCATTATGTACAACTGAGGGAAATTAAAGCAAGCGAACCTCAGTGGGATTTGTTGATTTTTACCCAAAGTTGGCCAGCAACCGTGTGCACAGAATGGAAGGAACATGATCATACACACACATGCAATTTACCAACTAACAAGGATTCATGGACTATTCATGGCATTTGGCCGACGAAGTTTGGGACAATAGGCCCAGCTTTCTGCAACAGAACTTGGCATTTTGATCCAGAACAAGTGAGACCAATTGAAAAGAATTTGGAACAGTTATGGACCAATGTTGAATCGGGTAAGTATTACTATTTATGGTAATCACCTGAAGCTAGGTACTTACATAATCTGCAACTGAAACAGATGTTATGATGGAGATGGAATTATAAGAAATATTAGAAAAAACACAACAATATGTTATTGTACATGTGTTTAAACTCAGTTTAGTGATTCATATGTTACTACTAACAAATTTACACATATTGCTCTTTCGCAACATCTGAAGAAGCATTCTGCGAATTGTATCATTGACAATGAGGTCAGTGTATGCATAATTAATGGTGACCTCAAAACTAAAGAACGGTAAATAAAGATTCAATTCACAAATTTGCTATATTGTTAAAATTTAAATAATAATAGCGATATCAAGTTTCTCTTTCAAAAATAGTCTTCCGTTCGGGTTTGTTTCTTTTGTATGTGAACAATGTGAATAAATATTTTTTTGACATCTACCCTGTATTATTGTAATTACCCTATTTAAGTAAGACTTTGTTATCTGTAGCAATTATTAATAATAAATTTGTACCAGGTACCTCAACTTATGCTCTGTGGGCTCACGAGTGGAACAAACATGGTACATGTGCTGCTGTACTGGAACCACTCAACTCGGAACTCAAATACTTCAGCATGGGTCTCAACTGGTCACAGAAGTTTATGGTCCATGACATCTTACAAGCGTCAGGAATACTCCCCTCTAATACCAATGAGTATTCAGTTGTGGAGATATCTAATTCAATTAAAAACAAATTGGGTGTCAACCCTGTTATTGAGTGTAGGAAGGAAAAGAGTAAAAGTTACTTAGGGGAAATAAGAATTTGTTTTACAAAAACACTACAATTACATGATTGTGATGGTGTTTTGAATTTAAAAGCAAAGATGCATGAAGGACACTCAGTATTGACAAATTGTGATACTTCACAGGGTGTTTTATATCCGCACTATCCAAACAACACATATGTTAATTTATATAAATTAGCTATGTGGCTACAATGGCTAACATTGTAAGCTTAAAATAGATTAGTTGGTTTTCATATATTGCAACCTCTAAATACCATTTTTTTTTTTTAAAGAACAATGTTTTTCAAATTTGTCTATGGTATGGTATTTTTTGGAATATCATCTGTGACCATGTTATATTTTATCAATTAATTAATGAAATTATTTAAATGGTAACAATTTTATGTCAATGGAATTTGTACAAATTTTAAATTTATTTGATTTTTGATTTTCGCATATTGAAAAATGTACTTTAGTTTAGCTAAAGTATTAATAGATGTCGTTGGTATTAAAATTTCTACTTGTTTGTTTATGAAATTTCTTATATGACAGAAGTTTTAATTTGAAATTATGGTTTACTTATCTTGAATTTTATACGATTGTCCTTTCTAAAGCAATAATTTATATAGAAAAAGGTTAAATTTGATTTTGACCATGTTATTATTGTTCACAATATGTATATCATGTTTTTTTTTTAACTTCGTAAAATACAAGACTTTGAATACACTGCCATACAATTTTATAGAACTATTTCGTAGTTGTAAGTTGCACTTTTTAACAGAGTCAAAAAAGGAGGTAAATATGTTTTTTAAAATTATTGTTGACCGGACAGTAGTCATTTTAGAAATAGCACAGATAAGCACAAGTGTAGACCGAAAAGTTTTTTATAGAGTAATAATGCAGTGAAAAAATCAATATTGCAAGATCAGCAGCAGTGAGATTTAACGGCAATAATTATACAAATAGATCAAGAATTAGAAATTAACATTTTGCTATGAATGAATTTTGTTACTATTTTAACTGGTTTTAACAGCATGTACAATGCCGGCCATATTGGGTCGTTACCTTTATTGTGTGTGTTTGGTGTTCTGACAGTATTAAATTTAGGTCATCAAAACTAATGCCCGAGATGGTAATGAATACTGTAACTATTTTTAATCAATTTATAGTCTGTTTCTTTTAATAAATGTCAAAAATAAAATGCTCTTTTTTTTTAATAAGATTTACAAGACATTGAGATCGTAGAGATATGTCTTTTAAAAAAAAAATATTGAAGATCAAAATTGTTTATTTTTATTTCTGTTCATTTGTCGTATAAAAAAAAATATTTCGTAGGAATCCTACGACATGGTGCCGGAGATTTAAAATTGAGACGAATAATAAACAAACACAATTACACAAAGTTTATTTCTCTATAACTTCTTTATCAGCGAAATTCTTGCAAAACCATACATTACATAATATCGGAATTTTCATAGATTATACATAAGGTAATTATTAAAACACCGATGTTTTAATAACACTTTTCACTTCATGTTCAGTTCAATAAAATTTTCAACATGTTATTGACCTTGTCCTCTGGAGACTATGATCACAGCGGATGGTACCAGACCTGGAGAAAAAAGTTCATTGCGATCACATCTTAGAACAGTTACACTGTCGAAACAGACGCACGGACAGCTTTGACTATTTAGAAAAGGACTAGGAAAACTGCTGCTGTTCTAAATTCTGCCACTTCTTGACACATACACACACAAATACACAAGCAGGTTTAGAATCTTCTTGTTTATGTGACAGTGGAAAATATGATGGTAAAAGTCAAAGAAATGCTGTATATCTTGGTACATGTGTTTTGGAAACAAATACAATAAGTTCCAACATACCCAATAATTCTAAAGGCTTCTCATAATCGTCGACAGTGAATATCTTCTTTGGGAAGGTGGTCATCAGCTTAAAGTTCTCTTGTTGAGCAAACTCTTGGGAATTCATTTGTAAGTATAACCTGAAATTATACATTCAAAAACATTTAAAAATTCCTGACAGTCATAAAACACTAAAACAAGTAATAAATATTGAGAGTTACAAAAGTATAAATAAATGATTCTTTTCACGGATAAATGCATTGTTGTACGCCATAACATCTCATCTTTAAAAACACTGGCAAAACATTTCAATATTTAGAACAGTGATATTCTTTTTTAAAAACAAATCATAAAATTTCAATTTTGTCACAGTAATGAAACCGAAAAATATAACAGAATTGATAAATCCACATTGGACTTAATTAATTTTACTGAAGTGATTTTTTTTCAACTTGCTCTCTAAGTTAAATTACCTAACAGCAGCAAGCTGTTCCTTAGCACCAAAAGTGTGGGACAGTGACTGTCCATCGGGCAGCCGCAGCTGTATGCGTGCCTGCTCGTACGACACCTTGGCCGCGGCCGGCGCAGGTTGCGGAGGGACAGGAACAGGGGCCGGAGCCTCCTTCTGTCCAGATGCTGCAAGTCTGTAAGCATGGAAAAAGTATTCATAGAGTAAATGACTAAAAATGTTTTTAGTATCCTAAACAAATTACATGACTACTATTATTCATTTTAAATAGTGGTACTTACTTCCTAGCCTGTTTGTCCGCTTCAATTTGTGCTCTGACCCTCTCTCTTGCTTTCTGATCTTCTATCTTCTCCCGGCGTCTTTGCTCAACCAACTTCTGCATCTCCTGCTCCTGTAGTCTGAGTCGTGCATCCTGCAGGTCTTTGCCCGATTTGATACGAAGACGCTCCCTTTCTAGTGCTTCAGCCTGAAACATTGAATAGGTTCTGTTTTAATTATTTATTTTATTTACCTGTCATACTAGTAGTAAATGTTGCAAATATGAGATACAAATGCAAATATTTCAAAATCATATTTTAAACTAATCATAGAAATGCGATATATGTTACAGTTTTAATTTATAGGTATATAGCACTGACCCATGGAATGAGGTATATTTTACAATATTAAATGTTTCAACACATTTTTTTACAATGAACTGTCCTGATGTTGCAACACTATGCAATATCAAGTAATAGTGAAATACTCTGTCTTACCTTTTCCTTTTCTTCCCTTTCCTTTCTCTTCTGCTTCATCCTCTCCTCTAACAAAGCTAATTGAGCTTTTTTCTCCTCCTCAGTCAGTGGTTTCTTTTCCTCGGTAGATTCAGAGAAGCTACTGTGATTGGTTTTCGCCGCATGGAATTCCATTTCATCTTGATTTTTGAATAGTTTTCCACATTCATCACATTTAAAAGATTTAGCCACCGCCGAATCCTCAGACAACGGCTCGGATGCCGGTTCAGATGTAGCCGAATGAGTTGCTTCGACGTCGGCGCTTGAACTCCCGCCAATTGTTTGTCCAGACCCCAAATCAGGCTCATCGGCGTGCGCCAACAGCCATTCCATAGCCGGCTCCACGCCTTTAAAATTTGTGACCGCCAAAGCTTTCTCACTAAAAACAACAACATTACATATAACCTAATCTTCATTTTGCTGTTTATATTAACATGAACTAGGACTTACGCTCGCTCCTTCGGAAAACCCATTTCCATAAGTGTTTGAATTTCAGCCATTATATTCTTCTTCGATAACTTATATAATAACAAGATATTACGAATGAAAAATCACTTTTCATCACCCATCAGCTGTTATTTTACTTTTACGACTCCTCGGTCCGGCACTCTTTTAGGTATTCAATGCGTAACATACTCTTTGTTGCATCTCGTTTGGGTTGATCATGGTCTCGTTTACTCTTTGGGAAGTAACGGACTATAGACATGAGAGTAAGTATTAAAAAAAGAAGGGTTTCAATTATTTTCTTCAAATTTAAAAAAAATATATAAATTTATTAGATTACTCCAGGGGATTCATGAATAGTTAAATTGAAAATATATATTACAGTTATGTGTACTTACCCAGTATTTCTTATAAAATGTAATACAAAAGAAAAATTGAATGTTTTAAGCTCAATGGTCGGGGAATACGGCATATTCAACATAGTAATGAATCGCGGGTGATTCCATTTTATCAATCAGTAAGTTTTGATACAATTCGTGAAATTATTTTTTATTGTCTATAAAATGTACTGTGATTTATGTCAATTTAATTTGTCAATTTGTTATAATCTTATACCAATTAATTTGCTAATTATGATTGCAAGACGACAAAGACGAAAGAGCGTGCAAAATAGCGATCCCGGCAAAATCATGGACCTGGTTATGAGCTTAACTGACGATAAGTGTTCGCAACTGCAAACTAAAATAAACATATATGTAACTCATTTTTATTTATTCATTATTTTAAACTCGAAAGACGTACGAGCTTGTATATCCCTCATATGTTTGTGTACATTAGTAAAAAATGTGTTCGATCCAAAATATTTGCAGTATTATTGTAAGGGAAAAAACTTACGCACGGAAAAGGGTTACTTGTTAGCAAAAATGTTGCAAGATTCGAATAATTCGGGTAGCACCTTACATGACGTCATATTTTCAAATAAGACCCTGTGTTATTTTTTAAATTAATATAGATCGGTGTTGAAAACGGTCGTAATGAAATTATCTGATTGTAGCTCATCCAAGAATGTCAGGCTGAGCAGGCGTTGCTTATAGCGGTGAGCAGGGAACATTCTGATGCTTTCATAGAAGCTGTCGGCGCCTCGATGTTGTTACGCAAGCGTAAAATATGCGTGAGTATAACGAATCTTGACCATTTTTGGATATACATGAACGTTGAATTTTTAACATGAGCTTATTTAATATTTTGTATTCAAAATTACAGCTGTCTGAGAAATTGAGAGTTGTTCTTGAGGCAGTCGGTGAACAGATCGAGTATTTGAGTAACATGGAAGCGGATTTTAGGAGTATTGTAGAGCCTGTGAGTGTAAAACATTAGAACATATTTCCGTTATCTTTATGCCACATCAAAATCTTCAAGGTCAACAGCACCATGTGATTAAAAATTTGTAAGAGAAGAACTTAAAAGAAGGTCAGTATTTTATTGCAGAACTCTCTAGATATGCCGGTCAGATGATGTTTGCAAAGATAAAGTTTTTTTTTTCTATTTAATAGCTCGTGACTGTCACAAGAATTCTTAGACGTTCTATATTTCATGTGAAAGATAAAGTACCCTTTTTCTCTATAGACTTTGGAATCCGAGAACCCCAAGAAGCGTGTGGTGTTGTTCCCTATACCAGATAATCCGTTCTCCTTGATCGTCTGCATCGTGTCGCCCACCGTGCAGGAAGACCGCGTCGGCGTCATCATATACGAAGCCTTCTTGTTAGTTCATGAATTCACATTTGATTTTTTTATATAAGAATAAGAAAACACATTCATATAAATTTATTGCAATTCAACTATTTGTGATGAGAGATATATTGTCGTTTACGTACTTGAGGAATGTTTGAATATTTTTAAATTCTTTTTAATAGTTTGAATTTAATCGATACAGATTTTTCTGGCCAGTGCTAAAGAAGTCAATAATGCTGGAATACGAGCGCACGGTCAAGTACAAATGCCAGCAACTGCTGCGCGTGGCCAGGAGACTCTTCACTCAGGTGACTTCAATGTTTATAGAAGGCGCATCTTTCTGCATAAATCCATAATTATAAATATAATTGTCACTTGTCAGGTGGACAAGCTGCAGACCCTACTGCACATGGCTATGGAACAGGCCAAGATGTTAATGAGTGCCGAATTTTGCTCAGTCATGCTCATTGACGTCGACCAGATGGACCTTGTCGAGATATACGACCCAATGGAGCTGCATACGGTACTGAAGTTACTATACCGTGTAAAGTGTAGTTGAGTTGGCAAGTGCTAACATCGTACCTTTTAAATGAATGAAATTATGAATTCTTTATTTCAAAGAGCAATACGGAAACGGTGAAAAGACGTTTCAAGATGGACGTCGGTATAGCAGGCTTGGTCGTCAACACTGGTAACCTCGTCAACGTTAAGAACCCAGAGAAACATCCCAAATTTAATCCGGAAATCGATTCGTATCCTGGAATCACGTGCAGGTATATCATGTGGTAAAGTTTGGTCTGTAAAATGTCTGTTTATTTGGGCTCACACATTCTTCAAAATACTATAATCCTGTTTGAGGGTTCCTTAGCTAAGCACCGTCAGGCAGTAAGTCTCCAGATGGATTTTTCTTTAAGAAAGGCAACTCGATGTCACTAAACATGGTACAATTATCTTTTTATACCAGGTGTTTACTATG
>JAODUI010000030.1:6936533-6955066 GCA_027563995.1 Papilio gigon | reverse complement strand
AGCCCCCGATGGGCTCGAAACTAGTCGGTACTGACACCGAGTTGCACGTGAGTTAAGCCGTTTTATAAGTTATAAACATAAATTGTTAGTAAAATACTTTTACTATACCTTTTACTATTGTATCGGCCATCGTAACCAACAACTACACCGTTCCGGAGTTGACTTTGGTGGCATACTTTTTGTAGATATGATAGAAGACCCTGAAAGAAATATACATGTTACATATATTGAATCATAAGGTAGCATATCAAGCGGTTTTAAAGATTAATAACATAAGACAAAGGCTAAGGCATTTTACAAAGATACCTACGGTGTTTATATCTGAATTGATCAATACTTTAACAGAAATCATTGTATTGTGGAATAAATATTGGCAATTCCTCTGTCTTGTTGGTTAGATCTGGTTTTGACTGGATTACGTACATGTTGTTGAATATATTGCAGAGTTATTACTTGTTGTATTATGTTAAAGTGTTCCATACCTGAGCAGTTTGTAAAACTACAACATCGTTCATACACTTGTAGCCGGCGGCCATGCGCCCGCGCAGGCCTGCCGTGCCGAACTTCTGTCGCTGCAGCATGCATCCCTTTAGCTTTTCCCAGCGCGAGTTGGCTATGTCATCGATCACCTCTTGGCGTGTAGTAGGATTCTGTAGAAATTTTGGATGGTGAAAGTTTTATGCATTAATAACAGCCACACAGTCATTTAATACATACTGAAGTTGTCACCGAGTGTAACAAACTCCTTTAGTGTGTTTTTTTTTTACATTGAATAAGCTAGTGCTTGACCGCTATCCCACATAATGTCAAGTGGTGATGCAGTCTAAATATGAAACGCGCTAGCCTAAGAAATGCCTATACAATTTACTCTTAAAGGCTCCGAGGTCATATTTGGACGGAAAAACTGACGCCGGCAACTTGTTCCAATCAAAGGATTGGAACAAGTTGCGAAGCACAAGGAACGATGTCTCGAATCGCTTCGTTCGTTAGTGACTGTTAAATGACTCTCAGTGTAGTTCTAGACCGTTTTCTACCATACATACGTTGCTTATAGAAATACTAGCTTATCTTAGTTGAAACAAGGTTTAAGGTAAAGGAAATTACTTGATACCAAAGTGCTAATGTTACATACATAAGATACATATGTAACCATTTAGTACATAAGAACTGTAAAACATGATAATTTAATATAAATGTGAAAATTAAATTTATATGTCTCTTGCAATAAATCTTCCAAGTACCTCTCATATGCAAAATGATTTATTAATAGCATAACAAGAATAACCTAAGCTGTACTTGATTAACAATAACCAGCTCAAGTAATACCAATTGACAACTATGTAATATAATTCAAAGTTTTTTTTATCATCTTGATGATATCATGACCTTGACCTGGAACATGACGTTTTCATATATATTCAACAGATTATGAAATCATTAATATAATTTTCGTCATTAGAACAGATGTCACTCTGACACATTGACATTGATAGATTTGGACAGAGCAATGATTTTAGATTCTTTATTAAGAATTAATATCAAAAATTAATATATTGACTGTACAATTGAAACAAAAATGTAACTAACCTAAATAAAAATAATTTTTAGGTTTAATTTCTACTAAATTTATAGAATATGTCAAGGAAAATATTAACAAATGTAATTAATTAACTTTTTTAAAACTGTTTACATTAAAACTTTATCATTATTCAATTCTTAGATTTATTTCTGTGTAAAAAGGCTTAATTTACAATTGAAAATTATAGAAATAACTCAGTATGCATGGTAGGCTATGAGCCCATCAGCTGGTATGTATAGTTAACTGATGATGAAAAAAGTTAGAAGGGATTATAAAAAAATTACAAAAACATGATTTGGTCGTTGCAATGGCAAATGTGGCCTTGTTTGCAACATAAAAAAAGTAACAAAACAGACTAGCTATTGAATAGTTTCAGTGAAGTGTAACATGCCTAATTTATATTACTTCCCTAAAAAAATACAGACTGGAGTTATAAAAAGTAGTGTATATTCCATTCAATTGTATTCCGAGTAAATTTAATACAAAGCCGGTATTCAAAAACTGGTTTACGTCGGATGTGTCTTGAACACTCCATAATTATGTTGATTACTAAATATTTTATTAATATTATTAAAATTTATAACAAAACATTACAAACCTTATCATGTTTTAACCAACTCTCCACTGCAGCATCCAATTTCACGTTACCACTGTTACAAATAGTCATTTTAAATAAGTCCGGTGTATACTTTTTGTTATTCTTAACTTAAAAATTTGAAATTAAATATGAAACTACGAATTATATGATACAACTCAAATTTCTTTTCGTGTTTAAACTTTTGCACGGTCTAGATTTTACACAGAGTCAGAATAATTTAAGTTACAAGCGATCAGTTGAGCTAACGGCTACAAGAAACATGAACATTAAACACGATCTCTGGAAAATTATTAGATTTCGTCCATTTGTCACTGTAATTTCTGACTTGTCAGTGTCATTGTCAATCGACCTGTCACCTAACACAGGTCCTAACTTGTAACTGAAAATATAAATTTCGTGTAAAAACAATATTAAAGCAAACGTAAAAACTATAAACTATTTAATGAATTAGATTTTTTTACAACAAGTCAAATGTTACCTTTAGAATTGATCAATGTTAGTTTACCTTTAGAATTGATCAATGTTATCATTTTTTAAGGTAATTTATTTTTTAAAATATGACTAAAAAAATTAAAATAAAACAAATATCAGGAAATATAATGAAAACAAAATAAATCAGTGAATTCGCACCTGTTTATTTTGCAGAGCGTTTATTGATGCAAAGTCAGTGTCAAAAACTGCGTGTTAACTGACAGTAACGTTTCTATAAGCAAAAGATATGATATGAAAAATATAGGTATGATTTACAATACATATTTATTTTTAAGTCTTGACAGCTCAACACTTTAAAACTTAATCGCAGTTATTTTTACTAATGGGCTTCGAAATGTTTGTACAGTAAACAGATCACAGAAAAAAAACCCTATGGTTATAAAAGCGCCTAATTTTTTTTATAGCAAAAATACAAAAGTGTATTTTTGGTATATAGACAATTTTCTATATTTACATCTTACGTGGACAATTTATTATATAGTTTTATGCCTCGGCTTAATTTTTGTTTTCCTTTTTTTAATTACTACTTAGGACTATGTTACATTTTTTATTTTATCGTTTTTCAAATTTGTTATTGACCCATATTCTTATGGATAACCCAAACATCGTAATAAAACTTGCACATAGCATTTGCGAGAATTATGCCTTATGAGCTACAGCGCTGTAAGCCAGCGTGACACCTATACACTGTTAACCTTGTTGGAAGGTGTATGAGCTGAGATGACGGTGGTTTCCTCCTTCCTTGAATATATTACTTTGAAAACTGCTTAAAAATACGCAGTTTTGTTTCGGTGGAGATAACTTACGTTATGATCATAACATTTTGTGAGTCACGGATTTGGTGTTCGTCTTCTTATTTCGTTCTAAAGTCGACAAGCGTATTTATTGTTCCCGCGCGTTTTGTTTTCATCGGTTGCCTCACCTGGGTGACGTGAGCGGTCAGTTGATTAGGAAACTGATTTTTCAATCAGCGTCCAATCATACAATTGTAATTGCTCAACGGAACCGACCACTCCGCGCCCCCGCGTCCGGCGCGCGGCCCACCGCCCGCGGCCCACGGCCCACGTCGATTTTCATTTGTGGACGCATCACAACATCGCAACTCCGTGGAAACCTAAACATGTTTAGAGAACACGTTGATTAACTTTCCTTATTTTTAAGTTTTTATTTTTAATTAGACAGTTCAGTAGGTACATTTTATTCGACTTATTATTCGAATTCCATCGTTAAAAACTAAAAAGTGTTAAAGGATTATCGACTTATGCGCTTGCTGCTTGCTGCTTGCTGAAACTGTGAGACGACTTGAAAATACTGGTCTCTGTCTAAGAGTGCGATTGGGCGAAGCAGTACGGTGGACATCTTTGTAACAGACACAATATTCTCATTGTTTTCCTTTACCGTTATTGATCCTTATTCTTTTTGAATACAGACAAAACATCAGTCGAAAAACATTTCAATGTATTACCGATATCTTCGAAAAAGTTCGTGCTATAAAATATAATTTTCTAGCCGTATTTTTCGGGTTAATATTTTGTCATGTGACTGAATAGGTGTTATAAATTATCTTTGTTTGGGAACAATGTAGCAGCGTAAATAAAATAAGATTAAATGTTATTTTACGGCTGTTAAAAATGATATTACCTATTCGTTTCATTGTATTTGAACAAATTAAATCCACTCCGCTAACAATAAGGTTTACGACATTATTACAGTAAGCGATGTGTAAACATTTATATATTTTTTTTGCGATAAGAGCTAATCATTTAATGATTTTCATAATATTTAATAATGAAGGTGTTGCGATAACGTGAATTATGTCCTTAAAGTATTTGATACTTTATTTGATTGGATACGTGAACGTAAAGTTTATCACAACATTTAATTTAATTTAAAGATTTCTAGAAAATGCTCTCTCTTAGGCTCTCTTTTATGTTGTCTTATATCGATCTATACATGATAACTTTGAACACCTTTATGCCGCGAACGGGTGAACGTGAAATTTTCTGATACAATTAAAGTTAATGAAGAGGTAAAGCACACAGGGCTATTTGTTATAAAACAAAGGTTTTGAATATGAAATGTGGTCGAGTACATATTAAAAACCGACTAATAGTTATATATATAAACTAATTCTTAAGGATATAAACACAAGAGGGACCCTCGGCTTGTTTGCGATGTGTGGAGCGGTGAGTTCACATGACGGTAAGTACATTGATGACGTAGGCAAGAGGTCGTCATTGAGACGATCAATTAGCGATGCAACGCGCTGCGAACTGCGCGCGCGGCTCACTCACACGCCGCACCGCCCCACCCTCGCTCCAAGTTCATAACGACCTAATGATATCCATATTATAAGCATCTTAAGATCTCATCTCAATCTATGAGCTCGGCGAAATTACTCCTGAAGAACACCAGTAACATCCAAAGGTTGCTGGGTTTCTTCGGAGAGCTGGGTTGGCTGGTGTAATTCATGATCTGCCCTCACGCTAAACAGGCGGTAGACGCGGAGTTGCGGAAACCTTAGCTTCAACTACTATCTAAACATAAACTGTGGGTACTTTGACAGTTTAGAACAAGGCCCAAGAGGTCGGGGTCTAGGGCGACCAGGTATTAGGAGTCAATCGTGACCAAAAAAATTAACTTATGATAATAAAAATTAACTCGAAGTACGTAAATATTCTGGTGTGGGGCCGAGGGTGGCCACGACTGCAAATACGCCACTACTTAAACTGGAGTAGTCTATTCTACCGATCGAATGAGCCATTGGCAGCAGCTGATGATGCTGGCCTTTACCGCTGGTACCACAACAATAATCTTATTGGTTTCACCATAACTTTGGCAATAAGAAATCAATGATTATAAGTTCAAAGGACGATTATAGTTGAAGCAAATGTACTTTTATAATGTAATATTATAAAGTTCATTTCACTTTGATCGTAAGCGAACTGTCGCGAGTGTCGGTATTCATATCCTAATGTTGTGTTGTTTACATTGTAAACAAAAAAAATAAGCATCTTAATTTGTTGTTATCATTGATCTTGAAAGTTCGTGATCGATTCTGTCGGCGGGTGTATAAATAACGTGAAACTTGGCGTCAGAACAGCAGAAATGGTAGTTTCACACGAGGGTAGGCTAATAACTAGAGCAGTAGACAGTGGAGTACTGTTATTGTCTTGAACGGACACTTACGGTGGGATTCCACTGCCAAGATACTTGTGATGGAAAATGTTATAGCTAGAAGACAATTAAAAACATCAATATGTAGAAGTAAGAGTGTGTCGAAACTGGAAAGCCATAGTTATTGTCAAAGCAAACGACCCACTGAGAAAATTTGCGAAATGTTCGTATTGACGTTAGTAAAATTTGTACGAGATTTGTTGTTGTATTTTATGCCTGGAAGGGGGCGCTGTAAAAATCTTATACCAACTTTGTTCTGATATGCCCACTGGGCTGTTATGTCTCGATGTTTTGCGTTAAAACAATTTAAGTACTGCATTATCTATTAATCTGCTTCCATGGTCTGTCCCCGTGTGAATGTAGGACAGGGCAAGCAATGCTCGGTCTGGGCGGGCGGCAGTATGCAGCTAAGGCGGCGAACGGAAGCTGCTTACAAAAATTTCTCGTGTTAACTTTGGGTTGAATTGTTTTATTAGAAGACGATGGGCACGGATGATCTTAATACTTTATTGTCTGTGGAGTTTGAGGTTTTCGGACAAGTACAAGGTTTGTTTCTTATTGTTTACTGCAATAGACTTTTTCGTAAGGTAACGTAGTTTATATTAACTCCTTTCTAGCTTCGATATAGATTTTTCGATGTCTACTTTAATATACCCGTTTTACAAGTATGATAAACCAAAAATATTAATTAAGACCAAACTAATATAAAAACTGTTTTTTTATAGCTTCTTACGTTGTAAGCTTCTTCCAAAGTGTAAAGGCATTTAGTATCTATGTAAACAAACTTTAGGTATAATAGAAAAGTCTAGAGGTTGTCTCTACCAATAAGTCCATGCTAAGAATTTGAATCACTCTAGTTACTAGCGGTTTAAGTCCGCAGTCAATTAACTATGTTTATTCTATTGAGAATAGAACAAAAAATAAATAAATCCATAACAATTTCTTTTTTATTATGCCAGCATGTTAGAAGAATATTTTATACCGATTTTCAGAGAACGAGAAACCTTCGAATTCTTCAGCTCGTGATACGTTTGAACGGATTGTTTTAAATGACACGAACAAAAGAATATCGTGGAATATAAAGTATTCAGCCAATCCTTACAGTGAGAAATTTTTAATTGGGACAATATTTGTTTATTTATACATGTAAAAGTTTTTTGTACATATAAAAATTTAATTGATTATAAAATAAATGGTAAAAAAATGCTTAAAAGACAATTTAAACAAATGTTCTCTTGCATATTTCTGTTAGTCAATTTATTACGATGTCAAATGTGAACGTTTTACGTAGAATTTGACATATTTTTGGATAATAAATTATTGAGATGAAGATATATTTGTATCAATGTTCCTACAATGGAAACGCTCGCTAGGAAACTTTCCAAAACAATATAAATATCCCTACGACCAATAAAATTGGAGTATCCGTACGTAACATACAAAAATCACTTATTTGTGTGTTTTTTTAAAGACAACCAAATTTTTAAAATGTCTTGTTTCAAGTCCGTATAGCATCTGTTTGGGATAATCTCCGAAACATCTAGAAAAATTTTGACACGAACATTACTGGGTGGTATCTAGTGTTAGGGGTGTAACGTAGGTTATTTTTCTGAAACTGCACGCTGACAAGGCAACGACTAGTCGTATATAAAAAGTTAATAAGTAACAGGTACAGATAACAATGTAAAAGTAATGACGTCATTCGTTATTTACTTGTGTACTGTGTACTGTGTAATGTGTACATAATATAATTATAGGTAAGACTATATCTAAGGCTTCATTTTTATATATATTTGCTATGATATCATAATATGCTAAGTAAATGTTGATTTACAAATCTTTCCTTCTCATTGTACCTATATTTGCATTCCTTAGGTTGTTGTACTTTTTTTATAACTTCAGTACATACCTTATGTATTTCTACATTAATATATAAAGTTTAAACTTTTTTAACTTTGTTATATAGGATCTTAGTAACCACGGTATAGATTCAAATAATTATTTTCTTTTTATTTTTTGTAGAAATAAGTGAGATTTCCGACAGGTTTTAACCGATACATTATAACGCTGTTAAACTTATGGTATGAGTAGATTGAAAAATACTGTTATGCGAGAATTCGACGTGGGTGTAGTCGCACGGAAAAGCTAGTAATGAAATAAAGAAAACATATTGCAAATGACGTAATAGTGTAAATACATGTTTATTGTTTATTTCTGTTTGGATGCAAGTGAAACCATTTCTATGACAGATGTTCTGGACAATGGCCAACTGTCAATATTCTAGATTAAAATTAGACCTAACAACTAGCTATGGAGATTTCTAAGACAATGTTTATTGCATTAATGCAACCGTGCAGTTCCACTGCTGATATATTCAAATAAAATGAGATGATTGACAGTATGGTATCGAGTACAAACACTCTTAGGAGGTAACAACCGTGGAGAGCAACCAGGCTTTTGTTTGGATAACATTATAACATCGAAGTTGATTTGATTAATACAATTTCAGCGGTTCTCAAGATTATTCAATAAATCTTAACATATACTTCTATCTCGGATCAAGGTTCGACTTGACGTCAATAGATTCAGTGCAATCGATTGAGTAGAATCTAGTTCGGTTTATTGAGAAATAAATCTCGTTCATCCAGACGCGGTACATATCGACCTATTTAAACTAAATGCCTGTTAGAATATCAATATACTAAAATACCTGATACCGATTTTAATTTCTTGTTATTATTGCTATTGTATTTAGTCTTAACGGTATGATTGATTTTGAAGAGAGTTGAGTTGTTATTCGATTTACTATTTCCCGGTGACTCGGGGCGTAATCAACCACGCTAGATCCGCGCGGGTTGGTTGACAACACACGTATCTTTGAATTTCTTCACAGATATTTGTGTAGTACATCACGATGGTTTCCTTCGCTGTAAAAACGTCGGACAGATGTACATATAAAGTCCGAAAGTCGAAAAACACATTGGTAACATGTCGGGGTTCGAACATGGAACAATGTCGAGTTCAGTCTAGTAGTTACCGACTGCGCCAGAGACGATCTTGATTGTTTTGTTTTCTATTGTTGATATCTTTATTCGATCAACAGGATGTTTCTTCACCAAATACTGCAAGGATCTCGCGCTCCAGCTGGGCATCAGTGGCTGGGTGAAGAATACGAAGATGGGAACAATTGTAGGCAAGTTGCAAGGGAGGAAGGCGGAATTGGAGCATATGTGAGTGTGTTTGCTAGTTCTGTGGGCATTAACTCTTAATATTACGTAGGGTCAGCTTGACCAGAGTTAAATATGTAACTGACTTTTAGTAAATGAACACGATTTGATATTAATTTGAAATATTAAAGTAAGAATGGACCAAGATACAACATGATTGTGTGAGGAGAGATGTTCACGATTTCAAACTTGACATTTAAAAAAATAAATGTGTCCATCATCAGCCTATTTCACTCTAAGAAGATTGTAGACTTTTTTTAATACTTGCAGAATTTTTTTTTACTTATTAATATCTCTTTTACAATCCAACTAAACTCTAGGCTTATGTTAGGAGATCTCTGGACCGCGTGATGGGAAATTTGTACCATCAACCATTAGGCTAGGAGTGCTGAATTCTGGGTTAAGTTCATCTTCTGCAACCAATCATACTTTAAAGAAATAATCAGTCTATTTATATGCTTCTATTCGTAGGGTTATTATTTTGTATGTTGATAAATTAAAATTGTCATCGTGTTTTTGCAGGCTTGACTGGCTGAGCGCTACCGGGTCCCCTGGCTGTAAGATCGATAGATGTGAGCTCAGGAACTGGGTCTATTTGACACGATTTGATTATAATGATTTTAGCATACGCTTTTAGGAGTTTCATAATAAATGTTTTGTAATAAAACGAATTTGCTTTTTATTAATTCACATATATTATGTGATATGAAAGAACCAGTGGTGAGTATCATTAACAGATACAGAGCATTGAAGAAGGCTGTCGCTTTGCGCAGCGTACCTGCGATGGCACAGTTCTTCGTTCGTTGATCTGTGCGTGATACAGGAATATAGAAGAGAATAAAGCGCGTTCTAAAACAGATTCAGTTCGGATTAAATGGCTTAGTTCAATTACATAATTACATTGTGATTATATAGTATTTATATACCACAATTCGTAGGTAAATATCTCCAGCGCACGTCAATTCAGCGTCACTGATAGAGTCCGCGCAAAATCCGTTTTTACAGCGAGCTTTACCTCTGTCGCCATGTCAACATTTCACTATATATTATATTACAATGTTTACATTGTTCATGAATCCACTGCGGATTACGTTCACGCAATAAATAAAAACTAACAACGTTTTAATTGCTTCTGGTACGAACAAATGTAACTGTAAAGATAAGCAGTAAGCAGTTTACATTAGTAAATTACTAAGTATATTTGTCTCCCTTATTCTATTAAAAGGTTTTTTCATATACAAGTCAGTTTTGGTCAGTTTTCAATCGTTTAGAGGACCTAAGGCAGTGGTCGTTACACTTTTCTTTCCAAGGGGTTAATAAAACAATCCAAGGGATCACTGCGGGCCGCACATTAGTGCTCTATGCAGTAGAGACAACCAGTCAATTTAATTTTCTTATAAGCCGTTTGTTATATAACACGTTTCCTCTCTATATATAAGTTTTTTATAACTATTTTTTTTATTTTGACACAACTGAAAATCATCTTTATAAAGTTAAAAAAAACGTTATGTTAAAATACTTTAAATTATTACTTCACGCGGACCTCAGCTCGCGGTTTGACGACCACTGTCCTAAAGCTTAATGTAACCATTCTCGTATTGCATGCATTAACGCTAAAAATGTTTTTCTTTTAATGTTGCCTGAATTTTTGGCAGCATTCTCAATTGTTTTTTTTTAAATACAACATAAGAACAAAGAAATTCGATTTGACATGAATCCGTTATCACGTCGGCGTGTTATCGCTATACCGGGAAGCGTGCCAATGTACTCGTTTATTGATCGTGCTGATTAAATCACTGCACTGCTGTTGATTTCAATTGATAATATACGAATTCGCGGACAATTACGCGTTTGTTTTCATACGGTTTTTTTTATTGCAATCATTATGAAACTGATGACGACTGATGATTAAACAAATATTTAAGAAAGAAAGTAACGTAGTTTTCGAGGAATGATGTTAACACATTTTTATGAAGATTAAACTAGCGCCGGACGATCCGACCTGGCGTTAATTGATGTGATCGAAAGCTAGTTTAGTAAATGCCTATTACGTGTATTTTTGGATGTCCCCACATCGAACTTGGACAGCAACGTACTAAATATTATTTAACGTGTTATTTAAATAATGACATATACATAGAATCTTGGTAATATTATAAATAAGAATATTTCTAGCAGTGGTCGTCACACTTTTCTAGCCAAGGGCCAAATAGGATAAAGTTAGATATCACTGTGAGTCTATTTTTGTTTAATTCTAAAGCAATATTAAATTGTCTTATTAAAGTTAATTGAAAATATTCGTGGTTTGAAATAAAGGTTTTTTTTTCTATAGAAATATATATTAGTGGATCTCACAAATATTTATCTCGGATGAGAATCGATCCCACGGACACAGTTGAAAGCGAAATATTCGAGGTTTGCGGACCGAACAAATGAATACATCGCCGTTTAACGACCACTGGTTTAAATCAATGTTTCTTACCATGTAGGTAATCTCAGAGGCTCAGAGCCTACCCTATTATTAGGGGTGACAACCACGTCAACCACGCTGGCCCAGTGCGTGTCGACTTCACACATATCTTTGAATTTCCTCGCCGATACATGCAGGTTGCATCACAACGTTTTTCTTCACCGTAGAAGCGTTGGATAATGTACATATGCAATTCGAAGATGGAAATAGGCTACTTATTATTTCTTTATTCAGTTCCGTGCCAACGAAGTCGCGGATAGCTACTTATAGATAAGCTGATGCCTGTCACTTGAGACGAAAACAAGTCAGCCGTATCAGATCAAGATTATACAGGTGGCTCAAATCTAAATATTATCGCTTATAGATTGCTATCTATAGATATCGTTTTGCTATCCATGATTTATTATGTTATCAAAATTTATGTTTTTTTTTAATATCATGTGATTTCCGTAGGTAAGATATATAAGCTTGGAAATCTGAATCAAATACGATTTGTACGGTTATTAAAACTATGTTATTGTCTATTTACCTATTATTCATTTATAGTGGCAACATTATTTATACAATATTACTATTGTACAATTGCAAACGCTCACGGTGTTCCACTTAAAAAAATTCCTTCGTCCGCAAACTCTGCCGTTTCTCACAAATTGTTGATTTAGGAGCATAAGAACCGGGACAATAGTAAAAAGTAATTAGTCGTCAAGCTTCTCTGACTACTGGCCAACGATTTTTCTCACAAATGTATTTAAAAACTGCATCTTAGTGACTTTTGTGCCCGCGTCGTCGAGTCAATAAGTACTGAACGTACGACTATATTTTACATACATACTATATTTTAAATAAATAAAAACGTGGTGTACTAGAATTCAATTCTTTAATTACAGTAAGTATTATATGAAATTATTAAATAATTCATACGATAGTATAAACTAAAACTACGGCTAACAGTCATGTATTCATCCGGTGTAGGGACCGACTAGTTTCGAGCTCATCGCGGGCACTTCAGGATGAGTGGTATTGGTATTATTTCGCGGTCGCGGTCGCGGTCCCTCGCTCACTATTTATAGTATATTTTCGATATCAATGTCCGATCATCATTATTAGACAGAATACAATATGATTCATGTAGGCTGTACCCTCATGTCTGTGATTGTAAACACTTAGTCATAGTCACATTCCTTTTTCAAAAACAATGATATTAATTTGTTTTTTTTTAACATGTTTAGATTATTTTTTGTTTTGTTCATTTATGTTTTGCACAAGCAATAGGAACAAACGATTGAGTTGATGCGCATAATTTCAAAAACGTAATAATATATTTATCTATTTAATTAATAAAATTGGAGTGTCTGTATATAATATAAATTTATACATATTTGATGCGCCAATAGCCTAATGGTTACGGAATACCGATTTAGCGGTCATTGTTTCGAATCCTGCCAATCGACTATTGTCGTCGACCATCCTAGCACAAGCTTTTTCAAGCTTACCAGGAATGATTACAAGTAATATTAGTAAATCAACAAACATCTATTGATATTAAAAAAAATATATTTCGCATACATGATCTAATTACGTTGTTTATAATGAAAATTCTATTTTTAAAAAAACTCTGCGTCTATCTGACAACACGTATTATTCCGGGTAATCTTCGAAACGGATGGATTTTGACGAGGCTTTTACTGGAAGGTAGCTTTTATCTGGAAGTGGACTTAGGCAATTATTTTATTTGTATGTTGACGAAGTCGCGAGCGACCCCTAGTTTAATAATATCAGTACATTTTTTTTGTAACATCGTTCATCATCAACATCGTAATAATCAATTGAGTAATTGGTTATAATTGACGTCAATTCCATATTTATGAAACGATAGGGATCAGTATTGTGGCATCAGTAATCCTCTTTTAAAATACGATAAAATCTTTCAAGAGAACGATTAAACAATTAGTCATGATTATTTTTAGCTAACGAAGGAGTCTAAGTAAAAAACTTTTTCCTGCCAAACCGAATGATTTTTTTTAATCGTGAAGTGGGACAGTAAAAAAGGGATAGGATAATCTTGTGACTCCTATGTACAAACATAGTTATCTAGGTTCAATATATTAATTGTAAATGTGATTGTTTAAAGTGTAACAAGAGCGTAGTTGGCGCAGTTATTAAGCGCTTGACCGGACCGGACTTATACTCGACATTGTCCAGGTTCGATCCCCGCCATGTACTAATGTCTTTTTAAATTTTCGGAAACATCATAATGCAACCTGCACATATCGGCGAAGAAATTCAAAGATATGTGTTAAGTCAACTAACACGCACTGGGTCAGCGTGGTTGTCTATGGCCTAGTCACTATTATTAGAGATGGTCCCTCACTGGGAACGTATAGAGAGCTGATGATGAATGAATGAATAATTGAATGATGAACTATATTAAGTAATATTTTTAAAGTGAGGTGTTTGAAACAAACGTACATATTGTTCTAGAATGATTTATATTTAAACAAATGAAGATTCAAGGTTCATGTTGCACTCATATTTATCCGGTGTCGGCAGCCGGTTAGTTTCGAGCCCATCGCGGGAACTCGGGGTGAGTGGGACTGATATTATTTCGCGGTCGTGGCTCCGTCCGCTCTCTACGATGGGCTCGAAACTAGTCGGTGCACACCGGATGAATGACTGTCGGCAGTTTTATTTTTAATTCGTAATAATGTCTTACGGAAGTTCAAATAGTTTATAGTATATCTTGTTTGTTACGTTGTTTTTCAAAATGTTAGTTTACGATGTTGCCGTTTGAATGGGATGTATTAATTGAAAGTTTATATTCAATCATTAACAGTTTTATTACATACATTGCTCTCACAACTCGACATACATACATTATTTACATACAATTACAAACTATGTATAATACAAAATGTGGAATGATGACTTTGACTTAGATCTCGCCACCTGCTCAAACGAACACGTCTACATCGAATATTCGCTTATTCACTATTACATACTAACATCGACTTTGAACATAAACGGTTTCTCTTATAAAAATTACAAAAAAAAAGAAAATTTATAGTCTTAAGAATATTTAGACATGTACAAAAAGGAAATGATTGTATAAGAATGTATGATAAAATAAAATAAGATTTGTTCCTTCTTTTTACATCAGTAAGCAATAAAGGTAACAAACAAACGATTCATTTCAATATACATACAAAATTCCGTAGAAATTTCCGTACAACATACAAAAAAAATCTTTAATTTTCCTACGTCCTTGCTCCTAAGAAGGTAGAGGTAGTTATTTATAACAATACTTAGTTGTTAAGATAACAGGTATTTTAAACTGTTCATCACGGCCGTTCAAGAGGATTAAATTGTCGTAAAACCAACATTCCACCAATACTGATGCAATCATAAAGCTAAAGGAATAATTAAACGAGACTTTCCACCATCTTACACTACACATCTCGCTGTCTCTGTCTTTAACAAGAGGAAGAAAGAGATGGCTATACATACAAATTTTCATGGAAACCTATAGAAACTTAACAATAAACAAAAGAATAGCGTTACTTGAACGACTTCATGTCAACTCCAACGTTATATAAAGTAGGAAAAAGTTATTTATATGAATAAATGCATTTATCGAGCCATATAAAATCGATGACACTATTAACTTTAATCTATGGCACAATTGAAAACTATAGACAATGATTCATAAAAATAAAAGGTCGATGGTTATTAAAAATAAAAATCTAAAGATCTATGCTCATATGTAGATATAAAGAAATATATATTTAGATAAGGCAGGACAAGGCTTTGATCCGAAGAAATTCAGCTTCAGGAACATTGCAACTCACTTTGAACTGTTAAGTTTAAACTTAACAATGTAAAGTTATTAAATATATATATTTAATATACAATTTGTCATATAATTAAATAACGAACAAATTGTAGAAACGTTTGTGCTAAAACATTCCACTTTTAATTAAAAAAAAACAATAGCAGTAACGGACAGCGTAGTGATTGCCACTGGTTTAGGGACGTTCAAGTATTACAGGGGCCAGGGGGTCTTTGCTTTGCTTACTTTTGATGACATTGAGGGTGGGGGGTCGAGCTGTTGATTACGTCATCAGTAGTTATTACTTTTTTACTCATATTGGCAACATACACATTTTCTATGCTTGCAAACTAACGAAAACGAATTATAACTGCTGCTCATGAATCATTAATAAATTAAAATACACTAGCAGAAAAATTCATGTACCAATGTTTACGTCAGCAGAGGAGGCGGGGCCAGAACTTTGCTTACTTTTGCTGAAAAGGGGGATGCGAGGGGGGGGGGGGTAATTGTAATAAATCTGCTTACGTGCTCGTAATACTCGAACGGCCCCTTATCAAACAGATATAGTTAACTAAGTAACAACAATTTGCAGTCTATACAACTTCCTAGACCTTTTCCTCAGGCGTCTGTAGCATGCTGGCTTCTTCTGTTTTCCTGGCCGCCGCTAAAGCGGCCGCCGCGAGTACCCTGCTATGTCTCTTTTTAGTTCTCTCCTTGTGGAAGAAGAGTCGAAGGTAATGGCACGGGAATACGACGCAATCTCCCGCGGGCTCCTCCGCGTCAATGTAGACGCCTCTCACGAGGATAGAGTTGGAGCAGTTCAGTAAAATGAGCAGGGTGAGGCTGATGATGTGTATGGACCAATTACTAAATTTTGGACGATCTGTAACAATGATGAAAAACATTTAAACATTGGTAAATATAAAAATTATTATCTCTATACTTGAGAATCTTGCCAAAACATGTGTATTATTTAAAGGTCACAAATCATGACAAGCATTTAACCTGTCACTTCACTTCTAAGCTAGGTAATCAGAAGGCAAATACGACTTTTACGTAATTAAATGAATCTTATAAAACGAACGAAATCTTACGTCGATGAAAACAATGTTACGCGACTAAGTTATAACAAGTACAAGATAATTAGAACTTTGTCTTTATAAGAACACGTTACCTGGAAAGTAATACACGTCGAGTAGACCCCACACTCCTCGCCAGACGTTGACGGTGGCGACAAAGGACATGAGATGGTAGATATCCACCAGGAGCAGTCGCGGCGCTCCGTGCAGCCGCGCCGCCGCCCACCGCATCGGCACTTGGAGCACAAACGTTACCAGGACCACCACGTACCCGCCCACCTGGAACGGAAGTAAGCAACGTTAAAAAAATGTTAATAACTAGAGTTAACTAACCTATGTCTAGTAGTTTCATACAATCAGGACCAAAGAGTGTCGATGGTGCAGTTCTTAAGCGCTTGACTGGACCGAACCGTACACGATATTTACCATGTTCGATCCCCGCCATGTACCTATGCGTTTTTTGATTTTAGAATTCCCAACGTTCATTATATGACGTTTTTACGGCGAAGGAAAACATTATGATATGCGTGAAGTCAACCAACCCGCATTGGGCCCGGCTGGTTGACTATGGCGTAATCACCTCTTATAGTAGGACAGGCTCCGAGCATTTCAGTGGGGACAGTAAGCTGAGAGTGATGAATCAGGACCAATAGACTTCGAATATGAATTTGAACCAAAAATGGCCACGTTTTTAAAATAGTATATATAGTAGTAGTAGTATATCCAGGCATTATTTGCACTGTCATTGAAGTTTCACAAATATTGTATTATTCAGAACAAACGTTAATTTTTATTGCACATTATTCGATCGCTTGTATGTTATACGCCGTTGCTAAACTTAAATCCATGTTCATAACGGGAAACATAACAGTAAATATGGAAGAGCGGATAAAAACAAGTGAAGATCGGAAGAATAAAATGTCATATAATTCTTTTCTTAATTTCTTCCTTTTTCTTATGGCTTTGAGGTTAAAACATATTGGAACTTTTTGAATGTTGCTTGAAAAAAACATTACGATAAGTAATGATCACTGTTATGTTTTTTTTTAAAAAGGTTTCGAAACACGAATCAATTATTTAATGATATTAATTATGCGTACTTCGACAATTTGATATTTAAAATTCAATGTATTCATTAGAAATTAGGGAGTTGCTTATCTTCTAATTAGCATAAATATTTGCATACGTAATAATCTTATTTTGAATGAAAAACGTGTAATTAATGTGCTTATCAAAAAGAGAGTTGTTTGCGTGAAAACTATTTACAAATTCAACAATTACGGAACATTGTTTGTTTAGTAAATGTTTTTTTTTTAAATATCTTAGGAGGAAAAATATTTCTATTACTTAAATTTGTAACATTTTTGTGAGACATTTCATTGTTCTACTTATAATAAAGGCTTAACTTACGTTTAGTTCGGTGTCGGTACCGACTAGTTTCGGATGAAGGACCCCCGATGGATACGAAACTAGTCGGTACCGACACCGATCTACACGTGAATTAAGCCGTTATTATAACAAGTATATTTATATTACTGTTTTATGGTATACATATTTCAATTAATTCAGTCATCATTACGTTTTTAGGAAATATTAAATATGATTAAAAAAAAACCAATTACAACAGCTTACACAATGTTACAAATTTACATGAAATTTAAAATATTTTATTTCTATTATAACAACAGTGATTAATGAAAAAACAAATTAAAACAATAACTAATTAAGTTCCTAAAAAAAATACATGTAATTTAAAAAAAAACGCAAGAGCGTCGTTGGCGCAGTTGTTAACCACTTAAATGAGCCAGACCGTTCTTGACATTGTCTTGGTTCGATTCCCGGCATGTACCCATATGTTATTGGATTTGAGAATTTCGTTTGTACATTATCCGACGCTCTTACAGTGAAGGAAAACATCGTGATGCAACCTGTTCATATCGGCGAAGTAATTCAAAGATGTGTGTGAAGTCAACCAACCCGCATTGGGCCAGCGTGGTTGATTGCCTTGTCACCCTTAATATGGGTTGGCTTCGAGCCCCTCAGTGGGGACATTATAATGCGCTGATGGTGATGATGAATTTA
>JAODUI010000030.1:6902064-6933255 GCA_027563995.1 Papilio gigon | reverse complement strand
CCAACTAACTCGATCCCGCACCACCATAACCCAGTCCTGGACTCACAATTCTCTTATCCCTAGTTTATCCAGTGATAGGGTACGTAATTTGAAAAGCATTTTTTTTTCGGAGGATCCGTGGCTACCGAAGTTGGTCATGTGCTTCAGTAGCCAATCCTTTCCCATTGTCGTGTATTATTATATAATTGAAAAAAAAAGTCTGAACAGAAATCACCGTTTTTAATTATGTTTCGGCATAATTGTGCATAGGTTAGGTTTCATATGTTCTTTTAGATTAAATTCAATATCTATGCCAAATTTTATCGAGATTTGTTTAAAGATTTTGGCGTTATTTAAAAAAAAAACATTCCAAACTTTCGTATTTATTACTAACAAGTAAGATTTGATTGAATTATACGAACAGGGTTTTCCACAAATATAGTTCCTACGTAATAAGGAAGATGATATAAAAATTCAATGTAAATGAACTAAAAATAGCATTGTCATTATTCAATTCACCCCGCGGTGAGCGCCGGCAGTGATGAGGTAAACATCCACTATGTAAGAGGAGACGGTAATGGCGAAGCGTTTGCCATTTCCTCAACCCACGTGTCCGGCTTGACAATGACCGTGAACGAGGTAACAAGAATGATAACGATAAATGTATTATCCAACAACGATGTTTAATATAGTCATCGGAAGGAATAGACAGAGCTTCTGGGCTACTTTGGCCAATACTAAATATAAATCTTCGTTAAAAAGTGCATTATTTTATTCGTCTACTCTTGTATTCTCCTCATGGCCAGATATTATTGATTGATGTTTATTCGAAAGGTCGTGAAAAGTACTAAGGAGTTTCCATAGGTTGTAGGTTAGATGCCATTTGCATAAAAAGAAGAATTTAAAATTTTGTAAAAAAGAACATTAAAGTCATATTCATTCTTTTTTTTTGTTGTCATAAAAAGTTCTATCGAAAATTAAAACTTTGTTTTTTTAAATCAGTTTTAATTACAATAGGTACTGATTGGCAGAGCATTTTAAAGTTGGCACGTTTTTAATGTTGTGAATAGAATTTGCTATGCCAAGGTTTAACAGTTGTGTTGATATTTTGTTAGTTGATATATTGACCTTAAAATCGTAGCACGTTTACAAACAAGCGGTACACAGCGCGGGCGTACCGCGGCGTAGTACATGCCGGAGGACGGGGGGCGCGCGAGACGTAGGAGGAAGCGCCAATTGGCTCGTAAGTGGTCACTGACTCAGTGCCGAACTAAATGTGACCCACATGCGGAAAAATAAGGTTCTCCTTAGCAATATATACAAAAGACTAAGGTAAAATAGACTATCAGCAGACCCAAGACAAGATGGAAAGATATATCTCAAAGACATGGGTGCCAAGTCTCGGACCATGTCGAGAACAGTGCGAGGTGGAGTTGACTAATAAAGGAAGCCGACCATATCATTTGGGATACAGCCTACACAGAGAGACAGATCTTATTACTAACTCTATTTATGGTACCATCGTGTGCATCAACGCCCAAACAAAATAAATCGACCTATTAGTAGAATTTTAGCGACTCTACAAAATATGTTCACCGGCGAAATATTTTCAAACTGTAGAATAATTCCCTTTATTTTCTTTTTAAATAAAAAAAAAACAATAATTCTTACATTCGCTCCATGACAGATAAGATTAAACGAAAAACTATCGAATCAGAACAACACAGCGAATGTCATTCTAATTACGTGTACAGAGTACAATAATGACGATGTTTTTTTGTTACGTTCTTTGTATATTGACTTAACATTTACTTCAGTTAGTTTATAAACTCGTACGACCTGACGTTACTGATTATATTTTATCTTGCAATGACACATGCAAGATTCTTAATGCCGAAATGAGTAGGAGTTTTAATTTTACCTTAAATAATAAGACTATTGTTTACTACGCACTATTAATTAATATTATTACATCTATATTACTTAATACTAATGTGTCTAACAGCATTCTATTAAAAGCTTCAAGTTTAATTCTTGTTTTAGGTTGTCATTTTATCACTTAAGTGCAAACAGTACGTTTGTAATGGGATAAACTTAGATTCAGCTAGTATTTAGTTAATCTTGCCATCCCATGTCCGTTTTATTGTACTATTTGTGGCAATAAAAGGCCATTCTATTCTAATGACATTTTTTCAACGTTTGACTAAGGAAATTAGTGACATTTTATTCAGTGTATATAACAAAGTTGTATAAAATGTGCCACTAATAACGAATTACAAGAACTATTAAATTATACTCACCAAAGATGTCCAGAAGGATCGGACCTGGTCGTCCGGGTAGAGGAAGATATCAAGCAACGCCCAGGAGCCGCGCCACACAAACACCACCAGCGAACCAACCACCGTCACCGAGAAGATGCAGTCCAGCACGTATAGCGCCATCTCGCGACTCGTCTGTAAACAAGACCTACTGTTAATAACAACATACGAGCACAATAATTACAAAAATGGTTCCCTAGGCCAGTGTTACATGATTTACGCTTGTTTGATTTAAGGTCGTTGTATATTAAGTCAATTTTTACAAATACGCAGAGACGTTTTGTAGTTACTGAGAGAGTCCTTTAATGTAACATCAGTTTAAGTGACTATAAATAACTCTGAGTGTGACTATAAGTCTTTATTTGTGCTTGTTTAATTCGAAAAACTTTCCAAATTCGTATTAGCAAGGTACTTTATGAATTAAAAGAAAAAAAAAAGTCTTCACTCATTACGAATTAACAAAAGCGTTGCAAATAATTTTCAACATATAAATAATGACACTCTTGAACAGATAAAGATAAAATACCAAGGATTTAAAAGTTTTATGTCGAAAATAAATTATCCAATCAATAAAACTGCCAAAAAAGGATTACCAATGAGACAGAGGAAAATAACTGTTTATTATCATTTAAACAAATGATACAAGACGTCGTTGAAGTAATTTCCCGGACTATCTTTAAAATCTTTAAATGCATTAAAATTCTTAATCAATTAAGCTGAAGTAATCGCGATATTAAGTCTACATTAATAAGTGAATAATTATCAAGATCTTGGGAAATATATGAAAATGATATTATTTATTTTACCCAATAGATTTAGGTTAATTTTCAGAAATTAGAAGCCTAAGCCTGCTTTCGAAATATTCAACAAACATACATCCATCTAAACTATGATATATACAATATTAGTAAGATATCAAATTAGTTTTAAAATCAATTCTAAAAAAGTGTTTATTCTTATCATGTATTCGACCAGAGAGAGCTGCAAGTCCAGGACTGGGTCGCGATGGCGAAGGATCGTGTTGGTTGGAAGCTTTTGTTGTCGGAGGCCAAGGCACGCTTCGGGTCGCTGCGCTACTCTAGTTAGTTTAGTTTGTTATGTTTTCGACAACTAATATATTGTTAATTAACTATTCAATAATGATAAGGCGACCAACACAAATAGCGGAAATTTAACTTGTGAATGAATACTTCATTCTGCAGCTTTGATCACGGGTTGCACAAGACTTTGCAGATGGCACCATGCTGTTCCTATATTCATTTTGAATCTACAATTCTATATACTAATCTAATGTTCATTATCAACCTATACTTTTGCCTACGATAAATTGTCACAGTACGTACTAGTCTTCCTTACATATCTGTCAGTTCATATCTGAACTCACGCTTGTTACGCGTATTCTCTTTAACCCAATCCATCCACACCTTCAGTTCAGTCTTTCCCTCCTTTTGCAGCACTCTTCATTAGTTTTTCCATCATCGCCTTCTTGTTTATGTGCTCATCACCTCACGTAACACGTCCATATCACGATTGCCTTTTAATACTTTTTTAGTAATCTAATATTATATCACAATTAAAACGCCGATAGCCTAATGGTTGATTGCACGGATTTCGGATCACGTAGTCGAGAGTTCGAATCCCGCCATTCGACTATTGTAAACCATATCATAGCACAAGCCTAGATCTCAGTGGGAGTGGTAAAATAACAATTAGTGATTATATAAAAAAGATGGTAATATTTTTATAAAAAAAAAATACTTGACGTTTTTACGGGGGAAAAAAGAAAGTTTTGGATGTACATGGTAACAAACATCCGTTAATCAAATATAGCACATTAATAAATTAGTAGGGTTATTTAATTAATATAATATACTATCAGTTCAGTTGAACTATTGTTAAACACATAATATTACAATGAATAATTACATTACATTAAATTGACATTATCAGAATCACGCACGTGCCCACCTGTATTACGGTTTTATTGTGTGTGATAATTTCGTGACGGGTAAACCTATTTCAAACACAATTTTTTTTTTATCTACATTTGTTTTTTGTTTCTCGATATTTAGGTTAGACGGGTATTACAGAGAACAGAATAATGTATTATATGACTTTTTACATATGCCCCGTTCCAAATATACATACAATTTTGTTGATAAAATACAATGATATTACTTATAAAACAGCTTAACTCACGTTTAAATCGGTGTCAGTACCGACTAGTTTCGAGCCCATCGTGGGTTCGAAACTAGTATAGTGAAATGTCTCACGAAAGTTTTAATAGTTTAAAATACAATGAGTCATTTTTACATTCAATGCAATTATTGCATTTGTTTTTTTGTTTTAAATAGAACGGGGCAAACGAAGGACGGGATCACAAAGGTGGTCGTCGACGCCCATGGCACCACTAGAGGAGCAGATGCGTTGGTGGCCTTTGACAAAGAGATACGCTCGGTTCTTGAAGGACCCTAAGTCGTACTGGTTTGAAAATACCGCCGACAACGCGCCTGTGCGCGGCAGAAAATGGCGTGAGAACCGCACAGTCGAAGAGTGCCGGATTTGGATATTGTTAAACAGTAAACCGATCGACTCAAAGGCAGGCTAAGGCCAGGTGATTATCACATCATCGTCATCAATCTGCCCTTTAACCTACGGAGGTTCGGCACATATATACCCTTCCATACATGTCTAAACACTGTCATATCTTAGCTATAGGCTATTATAATAACATGATTATCTCTTAAATATTTACATTTTATTGTTAACTCCATTTTCCAATTTGTTTGTTGGGTGTCATTGTGGTTGGATTTAACCTATGTTATTAAAACGTTACACTCAATAAAAAGTAAGCCTATTTACAACAGTCATGTTATCTACGGATAACTACCTGACCTTTTTATGAATATATAATATATATTTGTATATTAATAAGAAATAGTGAAGATACTTAAAGTTCAAGGGAACGAAGCGGTTTTTTTATAAGAAAAAAATTTGATTATGATGTATGGTAGTAGTAGGGTAAATGAGCGACCTCTAGTGTGTATTTAATTTTAATTAAGGTTTGATCAACTGAGTGAATGAAGCGTAAATGTTTATATTTCTTACTGCACGGCAAATATCAAAGTGATTTGTTGTCTTTGTTTAATACCAGTGTTTTAATGTAAGCCGCTTAGATTTATGAGACAATTGTGTATCCTATATTAACCTATTTGCTGCCGCGTGATATCAGTCAGTAACTACTGAACACCGGACTCATCCAGAAAACAACGTCAAACGAACTGTGTATTGAACCATTGCAACAATTGTGATAAACGAATATTAAATGTATTTTATTATAATAATTTTAATCTAGTCATAGATGTGTTGTGAAGTTAAGGAAATCATTTTATAGATAATTATTCCTTAATTGTGTTATCTACTAGTAAAATCTAATTTGTCGTAGCTATGTTGCTACGAAGTCGCTACGCGCCAACTTCGTATAAAATTAATCTACTTTTTATTAATTTTTGTATTTATAGTGTGATCTTTGTATGAAAACATTTCTTGAATACTAACCGTTCTGAACATGGTGGGAACATCGAAATAATCCTGCGGTCCATCGACGGCGACGGCGAACGGCGCCGCGCTGATGTTCCTGAGGGCGCGCAGCGCGGCTAGTGAGAGCGTGGCGGCGCACGTCGTTGATAGCAGGGTTCGTGCACTGTCACCCGTGCACTCGTTCAGCAGGTTCCAAACACCGCGCCATGCGCCCACGCACGCTACGCCGGCCACGTAAGTGTACATCCTCGACAACACGTAATAAGTCAACCAGCCATGCTCGGGCGTCAGGAACTTGCCCAGCTTCGATTGGAAAACGCACAGAAATAGATCACAGACGAGGCCAAAGATGGCGCAGGCGGCCGCGCTGCTGACCGGGTCGTCCGGCACCACGTACAGGTCCATGAGGCTCCATGTCGACTTCCAGTAGGCGACGACGGCGGGCGCCACCACGATGCTGGCGAACAGCAAGTCCGCGATTTCTAGGAGCGCTTGGTGCGCGCGCGAGCCGCTCGCGAGCGTGTCAGCCAGCCCGGCAGTGCTCCCACGCATGTCTGGTGCGAGTGTGCGCGTCGCTCTGTCGCTCTGTCGCTCTGCACGCCGCCGCAGATTACGCTTCTAATTGCATTATCGCGTCCCCGCCGCGACAGCCCTCGACCGCTGCTCACCCGCCGCCGAGCAGCCTCTCTTTAAAGCGGCGCTGATTACTTTCTCCTGTTTGTATAGATAACGGGTATTTACCAACTATCGCGCCTTGCTCGGGGCGGCGCGGCGGCGGCGGTGGCGGCAGCCGCGTTTGATATAATCGCATTATTTGTCTACCTTAATCTGGGTGGATCTGCGATACATTGATTCCTTGAAAAGATATGTGTCTGTTTACTGGCGTACATCAGTTCCTACCATGTTAATTTCTTTCCTTATTGGTCATAATAATTAATGCATTATGATTAGTTCCCTTAGCTCACGTCAGGCGCGGCGAGGGTCAAGGCGAGGCGATCCGGTGTAAGACTCGGCGGTAGGAAACGGCTACTTATTGTCATACCGTCCCTAACACAGGCCCGATGTGTTGACCGGTGTGGCACAGCGGGGTCATACGAGCTATTTGTGTACTCGAATGATCATAGTCAAAGGAATCTATGGAGTACGATTGCATGATACATACTTAATTACCAAAGTGCCTAATGACCGCCAATGAGGTTGATGCCGGACGTTCGACTACTATAATCTTCATGCTATAAATCACTTCATCGTTTAATAAATACGGCAGCACAATGAATACGAATCCATTCTCCAAAGTCGGACATATATTCGCGATAATTTCTAATAATACTAATTAAAACTTCATCCTAAGCAAAGGTTACACTTACTTGTCTACGGAATCTTGTTTCGAATTGGTAAGTGGCTTCTTTTCCGTCAGTGACGAGGAAATATGGGGGCGCTAGCAGATTCCGAGCAGCCCGGACTGCAGCAGTACAAACGTACAGGAACAATGTCAATGCTGCTAATAATACTGGTCTGGAAATGTTAAACATAAGAAGGAATTATTAGAAGACTCTCGACTACTCAACACGTCATTATCATCAGTCTTTGTTGGTCTCCTGCTGGACACATGCCATCTCCAATGCCACAGTAAGCGATTCAGCTTCCAAATCCAATAACTATGAAAGTTAATATTACCTGTGAGGATCATTTTCTTCAGGTAATATAGCGGCTACGAGCATATCAAAGAGTCCCCAGCCGCCGCGCCAATGCATTATACAAGACAGAATGAAGATATATCCATACAGTCTGGACAGCACGCGTTCCTTTATCCAGTATAACCTTGACTTATTGTCTTCAGTTGACCGTGACCTTGACAGTAAGTAGGACCTGGAATTAATAGTATGAAAGAAGTAGTGACAGAGGCGTGTCAGTCGCCGAACGTAAGTACTTGGTCTCTGACTACTTCTATGGGTTGCGGGCGTGAGATCAGTCGTTGAAATTGCTGCAAATGTAGCCTTCTTTGTATTGGATGTGTTTTATTGTATCGTTTCACGGCCTAATCGTGTATGTCTCGAAATATTAATTATTGTAATCTATCCAAGAACATAAAAATTCTGGCCTGAAGAGGCTTCAAACGATTTCGTTATAATGTCACTTTATATTGTATTCAACTAAATTACTTCTATATAATTCCGCAATATGGCGACGACTTTCAAATTTGTAAAACTCACAACTTCACAGTGAAAACTGTATGTTTATAGGAGAAGGGTGCAAACGAGCGGCGGGTTCACCGAGGTGGTCGTCTATGCTCATAGGCATACAGTACTAGAGGTGCAGTTGCGTTGATGGCCTTTGTGAAAGAGATACGCTCGCTTGAAGGACCCTAAGTCGTACTGGTGTATTGAAATACCTTAACAAACACTCTTGTTACTTTTTTTTGTTCATGGTCTGCATAACAAAAGTATAAACGGCTTGCAGCAAGGAAATTGTTATAGGATTTAAATTGGATCAATTGGTATAGCACGCTATCATTCCGGTAGGTTTCCGAAGAAGTACAAAGAAAAGTCAAGTCGACTTATATGCAGATTTTAGTTTACTGACTTCTGTCCTTTCAATGTACTCGCCAATATTTACTTTTGATTTTATATGTATAGATATATATTTACATGTATTTCATTTATTACTTCGTTTAGTTTTAAGTAACACATATTTGCATAATACAATTGTTTTTTATAAGAGACAAAGGAATTGTGTCGTTCTATTATTTTAGGTTATCTTACTTTTATCATATTTTTCGTGGTAAATATTTGTATTTTATTATGCGTCCATACACACACAAATATAGTGGTAATTATTAAGTAGTATGGACTAACGAATATAATAACAAAATAGAAAGAAATTGATCGAAGAACACATTTCTGATAATCTTATTCATATTTTGAATAATTCAATCAAAACACAACAATGAGATTTCATTTTCCTCAACATCGTTTGTTCAAAGGTTAAATCTTTGTACTCAAATAAACGGACTTCTCAGTATTGAAGATAACGTCGTCAATGATGGCGAGATTTTCAGCTTGACACTGTCAGTAGCAGTCTGTCAATCTTTGACATCTAGCTTTTCATTTCCGAGTAATACATTTATCGTTTGATCTCCAGACTGTTTTTCTGTCACAATTACATTTGATTATTCAGCATTGCGCAATCAATATCGATTAAAAGGTTTTGTTGATGTAATTAGTTTTTCGTTGATATGAAAATATTAAGTAATGATATTTTAAAACAAATTTGTATCATTGCCGAATCATACAATGGTTAATGATTAAAGAAAATTTGTTACTATGCGAGTTGCCAGTGCTGTTGAATTTGTATTATGATCTATTACGTTAAAATATAAATTATAAAACAAAAACGCGTTCGGTTTTCAAATTTGTTTTATATTGTTTTCTATATGAACGTCACCAACTGTCACACTATAACACGTTCGCTGCGAAACGAGCTCTAAATCACCCTTAATGCTACTTCACTGTGCAAGGAAAAACATGTACTTCTCTGTGGTGCGGAGGGCATAACTTTGTTGAAGGAGGTGAGGTCTAATGGACCGCATGCCGCACTACCGTCTAGGCAGGGAGCGGGTCGAAAAGACCTCGTACCGCAGGGGTGCAAAGTACGCAAAAAATGGTGCCGCAGCGTGTCGGTCTTCAAGAGTAAAGTGAATAGGCACTTACTAAGCTAGCGCGTACCATCTTTCGACCAGATCATAACTAATATTGGCTGTATAAATTGTAATTTATACAGCCAACATTAAAGTATAATTGAACCTCAACCTCATTTACGGTAATAAAAAAATAAACCTATCTATTTTTGTCAATTTATCAACACTAATAAATCTGATATCCTTGAATGTTCTACAAAAAAAAATCCCCTGTCCGCGCAGACTTATCATAGTCGAATTTATCACTTTAAGTAATAATTACTGCGAGACCCATTTTACTTGATAAACATCGAAAACATTCTATTTTTAAAACCCTAATTTAAGACATTAAAGTTATTTTCCGACATTAAGATAGAAATCACTATATTATCTTGATTATTATATCTTAATATAAACTTAAACGGATAATTGTAAATCAATTAATCAAGTATTTATAAGTAAAGGAACCAAAGCTTGTTTATATAAAAAAAAACACATTACATTTAGAAAGTCCAATCTGTCACTCGACTCCGATCGTGCGGAGTCAAAAAAATAACTTGAGTAACCTATGACTATGTGGGAGCTTCCAACTACAGGCTTTTAATCTGCCTTATAAAAATATTTATATCATAATATAATTTTATATCATTAAATTAAACTATGGTCATAGTGTCTTATCTTTTTTCATCGACATCTAATTCTTATTATTTCCTGTCCTCTTCTTTTCCAGCCATTCTCTAATTCTCTTTCGTAAACACATCATCTCCATCTATTATTTCAAAGGTAGAACCTCTTACTCTCTAAGCAGTTGTACTAACCTGACCAAGGCGAAGGTGATATGTAATAGTATACCCAAGAGGTAGATCTGCACGACGGGGAACATGTTCCTGTTCAGCTCCATGATGCCCCACGTGCTTCGCCACATGCCCACTACTAGAGGGGCCACCAGGAACATAGCGAATACAGCATCGCCTGAACATTTCAATTATAATAGACCTTTCATTAATTTAAAAGCAATAAATTCTAGAGTGTTCATGACTTCTGTGATATTCCAATGAATATAATGACACTAAAGTCTTTAAAGGTTCAGCAATTTCGTTAATGATATTACATTATTTCAAGCTAAGAAGAAGTTATCAAAAACTCAGTAGGCCGTGTTAACTTAAAGTTATCAATCAAAGTTAGTGTCCGGCATTTGACGCAGGGTAAGGGTTCAACTTACAAGTATAACTCGTTTAAATAATTTGTGCATTGTTTATCAACTATAGTACCGATGAAAATCCAACTAAAATTTTGGTCCTTCGAGCCGGATTTGACTTTTTTTTTATTGTTGTATCCATATTGTTTCATGTAGAAATATTAATAGACTACTAACCATAACTAAGATGATCGCATCGAAATTCACAGCTTCCTGAATCTACGTCATCAATTGATGTACCAAATATCTCTCTGTTTTGTACTTTCTCCTGCGGCACTAAGACTTCTGCATGTAGCATAGGTGCCTGGAAATATAAAATATCAGTCAACATTTAAATAGTCATACCACTATTGTAGCTTTCGTTCAGTCAACTTTCGCATTTTCACACATCGGCATCGTGAGACATTTTGATCGAACCAGAGGAATCGCAGGTACGTTGCCGGCCTTTAAGGCGTTTGTTTTCTTCTTGAAGGACCCTAACACCATCTAATTTACACCGAAGTGATATAGTGTCATTTTGACTCAACAGATTCCGATCAAACTATCAACCGATGATTAGTCTATTGTCTGTTTAGGCCGAATCTGAAATGGACCTGGGTAAATACTTCAATGGTTACAAAAGTTTAAAACCTTAGGAATATTTTGTATACAATAATGTATGTCAAATTATTCATCGACCCCATAAACTGAATCCGATTGTGTTTTTTTTTTATTTGTAATAATGTTCAAGATTAAAGAAAGTACTTTTTTATGATAGGAAAAGATTTGGCCATATCAATACAATTGTCGATAAGAGTTAAGTCTGTTTATCACATATCAGTGTGTTTATAAGTTTCATAACACATTGTCATAATTACTTCGTTACAACAACACGGAAAGCATTTTATAGAGAGTTGATTTAAATCAATCGTATTATAATCTGCGATTTATTGTACAATATAATTTTATTTGGAGTTTTGTGATTGAAAGAGAAGCTTTAAAGGTATGTATTTTAAAACGATTATTTTTTCTTTTTTATTTCTAAAAGATACCTTGGTTTATACGATTAAGTAAGTCCCATAAATAAGTACAGAATGTTTACTGTTACAATAAAATAAATTAACGAAAAGTATATTGTTTGTGCGGACGGCAGGAAGTCGTTGGATGCGGTAGGAAAGGCCTATGTCCAACAGTGGACAGACAAGGGCTGTTGATGATGATGATGACGATGATATTGTTTGTGTCACAATATTGATTCTTATTTTTTTTTAATCTGAAAACTCATCGTCAGTTTCAACTGAATAATCGAACTGTACAGTTTTCAGTATCGGATACACATGTACTACAACTTTTCAGTTAAAACTGAATATTTGATGGCTTTACGAATATATTTAAACAAAAGATAGTTCTGTTTAAATTATTAACGAGGTAATGAATAATTTAAATATTTTAGTTGAGCTTTTATAAATCCTTTAAAAGCTTTCTTGACTACCCAAAACTTTAATTTTTTTAATACCTCAGTAATATTGAAAATGTAATTAAATTAAGTAAAATAAATTACAATAGTAATGTCAATTGTTTTCAAATGATTTTTTGAGGAGTTTTTTTTAGTGTTTTATAAGAGGTTTAGATCTAAAAATACTTAATTTATATTGGTCTTGCGTATGACGTATTTTTACCAGTAATAATAAGTAATATTTACTAGTAATAATAATAAGTAGTAATTATGTTTACATTTAAACTACTGTTGATGGTATTTACTAAATTTATTGATTTCTACCGACACCGATTTACACGTGAGTTGAGCCGTTTTACAAGTAGTATATTTATGTTATTATTAAATTTTCAACGTAATGAAATAAACCGAAGTTATCTATGATAGTTATCTTTAGAATATAATTGTTATTATTACATTTTTATTATAAACAAACAAACCTTTCAGTTTTTTTTTAATACTAGCATATTTTTATTAATTTACCTATGATCAAACTTGTGTTAGTCTATGGTTTACAATAGTCGAATAGCATGATTCGAACTCTCGACAACGTCATCGGAAATCTGGAACTTTAACCATTGGGCTATTGTTGTTTGGAGTTTAAATCATCGTTGATTCAATTGACCTAATTATTATTTAATAAATGCAGCTGTTTTTCTTTTTGATAAGCCTCCTTATGTCATGTGACTTTGATAAAAAAAAGTTGCAGGAAAGTCTTTATCGAATTGAATCGAGACATAACTAGTCAAGAATTAGGACATAATGTAGATTGATTGTATGAAGGCTCTTTAACTTCCTATTCCCCTACAGCCCTATTCAATAAACATATACATAGAAAATAAAATGAACTAAACGGACTCTACTTAATGTACAATAAATCGGTATAACATTGCGGAAATATTTAACATTTTGGGGAATGGCTTTCAAAAAAACAAATATCATACATGATATATTAAAGAGCCAGTGACCTAATGAATATTGATTTCTTAGTTCTTAGTCTTAATTTTGAATCTCGGCATACGACTATTGTAAACTATATCCTAACACAAGCATTGAGCATAAGTAAATTATTAAAAATATTTTTATATTATGATTTAAAAAAAATTGTAGATTTTTTCCGATTCACATATCTCAACATTACATTGTCTTTTTTTTGGATCAGTCATCACAATCTGATAAATTAGATTGTTATCGTATATTAGATAACCGGGAAGTACCGCTAACAGTAGCAAAATATATGTATTATCAATATATACGAAAAATATTCATTAAATCGGTTACAATTCAATATTACCATCAATCAGACTTAATCACATTTATATCAGTTGTTGAAATTCGTTACTGTTTTATGTAACAAAAATTTGATTTTTCACGTACCCAAAAATGTTTGTGGACAGTGTGTCCACAAACATAGGGATGTTATAGAGGCTCAGTAGATCAAAAAAACTCTTTAACTTTATAATCATAGATAAGTAATGTTTATAACATAACGTTATTAGACCTGCCCTTTGTCCCGTTCTCTCTGGGCTTCATCTCAATAAAACACTTAGTTTAATCCCTGCTCAAAAGCATCGGACACAATTTAACAAAATTATTATACAGAATAATAACAATGACATAAAAGATCTGTGACTTGAAAATTAAAAAAAAAACATAATATAATGTATTGTTTCAGTTCGACTCTAATTTCTACGTATATCTTCATTCGCATCGATAAAAGGAGAATGGTGTTCGTGTACGGAGCCGGAGCGGTAGCAGCGACATCTAACTCGGTCAGCAAATATCAAAGACCAGTCTGCAAACCTCAAGAAACTAAACAATTCATCAGCACAGATTATACAAAAGGTTTAGAGACCGCTAAAAAAGCTCCGAGCTATACCAGCCAAGCGGGAAAAGCAGCTGCAAAAATTGGGTACAAATACGTTGTGAAAATACTCAAGTGATATATTAATTGCTGGATAATTTTCTTAACGAAAAATTACTAAAAAAATTCAGCAAATCATTGAGTGTAGAGGAAAAACTTACATATAGATTCGACACGCTCACTTCGATTATTGAAACGGAGAGCCTTTGCCATAAGTTGGCAGACATTTCGTCGTGTTTGAGGTTAGTTTTGGCGGCAGTTATTTAATTATAGATAAGTCATATGTTTGTTTTTCTTAGTCGATGTTATATAAATTCATAACAAACTTGACAATGAACAATTTAACTCGTCTTGAATTTATTGGCTTTAGAAGCCAAGAATATGCGGAAGAAAGGTTAAAAGAAGTCAAGAGTAGAGATGTAAACAGATAGTTTATGAAATAATTAAAACGTTGATTATTAAATTATAAATAAGATGTTATGAAATGGTTGTTTTACTTAGATTAAACGTTTACATTTCCAAATCCCTAATAGTCCTTGTTCCTACCTATAAGCCATTCACACCCTTAAATTACATTATGTCTTATTTCTACGTATCTATGATAAAACCTAGTCATCTAGTAATTATATATCTAGCTTATCTCAAAAATTAATTTGAGAAGCGATGCGCCTATCTAAAAATGAGAAAAAAGTAGAAAAATCGATTAGTAAGGATTGCTATTAATTTTATAAGGCGCGTGGCTTTGTTAAGTGAAAATGTAAAGCTATACTCTATAATTTTTAATATACATTTATATTTAAAATATAAACTAAAGGACTTCTTTGGTAACTATTAAACGATCCTGCGATGGGCAGTGTTTCATTATATCTTCGTAACCGGCTTGGTGAATGTCAACTTTATACGATAATAAAACCTAAATATTCCCGGGTGAAGTAAGACTGCGTTTTTAAGATGGAATTAGCAAATAAATCGGATTATTGCAGCTTATTCATCTAAGAAACAATGTTGTAATTACTATAGATAAAAGATACTGATTATAAATATTAATAAGATAATCGGTTTGATTTAATCGACAACCTGTTTTATAATAAATAATTTATTTTATAGAAATAAATATAAATATTTATAGTAAACTAGGGAGTCGGTTGCTTAGGGGTTAAGCTCTTGTCTTACTTTGCTTGTCTTGGGTTCAATCCTAACCGTTTCCCAAAAAATTTTTGAAGTCCGGGTTTTATGTGTATGTTTAAAAAGTTATAGCGGTAAAGGAAAACACCGAGAGGCGACCTGCGCATAAAGATAAAAAAGAATAACGTATTTTCGTAAAAAAAATCGTTATAGTGGCATCATCAACATCATCAGCAACAGCCCTTGTCTGCCCACTGTTGGACATAGGCCTTTCCCAATGCCTTCGACAGTACGCGGTCCTCTGCCTTCCGCAACCCACGACTTCCTGCCGTTCGCACTAAGTCGTCGGTCCACCTGGATGGAGGACGACTCACACTCCTGGTCCCCAACCGTGGCCTTCACTACAGTAATTTCCTGCCATTATAGTGGCATGGAACGTATTAACAAGTTGAACTGGTAAACACAACTTCTTGTTTAACAAGTTAGCCCTTCTGTTTAATATGTAAACATTCATTTATTTACAGTACATTTAAAGAAATCAATATTAACATTAATTTACATATTTACTTGGAAAATCCTGATTCAAACTGTCGTTTCATTTATATATGTAATTTGTGACGGGTTTTCTTTTAATTAATCATCCTTGGCTCTTCCGCCATTTTAGAGTTTTTCCTTCGCTTAGCAACCTTATAACAATATTCTAGTGTTGCCGCGCTACAAGTTTAATAAAAATAAAAGAGTAGAAAATTGTAAAAAAGTTAAAAAAAACAACGGTTTAAAATAAATCGTGTGGCATTTGTTTTCTTTAATAATCACCGAAGTTAGCTATTTAATAAGCAACAAATCTTAGTGCGGAGAGCAGGACGTCGTTGGACGCGGAAGCCGGAGGACGCTGTTGATGGCATTAGGAAAGCCTATGTCCAACAGTGGACAGACAAAGGCTGATATTATTCATAAGAACGAAGTAATATATTGGTGCTGGCGCAGACGAGCGAAGCGGTGTCGCGTAATAGATATCATACAGAGTTTTATTACACGAAACAAAGTTGAACTAATCCAAAGAATATTTGCATGAGCTACATACAGTATTATTAGATTATACGGATAATGCATGACTTTGTATGAAAGCATTTACTGTAGAATTAATATTGGGATAGACCGTATAATGATTACCAATGCTGTATTTTCAACATTCCGATATAATTCAAAATCGAAGTTTTTTTTTAATTACGATTAAAAATGTTTGTATGCAATTCTCTATAGTCATTTTAACTTTATCATATTTCACGTTTATCTGTTCGCTTGATTTCCTTAAAAAAGGATATATGTTAGGCGTCGCCAGTGGCGCCGACCTCGCGGAATTATAAAAACTTAACTAGTAACCTATGCGAAGAAATTAAAGTCGTCTATGCCAAAGACCAGCGAGATCTATTAGACGTTTTGGAGACACCCAACCTTTCACATTTATAATATTAGTAAGATAATTAATTACTCGATCAGAGCTTGTGATTTTTTTGACATTTGTGTCAAATTTAAATGTTAAATTATAAATTATTTAAAATGAAAATAATATTTTTGCGTTACTAATATTAATTTATACAATTACAAAAAACAACATTAAAAGTCATTAAAATAAAAATAAATGAAATACTCTAAAAATTACTCTTTTAAAAAAATCTGACAATCTAATAAACTAAAAAAATATTTTTGTTTTTACGTAAAGAAAACTCATTTCTTTATATATTTATTAGCAATTAATTTAAAACATGTTGGGTAGTAATGCGTTATTTGCGATGCGATGTCGATAGGACGAAAACTAAAAAAATTGACATATACGACCTCTTTACATCAAAACTTATGTTGTTTTTTACTGTCCTATTATTGTTTTATAGTCACTTTTAATGCATAATGTATTTTTTATTGTAAATTTAATAATAGCTGCGCTTGCATTTTAATATAATTTGAATACGTTAGCATTTATTTTATAAAACAAACGACAGTCTTATTTGATGTCATGGAAATTTTAAACGTATAAAATATGACCCAATCTTACCGTAACCTTTGTCTCCTTCATGATTGTGACAGCTAATAATAAACCAGTTCTTAATATTTTGTTTGCCACTAATATTCGTACGGCTGTATGCACGATCTCCTTACACGTCTATCTAAACACTACTGCGGAAATCGATTCAATCTTACTATATAAAGCATGGATTTCGTTGTTAAACCCTTTATATACCTCAATACTGTTAGAAGTTTTTATTACTGGTATTATAGCACAGTGTACAGAATGATAGAGTTAACACGCATCGACAATTTATTTTATGACTACCACGTAATCAGTAATATAAACACAATCGCCAATAGCCTAATGGTTAAGAGTGCGGACTACCGCGCTAGTGGTCGTGGCTTTCGAATCTCGCCATTCGACTATTGTGGACAATATTCTAACACAAGCTTTTTCAAGCTTTCCAGGAATGGTCAGAAGAAATATTAGTGAATTATTAAAAAAACTACTAATATTTTTTACATAAAAAAATTATACGCTACACTGTGTAATGTGTAACGTCGCAAATGTGAGATCGCCGCAACAGATTAAAACTGTTTCTTAAAGTTTTTTTGTTATTAACGGGCTTTGTTAAATTGATTGATTTGACATGATTCCAATAACATGTCATTTATTAAATATGTCTGAAATAAGAGGTAAGAATCCAGTTTCTTAAGAACATTACATTGCTAAGAAACGATTATATTATTAAAATTTTGAGACATTTCACTATACTACTTATAAACACGACTTAACTCACGTGTAAATCGGTGTCAGTACGGTGAGTGGGATTGGTACTATAGCGCGTTCGGCCCTTCGCTCACTGATCAGTGACGATTAGTTTTTTAAGTAGTATATCAATAAGAAATTATTTAAAAATCATCTTCATATCGCCCTCAGCTGGGCGCTGGTCCCCCCCAAAGATCGCCTCGACGATCGCTCCCCGGTCGCCCTCAATCTTGACCACATCATATCACATCGGTCTATCAAAGGAGGCTTAGCCAAATTGCATTAACTTGACCTGATTTGAAAATATTACCAAATAAATATGGACATTAAAAAAAATAAAACAATTTCTTTTATACATCTTAATCCGTATATTTGTTCACTATTCACCAACAAATAGAACACGGTAACATGAGAATAAACATTTCGCCTAACACGGTGGTCGTCAAACTGCGGCCCGTGGGCCGCATGTGGCCTATAGTATATATTTGTTAGGCCCGCGGACGAATAACAAAGCAGTTTGTGTAAAAAAAACCCTCACGAACATGAGCCCGCAGTAATATTTGACATTTTACTATTTTGCGGGTGGATATAAAAGTGTAACGACGAGAATCGATCCCACGGACACACTTCCTAAGTCGAATGAGAAATATTCGAAAGGTTCGCGGAGCCCACAAATATATGTTGCGGGCCACATGCGGTCCGCGGGCCGTGATTTGACTACCACTGGTCTAAATACAATAAGTACACACGAGAGATAATGCGATAAGATTTCTCACAATTAGCACTTGTATAGAACCACCTTTATATTATAAACAGCCAGGTGTTGAAGATAGTAATGTCCTTTAAATAATTTATAACAATAATTTCTTATGACAAACCAGATGACATAATTTAAAAAGAAACTATTGTCGAAGAAAAAATATTACTAGCGGTTCTCTGTTCGAAATTCATATTTAACGTTTTTTTTATAATTTCTGTTTATATAGCTTTATGCATCTTCTTCATTACTTAACTTAAAGGATTTCACTTAATTTATTACGTTAGTACAATAACATAAAGTCTCCCCACTTGTATTCAGAAAGAATATTTCAAAGATGTGTGTCATCGGCTTACATAAGTCTCCACTGAGGAGCTCGGAGCCTACCCAAGTTAGGGGTGACTAGGCCATTATCAACCACACAAGCCCAACGCCGGTAGTTGACTTCAAACTCACGATGTTTTCCTTCACAGTAAGAACGTCCGTTAAATGTACCAACGCGTCCGTTCGCGGTGTTCCACCTAAAAGCTACAGTTGCATGAACGTGTCGTACATATTGAGTCGACGACGCGGGCACAAAAGCCACTAGGATGCAGTTTTTAAATATTTTCGTGAGAAAAAAATTGGTCAGCGGTTAGAGCAGGTTTACGACTTATTGTGCTCCTCCTTCGTCAATTTGTGAGTCAGAATTTTTTTTAAAAGTCGAACACCGCGAACGTTTCCGCTTGTATATATGAAATACGAAAAACAAACATGGCGGAGACCGAACTCGGACTACAGATTACGATCCGGTCCGGCCAGCTAAGTCGCGCCACAAACGCTCACTGTTTTAAAAGTTAGCAATGTTAACATTACAAATGTTTCCTCAATGGAAATACACTCTTAAAATATCTATAGTTAGTAACTATCACTAGAATGCAACGCAAAATCAATATGACGTATATTGTAATTGTCAAAAGATACAATTAATGTCACAGTACCACATTCTTACTGTTCTTTAAATACATGAGACATCTGTTAAATTTTCTCAGAATTTTTGATATAATTCTGATCTTACAAGTAAACAGAATTGTTTATTAATTTTTTATTTACGTTGCTACCTTCTCATGTCTGTTTCATTATGACATTTAGGTTATAACAGTAACAGTGTTCTATTTCGCATTTGTGAAGTAAAACATCTTTTTGTACTGTTATTTATTTTGTTAACATAAAATTAAACTAAAACTATGCTTATTTAATTTGTTTACTTACATTGTAGTGATATCGAATTATCAAGATTGTCTTGTTTTTAATTTCTTTTTCAACATTAAACCGTAATACATTATGTCTGTCGTCGTAAGCATTATTAGTAACGAAGTTTTAATACACAATTTATTAAATATTTAATTTATATTTAAATAATATTTTGATGTTAGATATATTATATACTATTAATTAATAAAATGTAAACAGTTAAGTATAGTAAAGAGGCAAAGGCACAATGTATAAAGTTGCATTGTTAAGTATGGCGATGATTTAAAAATCTGCTGATATTTTAATTAACCGGCAATGTTAACTGGTTACATATATAATATATACATCCGGAGGATATAAGATGATTCGAAAGAAAAGCCTCTAGGCTTTTCTTAAGTTAAATTACTCCATCATTCCCATTTATAATACAAAATGACAATTCGTCAATCGAATCTCGATAAGACATCAAACTCGTATGAAACGCCCATTGATAGGTTATATCTTCATGGTTAACTTATAAAATATCTGAATTAATTTATTAAGTACTAAGTAATTAAGTGTACAATTAACATGTGTACATTAAGATGAAATTTAAATTGTTTTTTATAAGTTATGTTAGATTGTAATTTTGATTTAAATGCGACTTGTATACATGTCGTATATGTCGTATGTAGTACATAGTTGAATTAATTACATCAAAAGTTTTTTTTAAGGAACATAAAACAAGCTCAAATGTTTATTGGTATGTTAGTTACGTACTATGAAATTTAATTAACACCATCATCTTTAGACCCTGTCCGCCCACTGTTGGACATAGGCCTTTGGTATCCTCCTACCGCATTCCACAGTTTCCGTTCCCCCTTCCGCATCCAACTTCCTGGCGTTAATAAACATAAAACTGATATATTTAAAAGCTATAGATAGTGTTGCGTAGAAATTTAAAGCCTAATCGAGAGTCGATTTTCGTATCCATTTTACATGTAAACTTTTTATTATAAATGACAACACTGAGGAAATTTACACCAAAAAGTTCTGTCACTTTGTCTACGAATTTTTTGTTTTACAAATTAAGTTAGATATTTATATGAAATTATTGTGAATTTCCAATATCAGTGCGTAAATGTTGCGTAGTATCGTTAAACTAGGTTTGGCAAAAAAAATACATGAAGTTAAGTAAAAACTTCGTAGACAGTTCTCGAGCCGTATTCTCGAGTACAACCATAAAAAAGTATTCCTTTGCTGTGAAAATACAATTGTTTACTATGTTTTTGCAACGACTTTTTGTTTGTTTTTGTTATATTGTAATAGAAATGCAAATTGTTTTGATTAAAGAAAACCAAATCCTAATCGCTTTACAATATTTACGTAACATCTGTCAACAACTTTTGTCGTGAATTTAAAACAACATGGCTGTCAAAATTCTTATATAGATTAAAAATATTTTAAAACATGATGATATTATTAAAACAGTTTATTTTCTAAATTTGACTGTCGTTTTTTGTATAATTTGTGCCTTGAACATTTATAGGAAGACATTTTTTTTATGATTTAGATTAATATTAGATTATTTATGACTTAAACAATATGTGCCGAGTATATCTTAAAGAAATTTTTAGATAAACTATTGCTTGATTTTCCAGTGCGTTTTGTTTTGGTATGGACACACTAACCATCCAACTCAATTCCTAACTTTTTTTAAGTTTAGTTAGTTAAGATGACAGAATTATGAATAAAATAAGTATAAGAAGGTACAAAGAGCTTACAGTAATTTTGTTTTTTTAATTTGTACGAAGATTTAATCATCAGTATTGCTGATGGACTAATAAAACTAATTTATCTGCTTATAATGATGTTTCGATTTACTGCTTAGTTAAATTGAAGACGAAAAAACAATGACCACATGATAAAAAAAATTAATTTCAATTCTATTCAATTTTAAAATACGAATTGAAACTATTATTTTTTTTAATTTTACGTGACTCGTTCAAACCAGTATATAACCGTTTCGATTGCCATGCCATCTATCTTATTATTGTAGTGTCTGTTTTGTTTTTTCATAGACAATATAAAATTTAACATTTTAATAAAACTGCAAACCGTCAATAGCTTAATACTTGAGGGTACGGATTTTTGATTACATGATCGATAATTCAATTCGACTTTTGGAAACCAAGCACAAGCTTAACGTAGTTACGTTTGTGTACGTACGTACGTACATGTGGGTTTTTTATTCCACTTTTTAAATATATATATATATATATATATATATTGGTATAAGAAAAATTATTAAATTAACATATATCTGCTAACATCTTAATGAAAAAAAAACTAAATACCGACATTTGTATTTGTTAAAACAATTGTAACATCAATGTAATCGTACTGTCGTAAAATGCAAAATTTATTCGGTGAATCGGTGGTTTTTGTTTTGTTCAATACGTTAATTTGTAGGCGACACGCTTGTCACTATATATCTGTCATTATGTGAAATATGGTTGACGTTAAAACAAAACATCGTGAAGTGGAAACCCAATGAACCGGACCAATACATAAAATATAGAATATTCCATCTTAACTTTAAGCGCTAATAGCCTAAGTAATACGTGTATGGATTTCCGATCACGTAGTCGACAGTTCGAATCCCGCCACTCGACTATTGTAAACCACATCCTAGCATTAGTTGGAGTTTAGCCTTAGTTGGAGTGGTAAAAGAAATGTTAGTAAATCATTAAAAAATCTGCTTATATTTAAAAAAAAAAGTATAAAGAAGGCTTTTCACCTTCACTTTTAACTGTACAGTCAGTTAAAACGTATGTGCAGGCAACATTGTAGCTATCAGATAAACTGTATTGACCTAGTGTGAAACTTGCTATGCCCACAGTTTTGTTAGGTGTAAATTTTTTTACGATTAAATCGGCGCTTGACCGCAATCACACCGTATGTTTAGTAATGATAGGCTAAAATATGCTGAAAGTTAAAAATAAAGGTTTGTTAACGTGTTTAGTTTCATACTAAATAGTTTCGAGTTTTACTAATAAATTGTTTTGGTCACGGTCAGTTATCCGAATATTTAAAAGGTCTTGTAATTGCCGTAAGAATGTCTACTATAGTGACAAAGTAATGCAATAAATTTGTCATTACGCACGTATCAATTAGTGAAGGTTACAATACTGTATTAAATTAATCTTCCCGTCCCCTGCTCAAGCTAAACCGGCGATGGAATTTAAACGGTTTCTTTTTCTCTTGCTTTTCTTCTGGAGGTTTCCCGTCAAGTAAGTTGTCGGCGCTTTTTGCGACCTGAACACTTTTCCGTCTATTTTTCATTGATTTGACTAATTTATAAAATTTTCCTCTCTTCTTTGTTGGATCTGTGGCATGGTCTAGTTCTTCTTCTACTTCTACGCTGAACTCTGATGATATGTCTCCTAAGTCTTCAATGCTGTGGCTTTCTGCTTCTTTAGGTTGTGGAACTTCAAGTTTGACCTTTGAAGTGTTTGCTTTCGGTTCAGGAGGGGGAGGAGGTGCGTCCGGATCTATGCACTGGAACGAAACAAGTGAAAATTTCATAGCTAGATACATTTTAAAATTAGTATTTCTAATATTGTAGATATGACGAAAATTGTATTGGAAAAAAAAATCGTGAACCACTAATGCTAGTAATCAATTAAAGCGTATAGAGTATTCTGACTTACATCCTCAATTGAGATCCGGTAGGATGGTACTTGTTCAGGATTCCTCCAAGGCTTGAAGTAGGGGGAGTCAGTGAGCGCCTTCCAGCCGGGGTACCGGCGCGACGCCGCGTGCAGCTGGTGCACCAGCCGAGGAGCTAATTGAGCTGTCACCCTGCAACATACGATGCATGAACTCACGTGTCCATTCACCGGCACACTGGCGGAATTATTTTTACTTTTGCCTTTTCTAGCATGTCTTTGTTGGTAAAGTCGAAAGACTCCAATTTGTTCGTAAATGTGAATTTGTCGCTACTTCTGGCCTAAAATTGGTCACAGTTTTAGAATACACACGGTGTTTAGAAGGTCGCTTTACAGACCTGTTGACAAGCCACGCGGGCAGCGCGCCGCGAGGGTCGGATCGAGAGACGTAGCCAAGCCAGCTGCCCGCGCCCTGCCGCGTCCGCACCACGAAACCGGTCAACAGTGACACCGCTCTGCAGAATAAAATAAAGTACAATTTATATACGGATTTATTTAAAATAACAACGGCCATCATTACATATATTCTGCATTTGAATTTTTTTATCTACTCTAAATCATTTAAGCAAGCTTATGCTGTGGCCTCAAATCCAGGGCTACTTCGAGATGACGCGTGCCTGAGAAGAGTGGCGCCCTTCAGATCTCATCCCTTTCTCCCACATTTTATGCAAAACTATGCTAAAACGTTCCATAAAGCGTATTGTTCGGAACTGGCCTATCACGCCCTATCAGTGTTCAACCCTAATAGGTTAACTGGTAATAAATCAATCTGTTGGAGCAAGGGCCGAGCTAGCGAGAAGGTCGTCACGGTGACGCACACGCTGTCTTATCTAATCGGCGGAGTGCCGGCAAATTGGTAGATAGGGCAGTCGCTCACAACGCACGGCTATCGACCAAACAACATGGGAAACGTGTCTAAGATTTGTATTCATACAGAGTTAATCCGAAAATAAAGTTTGAGATTGTCATAGACAAGGAGCTGTGCAGAAATTTTTGTCTGTGTGACGATGTCCAGTGGAGAACGTGTCTTAACATATACCTGACGAAGCCCTTCCTTGGCGGGTAGTCTTTGTGGTAGACGGAGTGGTTGAGGATCATCTTCTCGTCGCCGGTGTCCAGCCAGGAGCGCTGCAGCACGAAGTCCCGGTTCTTGAGCGGCGCTGGACATGACACTGACGACAAATAGAATAGTACCATGAAATGAATAGTCTCGCATTTAATCCAATTAGTGTTAACATACTTTAGTATGGATCAGAAACTATTTAATGTTAATACAACACCAAAAAATAAAATTACTCTTTGGTTTAATCTATGGAATTTGCTTCGAATTCTAGGTTTTATGGAAAAAAAAAAATTAAAATTTAAATGTCGCTTCTCATTTGCTGTATAAAGATTATTACACGATATATGAACGGACGAAGCTCTTTGTAATCAATAAAACGTCCAGCGGACTCGTTCCCTGACCGGCACTTTGTTACAATATTAACTGGCAATTACATAAATAGTTTTATGTCGGGTTTTTCCAATGTGTAACACGGACTGGATAGCCATATTACAATCTCTAATTTACTAATTGTAGGGATCGGTGTTGCCATGTGTGGTGTAGCAAATTTATTAAACGAAACATTTAAAAATAAAACCTACTATAATTCGTTCACCTAATAAAATAGTTTTTTTTATTTCACTTATAATGCAGATATAATTTTATTTGTCTTATAATGATTTCATTCTAATAACCGTTTAATTAAGAATAATTTTTAATCATTCTTCCAGTGATTATTTTTTTAATCCCGTTCCTATTTCAAAAGAGTTTACATAACGAATGATAAAGCTGGCCAGCGATAAAAGTGTGCCATAAAACTGTGACGTTGAGTAGCGTCAAGCGTGACCGAATTCAATACCCCATTGTTGATGTTAAAAAAGTAATGAATGGCCTTAATCGATATTACATCGAATATCGATTCAATTTGCGGGATATTCAAGTTTTTATTTTACTACGATACTCTGGAATTGAAAAAAAAAATCATTAACAATGTTTATTTTTTATTTTTGAGCTTACTGACCACACTCAAAGGCTCTATTAGTGAGATAAACTCTGAGAGGTGCAAAGTAATTTCTTAAAATTCGTATTATATTTTATTATTGACAAAGTCATATCTTGTCAAGTAGATCTATCTCTTCTTGTTATTCTTATGGTCGATAGAGTTCTCAGTACGTCTGCTTTTGATCTGATAACAATTAATTGGACTCCCTCGGGTCTGTATTCAATTAGGGCCCATTGTTTAGTCTCCAATATCCTGCCCACGCTTCGTTACCGACCAATCAACTGATGTAGGTCGACACAAAAGTGTTTTTATTTTCTTATTTGCTATTTTCTTGATATTTTTATTTGCTGGAAATATTTTCTCTCTTCAACACAATTACTGTTTGTGTTACTTTATGTAACTGACTATAATCGAAGTCGATAGAAATGAGAAATTATATTTACACATATAACTGACTAAAAATGCCATTTATTTACAATAGATATATTTTGGAATTACTTTTTTCTTAAGAATTATGTAATTACAGCCTGTTAACGGTAAAATGGCTTAGGTTGGAGTGTAACTTCCCAATTCTTTTAGATTGGACTATACTATGATCTTTTTCCGTCATAAAATAGTTACGTATTTTTTTTAATTCTATAAAATTAAACAACAGAAATAGATACACAAATAAAAAAAAATGTTCTTAATCATTGCTATTGTAAATTAGCGTTAGCTTCCACGACCGCATCTCTCTTTTATCGAGGACAAAAAGACGGCAGTGTTAACCCGAGGTTATAGCAGCGGGTCGCGAGGGTGTCGGTGAGGGAGTCACGAAGCGCGCCGACGGATATTCATAATTCACAGCACATGGCAAATCTGTGTCAGCTTTTCTTTACCATTCCGTTATGAATGCGTGCCCTTATTAGTCTATTTGGCGTTTACTATACTTTTTTTTGATAATGCAATGTACAATACTTTATTCTTTATTTATTTTAGTCGTCATCTTTTATATCTTCCTAATAATGGCATTGGAGTCTACACAAGATAAGTGTGACTAGGCCTTAGCCAATCCGGTCCAGAGCGCGTTGGTTGATATCACACATATATTTGATTTTTCTGTGATAGGATGGCCACTGTCTGCCCTTAGGCGGCATTTACAGTTTCACCGGACTTGAGGGGACCGGGAGGGCGCTTAGCCTAAACTCCGTTTAAAAGTAACGAAAAGAGGCTCCCTTAGGACCTCTTATTGAATTTCTTCGCAGATATATGCTGGTTGCTTCACGATCTTTGCCTAAACCGTAAGAATTATTATTACATTAATAAATTAGGATAGACGAATGACCCAAAGAAAGGAAATTCTGTAGTATTTTTTTTGAATGTAACTATAATTGCTAGGGTTAAAAAACAATACCAAGATTAATTTTATAATGAAACAACTTTAAAGGTTATTGAGTTTTAACGTAACTGAGAAATAATCAAACCTTTATAAGTATTATTATAGGTTAACGAAGTTTTATACAAAAGTTTAAGGAACTTCTTTCCCATCTTGCAGTTTTATGATATAAAAACTATAAAGCATGTTATAACGATAGATTGCTCCAGCCCGAGGCAGTGAACATTTAAAAAGTTTCCTGTGAAAAAGTTACCTAGTTATTAAAGGCCGCTTCTTGAGCCGGCGTCATGCTGTAAGCTTAGAATAAATGTTCAGCGACCCAACGTAACAGATTAAAATAGTTTTGTAAAACCTTTTTTTTAATTTTTGAATTTCGATTTTGAGTGAATAATTTACTAGTTACAATGGTTTGCATAACGCACTACCTACGTTTTAACATTGATGCTTCAGTTAAAATTGAGCGTTTTACGTCGCTAGTATTTTACAATTCCTATATCTATTAGGTGAGGTATTGCAGACTTGAAGCCCACACTGTTTGGTAGTTGATTGCACTAAGTATCTATTTCCACAGACCGTGTCTATCCACTTTGGTCCGTACAATCACATACTTTGTTTGTAAATCATCATCATCATCCGCCCTCATCTTATTTGTAAATGTATAAGTTCAATCACTCACTAGCGTAGTATCCGACGTCATTGTTAACGTTGATATGGCCCGCGTCTTCGGCGGCAAGCATATGCGTGTCCCACACGGAGCGGTACTCGGGGTCGTGCAACACGTCGTACAACGAATCCGGCGACACGTCCTCGAACTCTGCCACCACCTGCAAACACAAAAATTAGTTTCCGCGCTCTCTTATCTCATTTAGTATTGATTTCAATCGCATTAATATTTGTTAAATAATCAAGGTACCTTAGTGTACAGTTTAGTATGGACGGTATCTTATTAATAACGTTCATTTTTTTTATACCAGTAGACTTTTGTAATTCACTGATATATCTTGTAACCATTCCATGTAAACTAAAAAAAGATTGTGTTAGGATATGTTACATAATTGTCATCTGTTGGGGTTCGAACCCACGACCACTACATCGGTAGTATAGTCGCTTCGCGTTGTTTAATGTACGTATAGGAACATGATTAAAAAAAAAGCATATTTTTAATAACGTAGTTCTGTTTATAAATTATGTAACGAATGTACAATACTTTTTGTATTACAAGAAAATTTCTTTAACATAGTAAAGAGGATATAAACCTTAAAAGAAATACTGTCACCAATAATTCACTTATCTCGGTCCCGTTATTTAAGACTACAAAGGAAAAGAAGAATATTTAATTCACCAATATGACAGATGGGTATAAAATCTACCGAAATTTCCACGAAATTATTTTCGTCACAACAGACAAAAGCCTCAGCGACATTACGAATAAAAAATGATGTAACCTCGAAAGTTACAATACAGATTTGTAAGCTGGCTGTTATAAGTGGATATGCGTAGGAAGTGTGTGGGTTCAGATATGACGGCTGACATGGATGGATGGAAGAGTAAATACTGTGCCGTCTCTCTGTAGGGATAAGGGCAGGTGCTGATGATGGATGGTGAACTGTTATATAAGTTATACATAAGCTACTGGTGCTAATCTTGTAATTAATTCTATTCTCGCACAACAGATTTTTTTTTCAATTAACTCAACCTTTAACTTTAATAGCGTAAAACCTTTCTTAGCAGGCTTTGTTTCTACAAAAATAATAATTCAATTCTGTGCCTCGTTTGCTGAGATCATATATAAGAAAGTTAAAAAAACGTAGTAATCATAAATAATAGAAATTATATATAAAATACGATTAACCCAAAGAACTTTCGTATACAAGTATTTATAAGCATTATAGATTTTAGCAATTTACCAAGGCGAACAATCCCGCGGGTACTATAACACTGGAGGGAAACGTGAAAATGGCTAAACGTTGTTACTAATGGAAGTCATTAACTGAAATAAATTGCGCCCTCATTTCCCACAGTTTGATATTAGCCGTGTATTAGCCATTATTAAAATAGTTGAATTATATAATATCCAAATACAGTATCTATTTTTTTTTTATTGTAAATCTTACATTTAGGAAATAGAAAGTCTTAAAATTTCCCTCCAAATGACCAATTCAAACTTAATGATTTTATTAAACGGATGAAACTGCGAAATGAAATAATTAGTTAAACTTGAACTTAAAGCTTGATACTCGACGGCGTTCGCGCTGGCTGTCTACGCGAGCGAACGAAGTTTCTAGTGCTCTTACAAACTGACACCGAGTGCTTCAGACAAATTCAAATGAACAACCACCATTTCAGGTAAACGTTTTACTTGTATCAAAGTTTTTTTTTGATTTGATACAACGGTAGGTTGAAATGTTTCCAACTTGCTGACAATTGAGAGCTTATTTAATACGTAACCAATGGAAAAAAAAACTACATACACACTACACAAACTAATAGACAGTTAAATAGTAGAAGTAACTTTTTAATCCTTAAACTTTTTAACTAAAACTATTTAAAATGTTTCTAAAAGCTTCCTAAAATTAAAATAACTTTACGTCATACAGTGGCATAGCGAACTTTTTAGAAGCATTAATTTAAAATTTATCTCAGTAGCCACGTCGGAGCGTAGGTACTTTGAAATTAGCGTAGTCCGCACGAGCATTCCTCACAATACTACGGTGGAGTGGCTGTGGTATTATGCAAATAGCCACTGAAAATAGGCTCTAAAGTTACGTTAGTCATTTCAGCATAGCTCGAATTAAGCTTTACTCAGGAATTCGTCCATTTCTGACATCCTGTCATTATAAAAAAAAAAGATCCTTGTACTGTGGCTGTATTGTTTTTGATCTAACTAAAATATAAAAATGATATTTATCAATAGAAAATAATATAGTACAGAAGGAAAATGACAGCAATTTTTGTTCATAAATCTGCTCTTTTCCGTACAGAGGGTCGGCACAGTATGTACTACTCTCCCCTCCATTTCTGTCAGCAGTCATATCTGAACTCACACCCTTCTTACAGGTATCTTCTTCGACCCAATCCATCTATCCATTCTTTGATCTTCCTCTACTACTGTCCACATTCAATTTCATCACGTTCTTTATACAATTTTATCATTAAATTGATACTTGACTGTTTAAAAATTCTCAGAGAGCTGTATCCCGAGCGATTACAAAAGTAAGTTACGACACTATAAAAGAACTATTAAAGCAGTTATGGTCAATAAATTATGTTTTAATAACTCATAAAAAGGTATTCTGGTGTCCAACAATTGAAATACGGCAAATCTATATCGTTCATACTTCGTGACATTTTTACAAAATTCTTGTGTTTAATTTCGAAAGAAAAACATTTTTTTTGTCATATTTTTACATTCACAAAACATTCTTATAGGATTTTATGAGTACTCGATAGGTGTTTTTTAGAAATGTAACACAGAACTAACTGTAATTTCTAGGTAATAAAACATATCCTTTTAAGATATTATAGTAATTAAATATTTACACTAAATATTCTTCGCATTATATTTGACTGAATGTAAATTCAAGTAACATTATTGGACAATTAACTTGTGTTACGTTTTAATTAGAATTCGCCGCAAAATTAGACGCGAAGTTAAGCGTCAAACTCACGCGAGCCTCACAAATCATTACTTAACATTAATTAACAATGTGGATACATTTTAAAATGTTCAGTACAAAACGTCCCTACTTCCGTTGATCATCGCATCGCACGTAGACGTATGATACAATTTCGTTAACTTTTTTTACGTTTATTATTGTCAAGAGACCGTTCTTATGAAAGAAATCAAAAAGGAAGTCGATAAGAACATTAGGAAATACTGAATACACAGGAAATTGTTGGAATAGAGGCCACGTCGAGGGACTTAGTGTAAACAGCAGAAAGTCGTTGTCGTCGATGGCATTGAGAAAGGCCTATGTCCAACAGTGGGCAGACAAGGGCTGATGATGATGACGATGAATTAAGACAGGTAGTCTTTCGGGTTAACAGTACTGAAACAGATATATAAAAAATAATTCTTGTTATCATTAACACCTACACTCTGACGACTCTGAAGAATCCTC
>JAODUI010000030.1:6881415-6901568 GCA_027563995.1 Papilio gigon | reverse complement strand
CTTATATAAAAATAATAAAATTTATAAGTTACAATATTTTATTTATTAAAAATTAAATAAAGAAAAAAAAACTGCTGATTTCGCTTTAAAACGAAAATCAGAAATTTGATTTATTTATACAACAATATGATTACTATCATATTGTTCATATCAATGTGAAACTTAAAAAGAGATTAGAAAAGACAAACTTAAATGCAGTAATAGTGTATAAGTAAATTAACAAAAATCTTATAGATATTAAAAAAAAACCATTAACACATCCATATTCACACCTATCTCGGAGTGAACACGAGAAGTGTGGGAGGCGGACGCCTTTCCATTTAATTTGTATAATGAAGCTCTGTCTTGTAAAGAAATATGAGAATAAAACATCTCAAGCTTCAACTCGCCGGCTGCGGGATGATTCAATTAAAATTATTAATAAGATCCACCTGGTGTCAGTTGTGCACACCAATTGATAACAACTTAACATATTAATTTAATAACAAAAAAACAAATTGTTACGTAACCGATACGAGAGAAATGGCGTTCTCGTGTCGGTCGCTGCGTCAGCGGAGTAAGTAATATTTAATAGTAACGAGGAGTAGGAAATTGTTGGAATAGAGACCACGAGAAGGGACTTAGTGTAAACAGCAGAAAGTCGTTGTCGTCGAAGGCATTGAGAAAGGCCTATGTCCAACAGTGGGCAGACAAGGACTGATGATGATGACGTTGAGTTAAGACAGGCAGTCTTTCGGGTTAACTAGTTTATTTTACCAATTGTACATATTCCTTGTAAAAGTTAGATACAGTAGTAATACTCGATACTAAAACACTTGTAAACAAACATATTGTGATCATTCATCTTCATTAAAACAGAGATAACAATATTAGTATAGATGTTTCTTTAGCAGAAACTCACCGTTAGAACTCCTTTGTTAGGATACGTAAAGAAAAGATTGAAAAATAACACAGAAGTCAGCGTGTCTGCGACTACGACAAGTCTTACAATGGACGAGGCAAGAGGACTCTTCGAGTTCTTTTTGTCATTCAAATACGTCCCACCATTTCATATCAGTCCCGTCTTTTAGTGAGATAGGTTGTAATGTGAAGAAGTTTTAAACAAAAGGAGACATTAATGGGTTCCGTTTATGATATTTCAAATATTAACATATTATGTGCGTCATAACAAGCTTAGAGTCGCTCAGCGGGCGACGGTGAGAACTATGCTCGTTGTTTCTCTAAGGGATAAAATACGAAACGAAATCATTCGACGGAGAACCAAAGGAGACGATATAGTTCTCAAAATCTGGGAAAGGCCTAATGTCAAATAGTGGGCAGACAAGGACTGATGATGATGATGATGTGCATTTTCATTCCTTGATTATCAAATTGTATGAATGAATGCGTTCGCGTAATGATATCAATAAATTAGTACCAAATATGAATTGAGAAATTATATTTAACAAACTTAACTAGTTCAATGTCATTTCATTAATAAAAAGATGATTTTACAACATATCAATAAATAACATTGTACCTAATAAAGCTTTTATCAAACCCCTCGATAAATTTACGACTTGTACGAGACCAGAAATAAGGATCAAAACGCACAAGTCGGCGTACACTCGTGAGGTTTATTAGGTAATCAATGTTGGAGAAGTAATGTAAACCGCACGTGTGAATTTCATTCGTCCGTCCTCGTAAATAAATTGAACATCGGATTTTCAAACAATTCCGAAGGTACCCTTGGTTAGGGAAAATCTTTATTAAAAAAGGCATTTTAAGTAGTGATTAAAAAAGAAAGAAAGGGTAATAGCCTTATCATGAAACTGGCAGCCAAGACTCCGTAAGCGCGGAGTAAAAAAAACTGAACAACCTATACGCTCCAGACAGTAATCTATCTCTGTGCCAAATGTCATCCAGACAGTCACAGTTATTATATTAGTACGAAATAAAACAAGATTATTTGCAACTATATCAAAAAAAAATAAAGGATTGTTAGAAAAATTGTTTCATTAGAAAACAAGCCTACGCTTGTCCGAGAAAAGAGAAAAAAAATCCGAGAAAATAGATCGTCAAAGTCGCAGGATGCCAAGACCAACTTCGGGTCGCTGCGATCTTAGAGTTAATAAAAAGGAGAACATGATTAAACGAGAACATTGACTTTAATAGTCTCCCGGGGGTCAGTGATCGATCGCAAAGTTTGAATTACAGCCGTTTTACATTAGCGTAATCACTCTTGATGAAATAGGCCTCCGCAGAATTACTCGTACCTATTACATATTCTCTTAATCAATAAACTTTAAGCCACACTCATTTTTATTGAAACACATTTTATGCTAACCTCACGTTTTTAGTACAGAACTTCTAGAATAAAATAGTTTACAATTTTGTTTTTTTTGTTGTTTTTCTTATGTTCATAGTTATGTAGTTAACATGTAAAAGTGGTTAAACATATTTTCTTGGCAAACCTAAATAAATAAATAAATAAATAAATACGAACCGACGGATCCGAAACTAGTCGGTACCTACACCGGTCACACGTGACTTAAGTCGTTGTATAAGTAGTTTAGTGAAATGTCTCACGAAAGTTTTAAAAATTTAATTGTGATAGCTGTTATCTAATTTTTAAGATATCCAATTTACTAACCATTTGACTGATGGAAGAAATAATTTGATTTAAAGAATAAAATTTTAACGAACGATTTAAATTGAAAAAATTTCAACATAAATCCTTCCCTTGTCGCCGTGCCGGCAAAATTTACATACTTAATCCTCGAATTAATTAGGATTTCAAGACAGCCCTTTTCATGCTTGGCTCGTTCTAAAAATCCCTTTGGTCATTAAATAAATTCACTCATTCTCTTGGATAAATTCACTTAATTGTACAAAATTTTCTACCAACTTTTGGATTGGCTTACTTCGTAAAATTTGAAACCTCTCATTCTAAGTACCAATAATAGGCTTTTTTTACATTAAAGGGGGCAAATGAGCCTCGGATCGCCTAAAATTATTTGATCCGACGCCCATGGACATCAGCAACACCAGAGGAATAAATGAATTAAAACAATTTAATAGTCTCCTGGTTGCTAACTTGGGCTGTCATGAGCTAATATTATTCATTTGTTTTCATCATCCGCCAGAGGGCATCATGCGGTTGATATGATGATGAAAACAAATGAGTGGCGATCATTCGGAGGACGCCCGCCAGAGGGAATGATCGCCACACATTTGATTATTCATTTAATTACTACAGAAATAAAGGAACACAATATCCTCATAAGGAATTAGGTATGTCGACCGTTTCAGCTACATTTTATATGCAAACGGACCCTTATGAGTATAAAACAGCAGACCTAAACAAACCGCTTAACCGTCCGAGAAAGAGTAAATATTTATTCGCAGCCAGTACTGCCATCGGTTTGTGGACGTTTAGCTTCGCTTAATGTAGACAGTGCACTATTTAACCATTTCTTTATGAACTAATTAAAGCTAAACTCACGTTTTGTAGTCCGATGTAGACAACAACAGTTTATTAGTATTCTAATCAAGTTACGGTCCTTCTTTCTTTTAAATCCGAAACGCAACTAATTGACAATACGCAAGCAAGCGTAAACTTCGTTAATTAGTAGGAAAAACTAATTTTATCTCGCCAATTGGACATTACGAGATTAAAAAAAAACTACGTAAACCTCTCTATTACCACAATCAATTTTGATCCACATCCATCTAGCCATTTTATCCATCTATATAAATTATAAACCTTTACATTTAAAATATTATTACGAAATAATATAATAAGCAACATTTTTTTCGTTTAATTCTTAGTTTAAACGAAAAAAATGTTGCTTCAAAATTTGACCTGGTATCTACGCGCTTTGATTGGCTCGAGCTACTTTCATAACTAACATCTATAACCTATCAGTACTTAGTATTTTTTTATTAGACTACCCGTAAAATCCTTAGTGTACGTAACCTTTTTATTTTTACATTCATTCTTCCTTATCTCCGAATTAATTCAGAGCCTTAATGGTCCTTACCTACCTGTAGAACATCTTATCGCGTTTCCGCTATTAACAAGATTTTATGGTTTCAGTCAATTAGCGAAAACGAGAGACGATAATAGTAACACAGGGAAGCTTCGTACCGAGCGGTCTTCAAGTTTATTAATCGTAGACTTTTTACAGCCTAGCTGTTGCTCACGGCGTCTGCCAGGTCACTTAAATAATTATTATGGTTAAATATAATACATTAAGTTTATCAAGACTATATGAAGACGACGCATAAATGTGTTCTAGTTATTTTAATAATAACAAACATGCTTCACTTAAATTCAAAACGCGGCAACACTGGTCGGTTACAAAACGATAAAAAAAACTAACCTTAACAGTCCGAAGCGCGCCATGGGCCGCGTCTTCCGCCCATACTTTGACACCATCTCTTTCGTACTCCAGACTCCAGCCGTCTTCGGACGCGAGGAGTTGCTTCAGGGTCTCGAAGTCAGAGTCGTCAGCCACGCGAGCCTCGCCCCGCGCCCAGCCCGCGCCTCCCATTCGCTCGCGGACATCACAACCGACTGCAGGGCGACACATCCGCGCCAACAGTCGATGGTCAGCGCATGCGCGGGAACGACCACCGCCATCTTTTTTTCGGGTTACGCGGTTAAACGAAATGGATTATTGCTATCATAATTTACATTTTAATAAATTAAGTTTAAGTTACATAACAGTAAAGAAATTATTACGATATTCTTTTAATTATTAGGAAAATGGATAAATTGTAAGGCGTGTAATTATTAGTCAAGAGACTTCAAAATACAAATTATAATGCTTTTAATAAATGATTTAAAAATAATTGCTCCATTTAAATTTGGCCAAATTTTAGCTTGAAAAATATTTTATTTATTTACCTACAGAGTTCTTAATTTATAATAAAAATGTTTTCTCTGTATACTTTGTAATAAGTTACGAAACTCTACGGGACCTAACATTATGAACACGTTTCGTGACTGACGGAACGTGCTTTGAAAAGCACAAAGTGTTAGCGTAGTAAGTGGGCTTAAGTAACTCTACGGCGTAGCGTTGCTACGGCGCAGGTGTGCTTCCGGACTCGAGTGGTTACTAATCGAAAAGAAATGTAACTCAAGGACTTGTATAACGTTAAACATCTAAGATATAATATTCATATTATATTAGATTAATATTATACAAAAAAGGTTACGGACCGTGAGTCTGTAAAGGTATAATTTTTTTTAATAAAAATAAAATATAGTATTCATTATGCTATATTCAAGTCTTTACAAATAATACATATTCTACAAGTACTCTTTAATTAAATAATTGAAAACTAATAATATGGCATAAAATTAATTAAATCTACATACGTTACGTTACGTTACGTTAATATTTATACATTAATTAAGCATTTAGATTCAAAGTATATTTGCGTTTTAATTGTTAACAATGTATATGTAAGAGAATTAGGAAAATAGCAACTTATTTTAGTACTTGTCCATTGTTATTTACTATAACTTGAAATCCAAGTACTAAGACAATTTGTATTGAAGGAAAGGATTGCGATCGATGACGTGGTGCGGACGTGTTTGTGCCCCACATATCTAATTAATTCAATTCATATTCTTTTGATGTCGCGAGCTATTGCCATGGAATGAGGTTAGGTAGCAGACGACTTTATTAGTGACGCCATTCACGAACAACTTCAAGATAAATACAATGTTACGATACAATATGTAACTTTATAGATATGGGAAATAAGGTTTTTGTTAAACTTTAAATATAAAAGTCGTTTAATGACATCACATTGTTGAACTTAAAACATTTTTAACATGACGTATATTTCAATTTAGTTTGTTATTCCGTTCGACACTATCTAACATTATCACTAAATACATTTTTATTGTATCTTTTGTGCTGTACTAAGGCTTTAAATATACATATTTGTATATCTTAAATTGTATGTTGCAAAATCTAACGTAAATATTTCATGACACAATATTCACTTAAACTATCTGACGATGCATAACGCCTGACAAATATTTAAGGCAAACATTCACAAGCGCAACTATTCGCTTCAGAGCTGTTAGGACTACATTTTACGGTTTTAGTTTGATACACTTGAATTTGTTAAGTTTGAAACACATTGTTATGACATTATAATAACTACTTTGTAGCCTTTTGTATGCATTAGACCTAATATTTACCCCATTCTTATAATGTGTAATGTAAAAAAAAAACAATATTTGTACCACGAGTCGAATTTCATTAAAATAATAAACAAAATGCATGACTTATATTATCAAATCAACTGACCTTTATTATAATTTGATCTTACTTTATAATAACATCATATGCGTAACAAAAACAACAGAAACAGTTCGATTATTCAACGTTAAGTAGATAACAAAAATCCCCTTATACGCCTGTCATAGTTAGGCATTTATACAGTAAAGTTTTGCATTTAAACAAACAGTTCATTGGAAACCTAATCAGTGGAACTGCTACTCAAAAACAGAAGAAACACTGGAGACCTAATAAAGGACTAGAGTCAATAATATTGAAAACAATTTCTCGATATTTAACAAGTCATCGTCAACATGAAGTTGAAAATCAATTTAGTCTTCGTGTTAATTCTGACCATATCTTTCTTTGGTGAAGCTCGTCAGTTCAGCAGGTGCGAACTGGTGCGTCAGTTGCGGAGCCATCGGTTTCCAGCAAACAAGATCAGACAATGTACGTAAAATAATAGTTTATGCATTTGACTTCGATTACATATTTTAAATTTATACACGACTTAATGCTGTATCAAATAACAAACCTCGTCACGCTAACAAAAACAAATGACAACAAGGATTGTATTTTAATCATAACACATTTAACTACTGATGAAAAATAATTAGACTGCCAGTAACATTTATTGCTATTGAATAAAAACTCTTTATCCAATCCATTTTTGGTTAGTTTCTTCATAAATGGTACTGGACCTTCATTGCTTCAGGGGTGTGTTTGATTGAGGGTCACAGCGGCGGTCGCACTGACCTCATCGGTAGAGTGAACAAGTCTGGATATCGGGAATACGGTTTGTTCCAGCTCAGCGACCGATTCTGGTGTAGCAAGAGCGACCTCCCGGGGAAGGATTGTAACGTTACTTGTGCTGGTATGTGATATTTCATTAATTCTAATACGTCTATCAAAATTTACTACTTCTAAAGTAATTTGTGTTTAAAATCACGTAAAGAGATGGCTTTATGTTTGAAAAAATGTGATGAAATAATCCAATATCAATACTATTTCTATCATTTTCCATAAATATCATCCAAACAGCATCAACTGTTTTGACTTCTTCATTATCATCACCATCAGCTGTTGTCTCCCACCGCTGAACATAGATAGGCCTTCCCCAATGTCTTTCACAATATGCTCTGCCCATATCTTAATCCCTCCCTCCCTCCGCGTCCAACGAGTACCCGCCGTCTGCACTACGTCGTCGGTATCCCTTAACATCTTGTCTTAATAAATAAATTAATTAATTAATAAAAACGATCGGTGACTACTAAATAATGGGCCTAATCTAATTGCCTTCCGTATAATATACTACAATTAACTGATAGAAGAAGTCCCATGACACGTGGGAGTCCTACCGTCTTCTGCTAGATAATTTTCTTGTTTCAGACCTCCTCACAGACGATATCACAAAAGCAGCTAAATGCGCCAAGAAGGTGTACAAGCGTCATGGATTCACCGCATGGAATGGATGGAGTAAATGCCAGGGTTCTTTGCCTGATATTAGCTCATGCTAGAGAAACTTTTCAAATAACCTCAAGTGGCTGTTTATAGTAATAATAGTCCTTGTAGTTTTAGTAATAGCAGTAGTGTCATTACGAGGTATATTTTTTGGATTTAAATTTTCTTCATAATTAATCAATAATATACTGTTATAAAAAAAATTGTTTTCTTTGCTCACCCATCACTTTCAGTGGCAAAAGGCCTTAGACATTTAATCTACTTCTTAATTCGTCCATAATAAAAGCTTTCAACTAATCCGCGCCATCTGAACTCTTTAACAATTATAATTGCTTGTTCATTTAAGACTTGAAAAAGTTGACCACATCAAATGACCAGCAAAAAAATAATAAGTTAACATTGTAAAATATTATTTATTGATAAACATTTGAAGCACAAATTTTCGTTGTCAATTATGACAAAATATACATTCAATTCTAACATGGTGCACGGTCTCCAATTTACTTCTTGCATGACTTGATGTCCGGCAGGGGCTTTCCACGGCACTTGTTCTTCCAGCCGTACCAGGCGTCGAAGCCATGCCTCTGATAGATCTTCTTGGCACAAGCTGCAGCCTTCGAAATGTTGTCAGTCACCAGTTCTGAAATAATAATTAAAAAATTATTGGCTATAAAATAAAATTAGCTTGCTATTTTTCAGTTCCTAAAAAAATATTTTTTAATACTATAACGAAAGATTTTTACATTTATCCTAACCTCTTCCGGATGTGTAGGAGTAGAGGTCACTTAGCTATTTTAGCTAAAATATAGCCGCTAGCTTCTTAGTATCTCTGTATAAAAAACTACTAACGTTTGCATGTGACGTTGCAGTCCTTTCCCGGCTTATTAGTAGTACTGCACCAATATCTGTTGTTGATCTGGAAGAGGCCGTAGTCGCGAGAGCCGTCGCTGTTCGGTTTGCTTATGATGTCCGTGCGCCTTGAACTCTCACTCTCCACCAGACATACCCCTGGAAGTGAAGACTGTATGACTCATGCAACACACAAGTGAATTATCTAAACACATTGATATACGAACAGACGATGGATCTCATGTGTTCTAGAAGTGGCGACTACTAGGACGACACAGTGACTAGGTAAGGGCGATTTGGTAAGGGAACCGTTAAATCGATTAGTCTTCAAGTACGTACTCCATGCACAAGAACAGTAAAGAACTTTTGTGTTGATTTATGAAAACCTACGTCCAGCAACGAAGGTCTATTGGTTAATAGTAATGATGTGACTTAACGAGACTGATAATAATTAATGATGAATCATTATTCATTGCTCACAAATTAATAATCCAGCCATTTACCACATTCTATTTTGCAAACGTAACGATTTTCTTATCGGAAAAGTAATTTGTTAAGAAATAATGCAACTGAGTTTTAAAAACCCTCAGTACTTTAACACTGGTAATAACCATAATAATGCTAATAATCACAATAAGCATAGAATGCTATAAATGAAACAAAATATTTATTTTAGTTTACTAGCTACTGATACACAGTATTATATGAAATACAATATTCTTAGTTTTTTAAAGAACTGGCATAATTGATTTTTGGGAAGCAGTATTTAAAACAAAAAAGCTACTGTACATCCCACACTACTGAACTTAAGTATCACGCATCAATTGCAAACATGACCGATCTTTTACCGCCTGCATCCAACGCACTCCCAATATTGCATACCATAATAATATCTACTCACAATCCCTCATTTTGTTCTCCGGGAAACCATGTTTCCTTAGCTGACGTACTAGTTCACATCTCGACAGCTGTTTACCTTCACACTGACTGAACACTGCAAGTGCAAATAATATTACAACAAACTTCATGTTAACCATAATTCAAAAGTGAAGACTGCACTGTTTTGACGATGATACACGAATGTTAGTACCGATTAAAAAAACTGTCATTAAATACTGAACTGTACTCATGTTGCATCAATTTAATCGGGAACCAGGGAATCCCTTGAACAATGATTAGGACATTGATGAGGAAATGTGTTTTTACAAAAACGAAAGATAAAAATGGATGAAATATCAAAGATAATAAACGTGCAATTTTAACGTAATTCTGTTAACTAGTTTGCTTTCTTTAAACAACTAATTAGGAAGGCGAGGGATATCTTGATATGAATTGAGAGTTGCTTAAAAAAATTAAATTACAATTTTCTATAGATAGTTTAAACGATGAAAGTTTTTTTTTTTATGTAAAAAAATATTAGTAGATTTTTGTTAACTGGCTAACCCTTCCTGGTAAGCTTGAATAGAAATAGAATAGAATAAAATTAAATAGTCGAATGGTGGGATTCGAACGGACAACCGCTAGATCGTTAGTCCGTATCCTTATCCATTAGGCTATTAGCGTTATTAGTTAATGCCAAATATCTGTACACTCTTATTCGATTAACAGTCGTGAAGAAACAGTAACATTTAACAATCAATATTACTAAAATATGAATTTACTAGTCACGAATAATTCATAAAATATTATCGACATCAATATTACTGTCGTATTTTATTATAATGTGAAATTGAATACTGTGGATTTGTTTTTTTTAAGTTATAACAAAAAAACTTCAAACAACAAAATAATTTTTAAAAGTGTATTGTCCAAATTTCGCTGATGGACTACGTTTTTGATATTCATCATCCGCTATACGCCCCTTATATACTCGGAGCCTATTACTATCATCATCATCATCATCATCCAGCCCTTGTCTGCCCACTGTTGAGTAATAGCCTTTCCCAACGCCTTCCACAGTATGCGGTCTTCCGTAGCCTATTACAATGGGTAATTCTTATTCATGCCATTACTCATTGGTGTCCAAATAACGATAGACAAGTGACATTGTGATATCCCAATCATAAAATGTTGTATAGAAAATGATACTTTTATATTATTACCCCATTTTTTGTAAGTTCTTTATTATTTTAATTTAATCCTTTTTGTCCCAACTGTTATCTCATTTCGTAATAATTGCATCAAGAAGTCCTTTACTTATTAACAAATGGTGTTTCATTAATAACCGATAATCGGATTTCATTACAAAAGTTCCTATTTTCTTTGTAATTATCATCAAAGTTTCTTGACTTATTACTTATTATCTTCACTATTTATATAAGATTTTTTCCCATTAATATCATTCGGTTTCAGACTTTTAAACAGTTCCAATAACCGTCCTATTCTAACATTCAATATGAAACTGGCTATTGTTATACTTGCTCTGGCTGTTCTCAGTCAATGCGAGAGCAAGCAATTGTCGAGATGTGAACTAGTACGAGAGTTGAGGAGACACGGCTTCCCGGAGAACAAAATCAGAGATTGTAAGTGAAATTTTATAAAGAGGAAATGAACGAAGTATAAAAAAGAAAGGAGTTTTCAAAGTATGTCTTTTAAAAGACAAAACCAAATAGGATGATGACGGAAACGAGAATAAGTGACACTCGTCCTTAACCACATCAACGGGTTACACGCAGAAATACAACTTTTTTTTATGAATAGGGCCCAAATGAGCACGTGGAAGCATTAATGAAATGAGGTCACACGCCCATGAACATCCGTAACACTAAAGGAAAACAGTTTCCTCGCTTTTAAGAATTTCCTACACTATTTCATACTTGTATTATTTCCAGGGGTATGTCTAGTTGAAAGTGAGAGTTCCCGTCGCACTGACGTCATCGGTAAACCCAACAGCGACGGCTCCCGGGACTACGGCCTGTTCCAAATAAACAATAAGTATTGGTGCAGTACTACCAACACTCCCGGCAAGGATTGCAACGTCACCTGCAAACGTTAGTATATTGACACTTTTTTTTAACATATTAAGATAAGTGAGGTTATATTTCGCTTGAAATCGTCACTTGCGCCGTTTCTTGATTTACCGTCTTCAACTTAAATTAAATGACCCGGCTCGAAGGACCACTAAGTATGCACCGAGTATAGCAATATTTAATTCGACATTTCATATATATATCAACAACAATAATGTGCGTTTTGACTACCAACAAGATCTCCTTTTTTGGCTATGATAATGTTTACCATTATCATTCTTAGACTCTCTTTTGAAATAAAAAGTAAAGTATACAGAGTACGTCAAAGAATTCGGGTATATAATGCATTATTATGAGCACGTTTCTCGTGTTGACTTCTATAGATCTGTGGTGAATAAATTATAATTAACAGGTATTCAGTACGCTGCACGAAGAATATACAATTCTTATTAGTTTTACCATAAATATCTGAGGATATTAATATACCGTTATTTTTAAGGAGTTTCATTACTATCGATAATTGAATTGTTTAAATAATATAAATAAAACTGATATGTTTTGCAAAAACATTGACGATTAAGGGATTGTAATTGTTTACTTGGTAGATTCGTCAAAAATCAAAATGTACATTTTATTGTGTTTATTGTATTGTGTTATTTCAGAACTGATAACTGACGATATCACGAAGGCCACTGCGTGCGCCAAGAAGATCTATCAGAGGCATGGCTTCGACGCTTGGTACGGATGGCAGAATAAGTGCCGAGGAAAGCCTCTGCCTGACATCAGCTCGTGCTAGTGGCTTCGGCGAGTCTTAAACTCGACATATACGGCTAAAATAATACCTAATAACATTGTTAAACCTATAATTTTTTTGTGTGATCTATAAATCTATTAATCTTTGTAAATAACTTTTTAATAAATATTATTCATTAACCATTAATTTTGATTTCGTTTTATTAAAAAATACAGATGAATTGTGAATCTTCTGTTTGTAGTCTGTTAATTAATATATTAATGTTATTCTTTTTCTTATTCGTAATTAATTTATGCGCTCGATATGTTTAATGCACTAATTTATATTTTGGAATTTTCTACAAAATACTGCAAAATATAGCAATTTCATGCACAGCATGTTGTATAGTAAACGTTCAATAGGTAACCTACAATAATATAAAACAATAGTTTTCCTTACATTTAATTGATTTGCTTGTTTTCATCAACATGTTTTCAACAAAAGACTCCTTCATTTCCATGACGAAGTTGAATTCCCATTTGATAAAAGTTAATTCATCCAGTTAAGTATTTAAACGAATGTTTAACCGTTAGTTCTAACATTATTTATGTAACTTTTGAACGAATCCTTAAACATGAAGTGGTGTATTGTTCTTTTAACTGCTGCAATATTTGTTGCGTGTGAAGGGAGACAGTTATCGAAATGCGAGCTGGTACGAGAACTTAGGAGGTACGGCTTCCCGGAGAATCAAATAAGAGACTGTGAGTTCATTTATTTTTAGTTCTGAGAAAGTCTTCCTTGAAATGTTACCCGACTACAAAATGTAGGCATAATATTGTGGAAATTTTAATGATTATGGCACTAAATTTAAGAGTTGATTTTTTTTTAAATAAAATTTGTGAAGTTCATATTGTATTTCATAACAGATTTCCATTTTAATACATTCACCTTGGGAAATAAGGATTTAATGGAGTAATTAATAATATTTAAGTCCTTTGTTTTCCGTTCTTCAGGGGTATGTCTAGTGGAGCACGAGAGTTCGAGACGTACTGACGTCATCGGGAAACCAAACAGAGACGGTTCCCGCGACTACGGCCTGTTCCAGATCAACGATAGATACTGGTGCAGCAACACCAATGCACCAGGCAAAGACTGCAACGTTACTTGCAAACGTAAGTCCTTAATTACCACATACACAATAATAAAGCATTTATTCTATAAAACTTCGTGTATTCATTGGTCCTAGCAAGGAGCAAGTCTCAAGATGGACTGATGACTTAGTATATATAACAGGGAATGATTAATAGTGGAAATCAGGGGAAACGAAATTATCAGAGTTTCTGTGTTAAGGTTCCTACATAACCCTGACCTGTATTTTTATGTTCTTGGTTATTCTATACTTAATTATTTTTCTCAGTTTTCGCTGTATACCATCGTAGGTTAATGATAGAAAGTAAATATTTTCGAATGATGAATTACGTAATTGTGTTTGAATTTCAGAATTATTGTCAAACAACATACGGGAGTCGGCAGTTTGCGCTCAGAAGATATTTAGACGTCATGGTTTCAACGCCTGGTACGGATGGATAAACCACTGCCGCGGTAGACCTTTGCCTGATATTAGCTCCTGCTAGGACTAGGAATATATCTCCAGCAAATATTTAAAAGATTTATTGTCATATCATATTATTGAAGTATGCATTATAAATAAAAGGTTCAAATTAATTCGTGTTTATTTTAAAATATTGCAGATGGTGCTGGGTATATCGACAGAACGCCCTCTGTCGTATTTAACACAACATTCGCGAAGTTCCCTTAACGTTTCGATTATGACATTTTTTAAAAATATTTAATTTATTGATGAATTATAATAACGATGTTAGTCATAAAATGTAACGATTCTATTTATATTTATTGCCGTGGAATTAACATAAATTATGTAATGTTAAAATATTTTAAAAGATTACATTAAATACGTTGTCTATGTATGTGTGTCAAATTCCACGCGAATTTTGTTTTACGACCAAAGAGTATGGTGCTCTATTAACTAAAGAATTTATTTTTCTATTTACAAAACTAAAAGGGAAAAAAATATTTTTACAAATTATTTAATATCACAAGTAATATTGGAAAAACTATAAGTTATATAGAGATTATTGAAACACGTCTTCGACTCTTCTTACTTTTTCTTCCTAGCAGGAGCTGATATCAGGCAGAGATCCCTGACACTTGTTCCTCCAGCCGTACCAAGCTCTGAAGCCGTGGCGTTTGAAAACCTTCTTAGCGCATTTCGACGCTTTCGTGATGTCGTCGGTTATTAGATCTGCAAAAAAATGAACATCATTAAAACAACATCGCATCAGAGAGCATCAGTTAATTGTTTAATTATTTCCTCTTTACTAAATAGAATTATCAGAACATTGCCTTTGGGAAGTTTTTCAATATTTATAATATTACTTTACATGTTATTATATTACATTGGGGATGGAATATTTTTTGTAAAACGAAGGCAATGTAAGGTATTTTTCATCATGCTGAGATACGTCCCTACTTAGAGGTTCGGAGTCATCAACAGCCCTTGTCTGCCCACTGTTGGACATAGGCCTTTCCCAATGCCTTCCACAGTATGTCTGCCCTCCAGGTGGGCCGACGACTTAGTGCGGACGGCAGGAAGTCGTTGGATGCGGAAGGCGGAGGACCGCATAATTACGTCAACTAACGTCTAATTAATTGCGGGTTTCCACTGATTAAATACTTTTTCAAAATCAATCACAACCTCTTTAAAAAACCCGATACCAAAAGTGTTAATAGTACAGGGCATCAGCTGGTTAGTTTGCATTTGCTTTACTCACCAGAGCACGTGACGTTGCAATCCTTGCCCGGGGAGCTGGTATTGCTGCACCAGTATTTATCGTTGATCTGGAAGAGACCGTAGTCCCGGGATCCATTCTTGTTGACTTTGCCGATCTTGTGCGTTCGCCCGGAACTCTCGCTTTCCACCAAACAGACCCCTGACAATATTTACACTATATGAAATATGTAACATCTATATTTTTTTTTAAATAATAGCAGATTTTTGTTAATTTACATATAGTTTTTTGTACCATTCCAACCGAGCTTTAGGCTTGTGTTAGGGTAAAGTTTACAATAGTCGAATGGCAGAATTCGAACCCGCGACCTGGATCAATAATCCGTAGTAATCCTCAGGCTATTGTCGCCTTTAAAATCTTCGGCAAATGTGGAGCAATAAAATAACTGAAGTTCTCAGTAAATTACGGGACTTTTTTAAAACCGCAAAAATAGCTTTTTCATCGAGTTGTTTACATATTATTCATTTCATTAGACACTTTTCATTAGTAACATAGACGTTTAATACTATTAAAGAACTATAAGCTTCGAAACAGAGCTACCTTTACCTTTCTCATAAGAATGGCAAATCATGAATACTCTCTTAGCAACCACCGATATCTTCGAAGTCAACGAAGAACAATTTTATACATAAGTTCACTATAAATATACTAGCATTCAAAAAATAAACAAATGTTACATAGTATGTAACAATTTTTAAATGTGGATAGCTATGAAGGTAGAGGAAGACCGAAGAAGGTGTGGATGATTGTGTGAAAGAGGATATAAGTAAAAAGTGTGTGAGTTCAGATAGGACAGAGATGTATGGAAGAGTACATACTGTGCTCATCCTTCCGAAGAAAAAGGGGTAGGTTGATGATTATGTGGAAATAAAAATGAAAAATGTAATCTACTTACAATCCCTCATCTTATCCTCGGGGAACCCATGACTCCTCAGTTGCTGCACCAATTCGCACCTACTCAGGAGTTTCGCTTCGCACTGCAAGAACACAGCGAGGGACAACAAAACTACTACGAACTTCATATTAACTAAATATCGAATTTTATACAAACAAATAAAGCGTTTACTCTTACGGGAAGATAGAGTTACTATGACAGGTGTAGCTTTGCGAGTCTAAATATATGACGCACACATGCATATGCATATGTTGTTATGCACATGTGTGTGTTGCAGTCTCATATGGGATCGGGGACTCCCAGTTATCGTACACAGTAAGGTTATTACTTGAACTATTAATATGTAACAGAACGTCGTACGTATCATCAGCTTTTTATACGTCTCCTTATGCTCATAGCCTACCCTATTATTAAGGGTGACTAGGTCATAGCCAACAACGCTGACCGGCTTTGTTTTTTTTTATTGTAGAGCGGTAACATATTCTCTCTCGTTCTCCCAAAAACTCCAAAGACCTTATTTTCTTTATTTAAAATTCACGTTTACCATTGTGTAATGTCACGAACGTTTTAGATAAAATGGTCTTTATATCATTCTCTGTGTATGCAGACATTAAACTAATTCAAATTAACAGAATTCTGCTATGATTTGAAAAAAAAGACTATTTAGTTAGTTGTATACTGAGATAATATTGAAATCGTAAAAAGGAATGATACCAGGAAAATAAGTTGTTATACAGTTGTCAATAATTAAGGTTCAGTGTTTGATCCAATACCAGTTCAGAGCCGCGGTGAGTCCCCGGCCTCGCTTTGCGGTTAACTTCTTTTAAGTCGCTTGCAAACGTTAGACATTGACGCATCTTTTTTATTTTATAACAAAAATCTATTTCATATACAAATTAAATCTAACGAACTTCAAATACACAAATATTAATGTTATGCAATATTTTTTGTTTATTAATACATAGTTATAATTTTAATTAACATTAACAATATTGATAACACTCAATTTGACCTTTACAACCAAAGATAACTGTAGCTGCGGTAATAAAAAATTTGCCCGGCGATACCAATTTAAGGAGTTTTATGTACAAATAATATAAGATACATCTAATGTTAAACGCTAATGAAACCACATATTTTACAAATCTTTTACACATATAATGAATAATGTAGTTTTAACTAGTTAAAAAGATCCACCGTTCAAATTCCGTCAAAAAAGATTCCGGAAGTCAGCCGCTATAAAAGAATTAATTAGAAATAGATTATATATATATATATAATAAATAGAATTAGAAATTTCTGTTAGGTAGAGCGTCGATCGCCACTAATGAAGAAACAGCCAGATATAAGACAATTTCTGTGGTCTTGTATAGTGACAATTCCTTTAATAAAAATGTTATATTACAAAGTTAAAAATACGTATATTTTTCATTTACGTAAAATTTATAATCTTTGATCATAGTATTTGACAAGTTTTTGTCATGTTGTCAAACGTCAAAGTGATTTGACAGCAACCGAAAGCAACAATCGAAATCAAACAATAATCGTCATCGCATCGTGATTGCTTTGGGTTGGGATCCATAGTACCGGTTACCGGAGAGAACTCTTGTTATATAAAACAACGCGGTTTTTATATTTCATAATTTAGATTGTAATGTGATAGCGGCATCAACAGAAAAAATGAGGATCACAAATGTAAGACGTGGAAGGATTTTTCGCATAGCTGGGATTTGTGCGATATTATTAGTTTTGATTTATGCCCTGCAAAGTTGGACTAGTGCAAACGTCGGCATTGATACAAGTGAATTAATCAACTCGGACGCTCAAAAAAGTTACTACAAATTCCATAGAAACGTGTATCCGGCGCTGAATACAGGTAAGAAATAAAAACAAGATAATTGTCCAATGTGGTAACTTTACAGTTATGTGGCCCAATAGTAGTAAAGTTGACAACGTATTGTTTTTATTTAACAATTCACACATGAACATGAGAATCGGCGTTTGAAAAATTAAAAAATTGTAAACATTACATACAACATATAACAAAGCAAAAATGATTTTATCAATCAATTTCAAAATTTTAACCTTAACTTAACGAAATACAAACAGATTATTTACTGCTTCTGGTTTTAAGGCTGCTTTCTTACATAAGTATATTTCACTACATTCCAATTTACAAACTTTGAACACTTTATAGTCCTAATTTGATTTTTCAGATACAATCCAATAATAATTAGCAATATGTGAATTAAATAAGAGCAAACAATGTTTGAGTTAATCGTAACACTGAAAGACTTAATTTTTTTTTCTTTTAGAACTAGGTAATTTTGAACCTAAGACAATTAAGACAGTGACCGGACCTGGGGAAGAAGGGAAGCCATATCACATGTCCCAAGACCGGACAAATGACATTAGTGAATCCGAGAGTGAATATGGTATGAACATTGCCGCATCCGATGATATTGCTATGAACAGGTACGTACCTCGTCATATAATAGACATCTTACCATATACATGATTATTTCAAAATTCCAAAACAACTTGTACACAATTCCAAACTGAAGTCAAATGTTTGTAAACAAACCCAAAATCAAAGATTTCAATTAACACAAGACTTTTTAAGGCATTGAAAATGTTTACAAATTTTACTAAGACATTTGTGATGTTTTTCGTTTACATAGTTCATGACTTTTGAAGCAGTGTATATTTGCACTTTAGATTAAGATTTTTTTTTTTATTTTCTCGCTGAAATTTTATATATTTAATTCATTCTTAGTATGTTTTAATATATCCATTTATTAATTACTAATATTAAATAATTAAACACCAATACAAAGCTAACTAATTAAAAAAAATCGTATTGTGTAATATTCACTGTTTAATTACACACATTAAATTTTAATTAATTACACTATGGTGATTATGGAACTATTGCATAACTAGTAATTTCGTTAAATACTAAAAGCCAAAGAAATTAGAGTTAAAAAAAACATATTGTAATGAAAGGGCCTTAACTATAATTTTATTTGCATTTATTTTGTCAGTGGAAATGCACTTTAATAAGCTGAAAATGTATTTTGAAACAAAAAATTACATTTTTTTTAATCTTGCTTTTATAGACTTATCATTTTAATTGTATTTTCATGTTTTACTTGCAACTATCAGTTTTGGTTATTTTTTTCTTAACAATTCATGATAAAGGCATTGATAATATTACCTCCTTACATCCAATTATTTGTTTGCTATGCTAGCTCATGTTATTTGAACTTTAATTAATCAAAATTGTTATATTCGAATGACAATTTTTGAATTACGAACAAAAGACATTTCAAATTACATTCGGTTGATATATTACAATCTACATTGTGATATAGATTTACCAATTAATCATTCTAATTTCAATTTAGCGTAAGACAAAAAAACAAGGTCAAATTTGGAACAAAAACATATGTAAAAATATGTAATAACTGTTTTTTTTAAGTACATTTAAATGTTTGAAAGGTTTTCTGTATATTTTTTTATATAATTGGCCTACATTTTAGTGTGAAAATGTTTAATTTAATGATTACAACTGATTCAATTGGCAAAAGACTTTGATAAACAATTTAAGCAAACCTCCATGTATAAAAAAAATCCTTGTACTCAGAATACGAGATAAAATCTCACATTTATTGTACATCATAACTTAATTAAATACCAGCATACGATACGAAATATAAAGATAACAATGCAACGAAAAGATTTCATTAAATTTTCATAATAACATATATCACCTGTGTAGTGTAGTACCAATATCATCACCATCATCAGCAGCCCCTGTCTGCCCACTGTTGGACATAGGCCTTTCCCAATGCCTTCCACAATGCCTTCCACAATATGCGTTACTCCGCTTTCCGCATCCAACGTCTTCCTGCCGTCCGCACTAAATCGTCAGTCCACCTGGAGTGAGGACGACAAGCGTGGCCTTCACTCCAGCAATTTCCTACCCCACCTGGCGTCGCTGGCCCGACAGATGTGACCGGCCCATTGCCACTTTATATTATATATGCTTATAAATTATTAAGTCTGCGCTTTTAGTCTAAGACTGATGGTTAT
>JAODUI010000030.1:6868816-6881016 GCA_027563995.1 Papilio gigon | reverse complement strand
GCTGGCCCGACAGATGTGACCGGCCCATTGCCACTTCAGCCTACAGATTTTGAGAACTATGTCGTCTACTTTGGTTCCCCGTCGAATGACTTAATATACCATTATGGATGGATTAAATTATTTATTAGCACTAGTTGTCACTCATTGTTAATTTTCGATTAAAAGTATCTTCATGTACAAGTATTAACTTTAACTGTGTCAAACACATTCGTACAATTCCCAAAGAGAATATATTTTGTTCGCTTTTCGTATTAATATATAGCCTTCAAGTAGGTGATGATATTGATTGTGGATGTCTATAAGGGTAGTGGAAGACAACAGGTTGTATTCTGTGAAAGATAAAATGCGAAAGAGTGAGTTTATATGACGAGAGATGTATGGAGGAGTACATACTGTGCTGTCCCTCCGTAGGGCAAAGTACAGGTTGATGATGTAGTAACAGAAAGTCAATTTTAACCTAGATCGATCCCCGACACTCGTTTAGAGGAGTGTAAATACTGGCACTACCCCAAGGATCTGCCGAGCACGTCGGTCATCATCGTGTTCCACAACGAAGGCTTCTCCGTGTTGATGAGGACCGTGCACTCCGTCATTGACCGCTCACCCCCTAATGTACTGCACGAAGTTGTATTGGTAAGTTTTAAGTTATTAAGCACAGCTTGGTTTTGTGTATATTACACTACACTAATATATTACACTAATATTTTTCATTGTCCGTTAATATAAACTTCTAAATAAAAATAATAAATAAATAGTTATAACTATAAAAGAATGCCTCGATAACCATTACAGCACCATTCTAACATATATCTGGGTCTGTAGTTTAATTTGGAAACCCTTTTTTTTTTCTATTCTCCTACTTATTACGATTTTATTTTTAATTTTAGGTCGACGATTACTCAGATAAAGTTAATTTAAAAGACAATCTCGATCATTATATAAAACGATGGAACGGCAAAGTGCGTTTAATTCGAAACCCGCAGCGGGAGGGTTTGATACGAACCAGGTCGCGGGGTGCGCAAGAAGCCACCGGTGACGTCATTGTATTCTTAGACGCTCACTGCGAGGTCAACGTAAACTGGTTACCACCTCTCCTAGCACCGATATACAGGGACTATAGGATAATGACAGTTCCAGTGATAGATGGAATCGACCACAGGACTTTTGAATATCGACCAGTATACCAACATGGTACAAACTACAGAGGTATATTCGAATGGGGCATGCTCTACAAGGAGAACGAAGTTCCCGACAGAGAATCGAATCTCCACAAACACAAATCGGAGCCGTACAAGAGTCCTACACACGCTGGCGGATTGTTTGCTATCAATAGGAGATATTTCCTTGAGATTGGGGCGTACGATCCTGGTCTACTAGTCTGGGGTGGAGAGAACTTTGAGTTGAGTTTTAAAATCTGGCAGTGCGGCGGCAGTATCGAATGGGTGCCGTGTTCGCGAGTGGGTCACGTGTACCGAGCATTCATGCCGTACTCGTTCGGAAGTCTAGCGAAGAACCGTAAAGGTTCTCTCATCACTATAAACTACAAGAGAGTGATCGAGACGTGGTTCGACGAGGAGCACAAAGAGTACTTCTATACTAGAGAACCTATGGCCAGGTTTCTGGATATGGGGGATATTACCGAACAGTTAGCGCTGAAGGAGAGATTGAAGTGTAAGAGTTTTGGCTGGTTCATGGAGAATGTGGCCTATGATGTATATGACAAATTCCCGAAGTTGCCCAAGAATGTGCACTGGGGTAGGGTGAAGAATAAGGCAGCCAGCGTTTGTCTCGATACCATGGGGAAAGCGGCCCCCGCTTATATTGGTGAGTTTATATAATTGTTTATAATAAATGATATCAGAAAACTGTGTTAGAAAACCGTACATAGGGATATCACTGGTCTAACATGTTGAAATATAAGTTCCGTGTTCTTGGCGATTTTAGGAAAAATATCGCGATCTAAGGGTTACGCAAACAGTCGCTAAGTGTACATTTATAATACAAAGGAAATTCCTTAGTGACCAATTAACGTCTCTGAGTGTGACAATTATATTCCTTCCTATGTATTATCAGTATGTTTATAAGTTGGGAACAACCCTATCAGGTACATCGACCTGCCACGACTCCGGCAACAACCAGCTGTTCCGTCTGAACGAGGCGGGGCAGCTGGGCGTGGGCGAGCGCTGCGTGGAGGCCGATAACGACAGCCTCAAGCAGGCCATCTGCAGGCTTGGCACTGTCGACGGACCCTGGAGGTAACCATTACAAGACTCTAGACAGACTAGTAGAACAACTGTCGACTTCAGGTACTCAAAGACAATTACTAAAATTAGTTATTTTAAATACTGTAGCTACGACGAGATGCACAACCAGCTGGTACACAGACTCCACAGCCACTGCCTGACGCTGCAGCCGCAGTCGCGCGCGCTGGCCCTGGCGCCCTGCGACCCTCACAACACCTTCCAGCAGTGGACTATCGCACACAAGAAGCCAAACTGGTGAGTCATCACTACAGGGTATAAACCCCCCACATCCGCTAAGCCCCCCATCACAAGACATTGTATGGAACATTTTAAATTTATATTAACGAGTATAATATGTAACGAATTTATTTGAATACTTTTGACCTCTAATAATACTTGAGTGGGTAGGACGCAATTCTTTTAATATTTTTTTTCTTAATAGTTGAAATAAGATTAGCAAGTACTATTAGGGGTCCACAGTAATAAGAACACTGCCGATACATCGAATGCATTTTGAATTAAATAAGAGTCCAGTTGAAAGCAATATTAAAATATATCAATCTTTTGTTCTTAGAAAAATTATATAAAATTACGTTTAAAAACATTGATTTGTATACCTTAGATTTATAACATATAGGTGGCGTATTATATAGTAAATGGGTACATTGAGGAAATTTACTCCTCCCGAGGTCTTTTTTGGGTCACTTTTGTGCTTTCTTAAGTATCTATAAATTGTAAGTCTATCGCTTCTAGACGCTTTTTTAGACCTTTACAATCCGTGACTGAGAGGAACGAAGGCTTAGTTTTTTTACAATTCCAATATAATCTACAATTATTAATTTAAAGAAACTTGATTTCTGTAAATGTATATTTTCATTTATTTTAATTAGATATTTACTTTACGTTTATTCGGGCGAGTACTTAATTTATTGTTTCACCTCCTTGTAACTGTTTACAATATTTCGTATTCTTATGCAATCCGTTACTATTTCTTATCTGTGTTATTTTATAAATGTCAAATTAATTTAATTTAAACTCTTCTAATTATTTGCTCAAAACGAATTTCAGATAAAATAACTTGGTGTTCAAACTGCTGTCTTAAAGGCGTGCGTTTTCCTGCACACGCGATTAACCATATGGCATATAAAAAAAAAGAATTGTGTTTTTCATACTGAACCACAGAAAACAATCACAAATATAGGCATAGTTAATATGTAAGTTTATTTTATTTTTACTGTTAAGTTACATCTAATATTATGACAAATTAAACTACAGTAATGACTTGAAAGTTGCACACTGCTCAATGCAATTGTTTTTATAACCTACAAATTTATAACGCGGTGGGTTTATGTCAAACTAAATTTTGACTTACTAGCACCAACTGTCACTGTCAAAAAACATTCACAAGATTCTTATAATGTAGCAGCTGTCATGTTTTTTTTCGTAGGATTTTCCATGCTTATGTAGGATTTACGTTTTCTGACAAAACCACGATATTAATAAATCATATATCGTCGGCCTATATCAACTAAAATAACAGAAAATAAAAAAAGTAATACAAACATAAAATGTTCCTTTACACATTTTCTTGGTAAGAACGTTGAAAATCAATGCATTTTATGTAAATTTAGATACATGATTGAGACGGTCTTTGTGTCAGCTTGATTACGTTATAATTCAAAATATAGGTATGATCATTTAAAAAATACTATTTTAAGTTCTACTTTATGTTAAATAGCCAATAATTTTATTGGCTAGTATGAATGACAAAATATATATATAGCAAATACATAAATTATTGTGGTGTTCTATGTATAAATGGTCGAAAAACTACATACTTGTGGCCACAACCTTGGACTAAAAATGAAATTTTGACGAGATTATTTTCATGTTTTTTTTATTATTTATGTATATATTTAAATTGTGTTTACATTCCCAAAAGAGGTTTAATCCCCGAATCTCTGACATGCCGGTAATTGTGAATGAAATTGCATTTTAAAAAGTTCATTAATTCACTATACGTCCCGATTTCGGGGCGTGGCGCCTACCATATTAGGAGTGGCTGAATAGCAGAAAAATGTAAATGTCTTTTTATAATAACGATTTTTACTACGTTTTTTTTATGGAATTGTCCTAAAATATTTGTATGTATTCATGTGTCTAGAATGTGTATTTTTATGAAAAACTTAAAGTGTAAAATAATTTTATATATCATCTCATTAACCTTTAAAAAAAACATTACCATTTAAAAAAAAAACTAAAACCATCAAGCATAAAAAAGACTGAAGTCTTAAAATGGCGGGAAGTGCGTTAAACAATAATTATATGTATAAAGATTTAATAATTATAAGACCTGCTTTTATAGTGCTGGATAAAAACGGTACCGTATTTTATTGATTTATGTAATTTTAGCTGTAAATTTACACAATTTCTTTCTTTGTAAATTTTCTGTGATGTCTTTTTATATATGTAATTCGATTTTAAAGTAAATAAATATTTATTGTTACGTTTGTTTTTCTTTTGGGTTTGGGTCCTGTCTTAGTATAAATGCGTTAATTGAGATATATGGCTTAACATATCTTTACGGAGTTTAGCATATCACATAGATTACTGTCTGGAATAGCCCATAGACTATAAGTTTTTTTTAATCCTGCTCGGTCGAAAGTTAGCACGTAATACGTCTCAAATCGGAAAATGAAAGTCCCAAGGATTTTGTCAATTTATTTATTGTTTTATAAATATTTGTAAATTTAATAAATGTAACTACGCTACTACATTTTTTATTCGAAATTAATGTTTTTATTAAATGTTTTTTGTTGTTATAATACTCGGTGCTATAGAAATTGACAGCTTTTAAAGATAAATTATTGTTTAACATGTTTACATGTTTTTTTTGTCATAACCTAAAATTTTACAAGAATTAAATTGATCTTAAAAACTGGGTTACTTAAATAGAAGCAATTGTTAACCAATTTTATGTGGGTATAGAATTAAAGTTTAAAGCAATTTACACAATTGAAGCCTTTTTATAAACAAATATCTATTGCGAAATTGAAATAAAAAAATTAGCAAAAAAAAGAGATTACAACAAATCTTACATTATTGTTAGAAGTAAAAATTGTCTTTTCAATATTTGTTTAATCAATTTTTTATTGAGATGTAACTATTTTTGTACATAAAGATATTAATAGCAAATAAGAGTTTGAAGCACCGGTTAATACAATTTGTTTTCAAATTTTTCAAACACAAAATTGAGTGAATATTTTTATAGAAATCAGTTAATTCTCTGTCCATTGTTACGAAGGTATTTTCGACCAGCAGTCACTCCAATCATTCACACGACTCGTCACATCCAGAACCGACCAATTTGGTGAAGGTATATCGGGGGCTAGCCAGTTAAAGTCGTCCAAACTGTCCCAATTGTTACTATTTCTGTCTAACGATGACATATTGAAATGCTTCTCTAAATCATCGTACCGTAAATTATATGGCGCAGTTCTTATCTCCGAGCAATCTTCAACAATACCTTTACTAGTTACATGGAGGTATATATCGCACTTAGTTGAAGTATGCATACGTAACTGTTGACATGCTGTGACAATTTTACAATTTGTGCACTTTTCTATAAATACAGAAGACGTGACCGGGCCCGATAGAACGATGCAGTTATCCAAATCCGTCATGTGCAACGTACCCATGACACCTCTCAAACCGATTGTGCAATTCTTTAGATTTCTCAAAGTAACATCTCTCTGGAATAACACATCGTTTTCTAGTAACAGAACTTTTCCATCTTTAGAATCGAATCCAAATAGCTTATCGTCCCATTTGTTGCTGTCAATCTTGTCAACACCATCCTGCTCGTCCAATGAATTATGTTTCTGGTTGTCAGATTTAGGTAATTTTTTCCTTGTGAATCCAAATTTTTTCCGAGGGACATACTGGTCTTCTAATTCGTAACATTTTGACTGTAAATTCTGTACAATGCCTAAATATTTCCGCATGTTAAACTCTTTTAGGAAGAATGATGATGTCACAACATATTTTTGCAGTTCATTGACTTCTCTTTTGATGTTGTCGAAGTGAGCTGGTAATATTGAAGTTTCCAACGTTGGCACTTGAGATAGCAACTGTTCTATATACTCGGATCTGATTTTAAAAGCTCCAGAGAAGAAGTCTTCATTTTCATTCGAAGCGTCAACTTCTTCCCTCGCCTTGTGTGCTTTTTGTAGTTTTTCTAAGCGTTGTGCATCTCTCCTACTCAGCCTCTCTAACACAGAATGTCTATCGCTCATTTTTTCAACAATTCTTCAATCTTCTTATTTAAATCGGAATCTTGTTTAGCTGCTTCTTTAAGTACCGCTACTGTGTCACGGGAGAATTTTCTTGTGTCCGTGTTCTTCGAACCCTCGTCAAACTATAAATAGAAAATTAATTAAATTACATTAATAAAATTATATCCTTTAAGAACTTTATTAATGGATAGGTTAGGCTGGAAATTTCTTAGTTAAACTCAACATATGATCAAACTTGATGAATGAAAATAGAAGGAATTAAAGTACATTCCTAATATCTGGTACTGATTCAACCACTATTTCTGGTACTATATACTATATGGATAATTACACAAAATTAGTATCCAGGACATACTGATTTTGAACTAGAAAACTTATGATTTCAAAATTTTCACAAACTAGCAAAATTGTTTACATAGAGCCACAGTTGTTCATTTTGGACTTTAAAAGGCAAAATAGCAACATTTATTTTAATCTGTGCTATTTTAATATTATCTACATTTAATATAGTAATTTATGGTCGCTATTTCAAGTAATTATGTAAATTTTAAAATTTACTCTAACTAGTATAATGTTACCATGGGTTTCTACTACATAAACATTCTAGCAAATAGATTTTTTTTAAAAGAATGAATATAAAGAGTTTAATTTGAATGTGTAGACAGTGAAAGCCCATAGTTAGCTGCACAAATGAAGTGATATGGGAAATGAGTATCATCTTTCTGTATGACAAAACATTTAAACAAATTTATTTTACATGTACATTTAGTTCTTATGCTAAAATCAAACCCCTAAAGTATGTATTTGTCACCAATTAAATTAACCAATCACCACCCAATACCCTTATACCAATAAAATAAGACTCTTGGAATATAGAAAAACCTCTTTGGTACATGCAATTCCAAATGAAACCCTAATAATAGATACCCATGTTTTTCTTATATTAATTGAACTCAACTAAAACTTTCCTACAATAACTTAAGTTTAAAAATACTCCGTACCATTCTATCCAAAACATATCCAACAAACACCTTTTCCTTTTTTTAGTTAGTCCTACATTGATTGTAGGTTTAACACAAAATAATAATGTTATTTACAACATTTAAAAGCCTTCAGTTCTAGTAACTATATGTTACATAACTCCAACAGGATTCTATCTACAGCTAAGCCCAAATCAGTGACCAAACACAACAAACGCAATACATTGAAAGATAATGACCTTCTTGAGTAGTTCATCATCAGGTTTGACCACACAGAAAAGTCCGTAACCGATGACTCCGAACGTGAATATCCAAAAACCGGACCTAATCGCAACACTCATCTCACCAGGTTATATTTTCCCTTCGCTTGACCACACTTTTTGATCTAACTCACGCGTCTTGTGACCGCCAATATATTCCCCAAGTCCGTAATATCCTTCCAAGATAAAGTTGTAGTTTTTGTGCATATACAGACGAAAATCTGAAATTTAAAGTGATATTTAGTCAATATATTTGTCGTGTTCACTTTATACAAACGGAACACTAAGATGACTAACATAAATGTTCCACTTGTGAAACTATATCGTAGTTTTTTTTTGTTTGAACAATCCTTTTATTTTGTTAGATATTTAAATATTAATGGTATTTTTTTTAATAAATAAAACCTTAATGCCAACAAATTAATTAAATTTACCTCTATCGGTATTCAATTTGAAGTATAATCCGTACGATACTGCAATTCCAATAGTTTCAGCAACAAATACCGTTCCAAGTGTATATCCGATGAATCTTTTGAAAGCCGGCTTCGGCTTCTTTGTAAGCATTATACGATTTTAAAGTCAAAATTGGCTAAGTCCCTCGATCGACCGAAAAATGAAAGAAATTTAGAACAAGATGTCGCATGAGGTGACGTAAGAAACAGATAATAGCTGCAAGTGCCCATATACAGACTACATCTTATATTAAAAATAAGTTGCAGATTGTAGATTACGAAATAAAATTAAATGTTTAAATCATTTTTTTATACATTTTGTGGTGTTTTTTTAAAGAAAGTTAAAATGGTGAAATATCAAATAGAAAACCTTGTCATGATCTGGAGTTTATTTTGACAAATAGGGATTTTTTATATGATAACTACGTACGCTATAATGATATTATTCCAAATTTAGCCGCACGCGCGAAAACTGATAGGACAGGTAAAAAACCTAGTAATATTGAGTTGAACAGTCGGCGGATTTTGAAGGACAGAAGACTTCTGCTAATCGTAATAGGAGGGATTAAGGAAAACTTCAAAATAACTGTTCTTAATTCCAATTTATTGACATTACTGGTACAAGTTCAAACTGTAACTGATTAAGTTCCTTAGTATAAAGTGTTCTTAAAGTAGTATTTAAGTATTCCCGAGCATGCGCATTATACCACTGTGATTATTTGGTTTCAGAATTTATTCTTGAGCTGAAAATAAAACATATTTTTTAAGCTGGGCAATTTATTAAAGGCTAGACATTTTTTAGATTCGATACCTTCGTTGTCTTCCTCATCGCAACTGTCCGTACATGCTCTGAGCTCCGTTACTGAATACTTTTCTATGCAATTTTTTGGTATACGTTTGCTAAGAGGTCCCTGAAAAGTGTATTTTTTTTTAAATTACATAACAATACAGTCTGTGTCTTCTTTATTTGTAGCTATTTTTAATTATAATTCTTACAATAAGTTCTACAGGTTGATTGTTGACCATGTGGTGCCGGAATCTCATCTGGTAACCCTCGATCTGGTTGTCTATGCATTCTCCTTCACATGACAGCCACTCGTCCCAGCCGGACATCGGACAATTGGGATCTGATTCTTCAGAAGTGTTTTCCACGCTTGTTCTAAAAATTGAAAATTAATATTATAAGTTTGTATTTGAGTTATTTTTTTCTTGAGTTGTAGAATAAATTGTAAAGATCAAAATGAATAACTCACTCTGTCTGTGAAGTGGCAGGCGTGCTAGCGAATGCTTTTTCTGTCTCACCAAGTTCTGGTAACAGAGGGTTATTTTTTTTAATATCTGTCTAAATTCAAAAGTGTGCGTTAGTAAAAGTTATCGATACGGTCTCAACCCTACCAAATGAACGGGTAGAGGTGTGTCCCTAATTTTTTCACATACCATCAGTCTCGGCGACTTCGGACGTAACCTCAGCAGTAAAAGTGCGTGCGTACGTTCTTATGAGGTCGAACTGCAGGCGAGCGAACGGACGAACCTCTTCCTTGGGCACGGAAGGGTTGATCACCGCCGGAGAAATCGGCTGAGGCGGCATTGTCTCATCATTCGACGACTGAAAATATCTAAAATTTTACATCTTCGATCGCTTAAAATGTCCCTTAAATTTCAAAATCAGAATCCTGGCTCCGCCGAGATTTGTTTTATCTGTGTGACTTTGTGCTTCGCGATTTAAAATAAATTACTGTACTAGTAGTTGAAGTCGCTGGCTGGTGGATAATAGAGTTCGCTGCTTACTCTACTTTTTTATATTTAGTGCGCTGATGCTTTGGGATGACTCACTTCAAATTTCTTCCCGCTATCAGTGCCAGCGTCCATGGGGTACAGATTGAGAGTGAGGTTGTTCGCCCAAGTGCCGGTCCTGACGTCACACAGCTCCATATTTGAGACGCCGAGGAACCAGTCGGGGGAGGGGATGAGCGCAGTGACCAGAGACACTAGGTGATGCTCGCGTGTCACGCGGAACATAGATGTCGACATCATGTTTGTCTTTGGTGGCGCTACCGCCTTTATTATTGTACGGACGTTGTGACCTAGCTATTAAAATGGGGGGGAATAAAATTAGTCTGAGGTCAAATTGTAAGCAATACTCCAACTAAGCACAATGTATAAACAATGCAAATATAATCCTTGTATGGTACTTTAGTAAAAACGGAATCAGGTAAAGACTCAGTTTAACAGGTGCCGTGAGAATAATAATTTAAAACACTTCTTTACCTGCTTCATAATCTCAATCTCCAGTTGCGTTGTGTTACCCTGCTCCGCCAGCCTCTTAAGACCCTCACTGGCGTCGGAGTTATACTTGAAAACGTTAAACTTGCTGTTGTGCGAGGCCCCTACCACGGCACTGAATCTCGCCAAGTCTTCAGACTCGGGAAACATCTTGGAATGCGTGTTATATGACCACATACCTTCGAAAGTGAGCTGGAAAAATGTAAAAAGATATTTTGCCAGACGCATTTGTAGGGGCATAAATTTGGACAACACAATGGTTATATAAGATAACAGGTCAGTTTTTAATGTAATCTACGTACTAAATACCGTGCATCCTCAGGTGCGGTACAGTTGTCATTCTTAGTAGGCTGCATGTCGAGTACATTCCGCCTGTCCTCGCACACGCGCTTCGACAGCGGCCCGTCCTGCCGGTACCACACGTCGCGTTTTACCGCGACCACTGCATTGATCGTCACGCATTTGTTTTCTTTCTTTGGGGCCTTCCAGTAAGCCTGTTGTAATCATGAAAAACATAACTTAATCAAAGCATACTTCAAATTTCCTTTGCATATGTAAGGATACGAGATTTAATAAGAATATAGGAAAAGAAAATAAACTGTAATTTTCTATAACTCATTACATCTCACAAATGAAACCAATTGACATATACAAAAAGGAAAATCTATCGGTATTTTATCGTTTGTGGCGATCAATTTTTAACTCCGATTAAAGTCTTTATTACCTCGACTGAAGTCTTAGGTGTCAAATCTGTCTGTACGACGGAGTTGTTACACTTCTTGTTGGGAGTGGTCTCCGAGTGGGGGGCGGGGAACACGAAACCGGGGTCGAGATGCGCCGTCTTCTGCGGGTTCTTGTCGTGAGGCTTGATGTCGCCACGGGCCCAGATAGTAAACGCGATGAATGTTGATACGCCGTCCATTGCGGATAAACGAACTGTGTGAATAAAGGTTTTTGTTTTGTGTATGTTTCGCTTTCATTACAGTGTCTAAGGTGGGCTGGCAGACTGATCAATTGAATGAAGAAAGAACTTACTAGTGTACTGTCGTGTAGGAATGTATTTGTCGTTGACTCCAATTATTTCTATCTTGAACCTGCTGTCTGGTGGTAGCGGGTCCGTGGTGGTGCCCAGCGGTCGACGGTCGCACAAAATATCCTCGCACATACATATTGTTAATGATACTAATAATATAAAAATTTCTAAAACGTAACCTGAAAAAAAAAACAAATTCCAGACGGCTCTGTAACGTTGCCGCCCTATTTTGCCGCTCGATTTTGAACTGGGAGTAAGAATTCTGTGAGTGTAAAACTATACTAACTCTACAAATTGCTTGATTACTGAAATATGAAACTGTGGAACATAACTGGCCTTATTAATCTTACCGAAGGGTGCATTACAAGATATTTAATACTAACGAATTGGAACCACTTCTAATTATCACTTACAGAAGTACTGCAAAACAGTATTAGGTGGCCTGGATAATGTGCTAGTTACGATGAATTTGTGAATACAATTTAATTCACCCGACTTAGTGCGGATAGCAGGAAGCCGTTGGATGCGGAAGGAGGATCGAATACTGTGGAAGTTATTGGGAAAGGCTGATGTCCAGGCATTTTAAAATGTTCAATCTATAGATCTCTACCTAGATTTAATAAGTTCATTGCTAGGCATCGCTTAGCTACTCGG
>JAODUI010000030.1:6854606-6867764 GCA_027563995.1 Papilio gigon | reverse complement strand
ACATTTGCCCTGTTAACTAGTTTTATACATTGAATTGTAACTACTTCTAATTATCACTTACAGAAGTACTGTAAAACAGTATTAGGTGGCCTGGATAATGTGCTAGTTACGATGAATTTGTGAATACAATTTAATTCACCCGACTCAGTGCGGATAGCAGGAAGCCGTTGGATGCGGAAGGAGGATCGAATACTGTGGAAGTTATTGGGAAAGGCCGATGTCCAGCAGTGGGCAGACAAGGGTTGCTGATGCTGATAAACTTGAATACCTTTTGTCTCATACGCCTCTCGCTTTTGTATGAAAATTCGGGAGTATCTTGACAATGATCTTTGTCCAAGATTGTTGAATTACTCAAAAGACATATTTAAAATGTTTAAACGCATTGCATGATTATATTTTTGTTGAATAAAGGGCGAATGTTACTTACCCATTTATCTTACTTCCAGTTAACAAACACGACAGTCCTTTGTCCTGACGCGGGATATTCTGTCGGAATTAGACTACATGATCGTGCTGGCGCCGGTTTATTAATTAATGTTAAATTGTTACATCATTTCAAATTGTACCGCCTACGTGTTTTAATGCAATTCTTTATCTTTTCTGATACTCGATTTGAAACCTAATTTCAATTAACTAAAATACAGTTTAGAGTGAATTGTTGAAAGTTTTACTACACTAAAATTTCATTGATAAAAACTCCAATGAAAAATTACGTTCATTGAGTTTGCAAATGTAAAAGGTATTTTCTTGGTCGGGCCTGTATTGAATTCGCGTCTGCATTTACATTGGGTGCCCGAAATTATAGTGGTGGTAATATTTTTTTTCATCTTATAAATGATACGTTACTCATTACTGGGTACCCATGCTGTCTTCCATGGCCCATCCATCTGCCTTCCTTTATCCAACAGATTCATAACCTATCGTTAGTTCTTCTGCTTTTTATCATTAAATTACCCGTACGGTTCGAAATTTATTTAAACTTGAAATAAAACACGAACAAAATATAACAAAATTATATTTCCTTACCATATTATCTTTAAATTAAAACGTAGAGAACGTTTTATATATATCGTTATATAACGTATATCGTTGCAAACAATATTATATCAATTTAATTTATTATTTCTATAACACATACGAAATTACAATATTCTACAATTATAATCACAAAATCAGCAAAAATTACTATCAAAACTTGAATGTATGCCTTTTCCTCGACTGCCAGGGGTAGCCTGGTGCTATTGGCTCCATCACACGTCGTTCCACTGCAAGGTAAATAGTCAATTATTTTTTTTCATTCCTAATACTTTCTAACAACAGAAGTAAACTATATTAAATCAATGACGTCATTACCCGCAGGTTCTTCAACGGAGAAGTCATCAGAACATTTATCTTCGCACTCATCTCTTTCAAACGTGTCGTAATGGAGCTTACAGAATCTTGGCACTTCTTTTGTCACTTTGTGTTTAGCCTGGACACCAAGAATGTCATTAATATTAAATTTATACTGAAACTAAACATGATTAATCGAAGGAAGAAGCAATAAAGCATATAAATTAACTTATATACAGTAGAATGTCGCAGAAGAAATTAAAATAATTCTACAATGAGTACTTAAATTCGCAAACATTATTACGTAAGATACCTTAATAATACAACGATAAATTAGGTACCTAACAAGGAAATTTAATAAAATTACAAAGGCAATAGCTGCCTAATCATGATAAAAATAGTGAAAAAAACTCACATGTGGGTCATACTTCTCAACAGCCACTCCATCGACCAAGTGGTACCTCTCTCGCCATCTGTAGCCGACGATCTGACCGTCGATGCATTCCCCTTCGCATTCGCTCCACTCCTGCCACTGTGACATCGGACAGTCTTCCGGGGATTCCGGGTCGGTCACTATCGGTGTCTCACTGTTTTACCAGATGATACATTTCAGACCGGAAATTTCTAAACTTTTTTTCTCATTCTTTACAATATTTGAGTGGTTGCGTTTTAACCCTAGCCGTTACATTTATTCAGTGAACCTTACCGCCGTTTACATCGCCGATATGTCGTATTCTAATGCTATATTCTTTACCGTAATAAAAGGTAAGGTAACATGTATTCTATGGTGTCATGAAGTAGCGATCTAAGCGTTCATTAAGGTGACGCGTACTTGTTTTAACATCAGAGATGGGCGATGTTACTTTGGTTAAAGTAAAATTAGCATTACGTGAATACCAAAAGTCCAGGGCCGACGTTATTTGCGAGTTTACTGGATTACAATTTCCTTGCTTTTTAGTTCATCTTGGAACGGAGCTTTATATGCTTCAAGCCCATCTTTGATACCATGAATGATGAAATGAACGTACAATTTATGTAAATTATCAAGTAAGCCTCACCGGGCGCGCTCGCCGCTACCTAGCTGTGTGTTTTGGTACCTGGAAGGCGCACCGGGCTCCGAAGGACTCGGCTCTTCTGTGTCCGCCTCCGTTTCTGTTGTCGTCACCTCTGTTGTTGTCGATGTTACTTCTGTTAAAACATTTACACCTCAGCATTACATCGAAGCAGACCTTCTCGTTCATTTCAGCAGGTACCAATGTGTTCTTCAATTTTTGATTTGCATATGTGTGAAATCAATCAACACGCACTAGGCCAGCGTGGTTGACTTTGGCCTAGTCACTCCTAATAATAGGGTAGGCTCTGAGCCCTTTGATGGGGACGTGTAATGAGCTGATGATTATGATGATGATTATGATGATGATGATGTCATAAAAATACACAATTATCAATCTCAAACCACACTAAAATTCAAAAGGTAAAACTACACACTTGTGTAAGTTGACAAAGCTAAGCTCGGGGTCCTTGGCTATCCCGAATAGAGAAACTATTCAGAATCAGAATTAGAAGGCCGGCTTAGACATTTCAGTACATGTAATATTTATAAAAAATGCTGTGAATGTTACCAGTGGTAGACGTTTCGTCCACTGTTACGGTCGTTTTCTCTTGGTCCTCCTCCACGCACTCCTTATGGTAAGTCCGCACCAGTTTGATCCTCAGTCTGCCGAACGGTCGCAGTTCTTTCATATCCGTCTCGTAGAATGGTGAATCCTTGTCGAATGAACTTGTTTGCACTCGAGATATGACGTCTTGTGGAAACGTTACGATATTCATGGACTGCAAATAGGTTTTGCATAAAACTAGATTTGAAAGAGACTTTTTGAAAGCGAAAGGACAACCATAAGTAATTGTATTTTTATATTATTGTCAGAGTCAAGATCTATAGTCATAATTTAATTCACCTCATAAGACACACCACTGTCAGTTCCCGCGTCCCACGGGAACAAGTTGAGTTCTCTCTCTTTGACCCACGTGTTGTCGTTCTGACAGAGCTCAAACCGCGTGACTCCGAGGAACCAATCTGGTGAAGGATGGACACCGACAGCCACACTGACCAAATGATACCTCTTGTCCGCCCTGATGAATGCGTACGTCGGATTGTTCATCTTTGGATAACCATGGCCTTTGCCTTTCACCATCGTACGGACGCAAGTGCCAATCTGAAAGTTGCATTGGACATTTTGCAACGCTATAATGTTTCTTTAAGCTCTCGTCTAATCGAAGACTTAAAAAAACCCTTTCAAAATGAAACATCGACTTACTTGTTCCCGAATTTCCGTTTCAAATCGGGAAGTGTTGGCGTGTTCCGCGAGCTCTCTGAAGCCGTCGGAGGCGAGGTCGTTGGGTGTCCACAGCGTGCAGTCTATAGCGTGCGACGCTCCCACCAGATCGCTGTACCGCGGTTCCCACTCTTTCTCGGGATATAAACGTGGATGTGTGTTCCGAGACCAAATACCAGTGAACGCGATCTGTGAAGTGTTCCGTCATAAGTACGTCATTTCGCTTGAAAAATGGTTTTGATTTTTGAAAATGTAATTTGAATAAGTCCTCTATGATCTGACATTTCTCGACGAGTAAATAAATATATATGAAAATGCAGAAAACAACTACAACTGTTAAGCGGAAGTTACTTATACAGAGTAACTATCATGTACCTCGTATTTAGCTTCGTCACAGATCTGACAGTCGAAGTTGAGCTGTGGCGTGACGTCATCCGGCTGCCTCATGTCTTCACACAGCCGGTGTGTCAACGGCGGACCATCTTCGAACCACACCTCGTCGGTCTCCACGACCATAGCACGCAGGGTGACGCAGCCATTACCTGACTCGGGAGCTTGCCAATACACCTGTCAAAGTCCTTCATTGATTGAAACTAACTGACGATGAGATAACTTCGAAGATTCTCAACAAAGTCCAATAAACGCGGTTACCTCGACAGATAGTTTGGGCGACGCTATAGCATGTTCAACGGAATACAAACATCGGTCGCTAAATTTCGCAGAGATCAAGTCCTGTGGTCGGAGATGGCCAGGGAAGAAAGCTATCATACGCCTGGGGTTACTAGGATCAGGCTTAGTGGCGCCGTCCGCTGATATCATGAATCCAGTAAACCTGGACCCACCGTCAGTTGAAGTAATTTGAACTGAAAGAGAAGTATGATTATTCTGTATCCAATTATCCCTTCCTGCAATTCTTTGTTTATTACATTTTAGTGTTTGTCTAATGGTAAAGCGAGTACTTAACATTCTTTGAGCATTTTTAAATTCCATTGTATTTTATTTCTCTGATAGAGAAAGAAGGAAATATTATCACCGTCCTAGCATTTGTATGATTTCCAAATTTCACTAAATACCTGTGTATAGCTGACCAGGCATGTAAGTATCTTCAGCACCGATGACTGACAATTGGAATCGCCCATCAGCGGCTGAAGGTTTGGTAATCGAGCCGTATGGTCGTCTGTCGCAGCGAAAACCTAATACTTCACTTTTCAGTACAAGAAAACAACCAAGAAATATAACATAATTCATCATTTTCCCAACTGTATTTTTTTACATTAAAATTATATTCGTATGTAAAAAAGTTTTACTGACCGACCTACACGTTCTATTTCCAAACACTGTGATGCAGAAATGCAAGCTTCTTTTTGTTTTGCTTATTACGAAGCATTTATCTAGAACAAGACAATAAATTAAAAGGTATCTCGTTTCGGTCTTAATTTATTAGTTGATAGATTAGACCTCACGTTTTAAGACTAAATTAATGTCTCATATATCGGCTTTACAATGGATACGCTGTATTTATTTCGCGTCAATAAACTTAAACCTCTGCTGAGCCGCATTGCTTATTTTACCCTACCCAAATGATTTGGTTAATATGTAAAAATATCATTAGTTGCTTTAGAAAATAAAAGCCAAGATGGAGTATCTACTGTAAAAACTTCTTTAACTAAAATGTTTTTTTTTTGTATGCTAGACGCATCCCTTACACGTCTGTGACCCGAAAGCTGAAGAAAAATTGATCTAAAGAAAAATTTAAAAATATAAAAGTCTCTTATCAAAGTTTTTTTAAGCTTATAATTACGTTTTTGACTTTAGGTTTAAAAAACTTTTGCCTTCAATAAAATTCTCAGCGAAAAACTTAATCAACGTCAATTCCATGTCAATCAAAAACAAATCGTGCGTCACTGTCATATTGTCCTTTAGTGGCGTTCTCCTGTTTGTTACCATTAAATATTCCGTGGCAGTGTTCGTGTACAGGAAGTGCTTGTCAAATGGTGAATAAATGTCTGTAAAGCCAATAAAGATGCCGTCGGCAACGAAGGACTCGACAATTCTCAAAATTGCAGTAGAAATGCTCAATGCGCCCGACAAGGTGCCACAACTAATCGAGTTCGACCAAAGTCAGCCCTTATCTAGCATAATACAGCTGCTTTGTAAGCCATGGGGCTTGCCCGACCCTGATAACTACGCCCTACAATTCTCAGAGAGCAACAATCAAAACTACATCACGGAGAAAAATCGAAATGAGATTAAAAACGGCTCTGTTCTACGATTGGAACAATCGCCAGCTAAGACAGTGCAAGATATATTAGCCAAAATCAACTCGGGGAATGAAAACGATCAAACTACAGCTCTATCGAAATTGTCCACTTTGAGTAGCGACCTAACCTTTGCACTTGAATTTATCAACAAAAAAGGTTTGACATTAATAATTCATAATATTGAAAGTGGTAAGTTTAAAGGTCCCTCCCTTAAATTTGCTCTCATTACCTTTGTTGAGCTAATGGACCATGGCAACATTTCCTGGGATATACTGGAAAATCAATTCATAAATAAGGTGGCCAGCTTTGTCAGCAATCAATCAAATACACAAGATCCAAAAATAATACAATCTTGTTTATCAATTCTCGAAAATATTGTTTTAAACAGTTCTGGAAAGAATCTACATGTGGAAAAAGAGATTACAATACCAAGTCTGATATCACATCTTCAAAATCCTTATCAAGATAGTATTATCCAACAGAATGCAATAGCATTAATAAATGCAATCTTCTCTAAAGCAGATGTAAACAAAAGAAAAGCTATTGCAGCTACATTGTCCTCTAAGCAGGTTAGAAATGTCATCTATGAGAATTTAATTGGAGCCTCAGAGTTTTCAAAAAATGTCTCTAAGGAAGCTCTAGGTACAGAGTTGGCACATCAGTTATATGTTTTGCAAACACTAACTCTCGGTCTGTTAGAACCTAAGATGAGGCAACGGGCTGACTCGCAAGAACAGGAGTCCCAAGAGAAGATAAAAGAACTGAGGAAGATTGCATTTGATAATGATAATAATTCATTAGAAGTGACTACGAGACATCAGCTAAACAACTCTACAAAGGATTATAAAAAGCTTGGTTTCAAATGTGAGATTGACCCAATAAAAGATTTTAATGAAGTGCCACCAGGTATTCTAGCCTTAGACTGTATGCTTTATTTTGCAAGAAACTATTCTGAGGATTATCGTAAGATTGTTCTAGAAAACAGCCGGGCTGTAGAACATGAATGCCCATTTGGCAAAACCAGTATTGAACTAGTGAAGCTTTTATGTGACATATTACATATTTCTGAACCCCCAAGTGAACAAGGGCAAACATATCATCCCCTCTTCTTCACTCATGATCATCCATTTGAGGAACTATTTTGCATTTGTATAGCACTTTTAAATAAGACTTGGAAGGAAATGAGAGCTACATCGGAAGATTTCATGAAAGTGTTAAGTGTGGTCAGAGAACAAATAAACAGGGCTTTATCAGCATCTCCAAAGGGTTTCGATAAATTTCGCCAAAGAATCAATCAATTGACTTATGCTGAGATCACACAAATATGGCAACAGGAACGCACTAACAGGGAAGTGTGGGAGTCACATGCGAGGCCAATTGTAGAACTCAAAGAGAAAATTACACCTGAAATTATAGAGCTGATTCAACAGCAAAGGCTTGGAGTTTTAGTCGGTGGTACCAGATTTAAGAAATATTCCTCGAGGGGACAAAGGATAAAAGACAAATTCTGGTTTGTTCGGCTGTCTCCGAACCATAAAGTTTTACATTATGGTGACTGTGACGAAAAGAGCACTCCAAGTTTGGAAGAACTTGGCAATAAGTTAGCTGTTTCGGATATTAAATGCGTTGTTATGGGCAAAGACTGTCCGCATATGAAAGACTTGAGGGGACGAAAGGTGACCCCGCATTTAGCGTTTTCCTTAATCTTAAAATCTTCAGAGGAATCTTTAGACTTTGTAGCACCTGATGAACAAATATTTGACTACTGGACGGATGGAATTAATGCTTTATTGAAGGAAAAAATGACAAGTCGATGTTTTGAAAATGATTTAGAGACATTATTGTCTATGGACATTAAAGTTCGTCTTCTTGATGCTGAAGGAATTGATATACCACAGGACCCTCCTCAGATCCCTGAGGAGCCGGACGACTATGACTTCTATTATGACAATAACTAGGTTCATTTTATTACAGCAGTTGTATTTTAGTGAATTTGAGCTTATAGCTTATAACGTAATCATATTCTATTAAGTTTTAATCACAAGTATTCCAAGATATTAAAAGATCTCCATTATAACTAGACTAAGCGAGATTAGTGTAAGAATTTGTTTTTTTACATTAACAATTATTTTTGTCACTTTTTGGGGCACAAAAATTATCGAAAGCTGAAGTCCATAATTATTTGTATACCCTACCTAATATCTACTGGAAGTTACGGAAGTTTATTTGGTTTTTTTTCATTTGCGATCGGAAAATTAAAATTCCCCGAGCGCCCCCTCAAAGAGAACCATTATAATAAATATTTAGATTGTTAACATATAAAAATTAAGTAAGAAAATTCATATCAAAATAATTTCAGTACATTATATCTCTTTGTCTTATTTTGATTCAATTATTTTTTAATTATATTTTGAATTCAATTATTTTAAACATGACAATGGGAATAGCATCAAAATCAAATATTTAATTTAATGTGTATTTTAATGAGTTATTACATATTAATTTATAAAAAATGTTTTATGTCGCATACATTTGTAAACATACATCATGTTAACTTTTTTTTATTTTACTTTAATATTTATGAATGATATTCATGTGAAGTGAAAGCAATTTTTTCTTAGTAACATTTTTGACGATATTGTTTCAAATTAATTTAAATTGTCAATATTTGCGGAATATTTTCTTAGTCAATTATATTAATTCTTTTAATATAAACACCTTCCACATAAGAAGAAATTGTGTAGCTTCCATTTTATTGTGGCCATATTTCATGTTATATTTTATATACCAAAGATCATATCTAAAGAACAAAAAAATATTTAATAATAATGCAATTAAATAAACCTGTATTACATACGTTTAGTTTTATTTTTATCTCTTAAATTGTACTTTTGTGGTTGAGTCAAGCATGAGGCAACCTTAAGTGCTGTAACAGTGCCGGCAGTGTGACTAACCTGTCGGAAATGAGAGCAGGAAAACCCAGGGGTCAAAGGTAATAAAAAGACTGAGATAAATACTATATATTAAAAGGGTGCTTATAATTTATTGCATTTTGGAGACTTCGAACTTTGTGTTGACGATCTCGTCGTCGGAGTCCAGCACGGGCAGCGCGCTGGCCGGGATGTGCTCCTCCACCCAGCGCAGCTCGTCGAGCGGCTCGTGCTGCGGCTTGCTCTCCCCGCCCCGGCCCTCGCCGCCGCCCCCGCCCGCGCCCGTGCCCCGCATCTTCACTCCGTACGCGTCGTTCACGAATTGTTCTTCTTCCTCTGCAAATAACAATTGAAAGTTATGTTCAGTTTACATTATTCCAGTCTACAGTCGAATCCAGCGCTGAAATCTAGACAGCATTGCAATTAGGGTTTCATAATTCCAGTTGTAATTCAACGCTGGATTCAATCGTTGAAATAGAATAAGGTAAACTGGACATTGGATCAACATTTCCTTTCCTATAAATCCCAACCCCCGCCAATTCAACCCCTTTTCCATTTTCAAAAATTTCTTGGATAAATCATAAACAAAGCTGATGTACGTTACCATCGTCGTCGTCGGCGTAATCCAGTAGCGGCGTGAAGGCGTATCGCTGGTTGTTGTTGGTGGGCCGCCACAGCAGCATGATGACGGCCAGCACGCCCGCGAACAGCATGTGCCAGTACGCCTCGTCCATCCACACCTCCTTCCAATCCTGCAAACACACAAACATTATTTAACAGTAGACTGTCTAAACCTATAGTAAAACCCTCATTTCACTGACAAGTACATACAGTCAGGGCTCATCGCCGTGTTGTTACAGAAAGCCTTGCAACGAGATAAGCTCCGCCTCTTTTTACAAATAACCAATCAGTGAGTTGCAAACGATGGAATATTAGAAAAAGTGTTGTGTTAGAAATTAGTGCACTTGACATATTTTTTTTCGATTTCCATAATTGTAATCGCTTAATATAAACTTTCAAAGAAACACTGTTATATAACTTACAGTGATGCAAAGCTGGATCTTGTAGGACTTGAGCGAGTACAGCATAAATATCACAGAAGATATGACGGCGAATATCAGCGTGTTGGTGAAGTGGCGGTACAGGTTCAACTTGATCGTGTTTCTGTAACGAAGGTGCAATTATTGAAACACCAGCAAATTATTATCATCTTATTTCATGTAACCTGTTTTCAATTACATATATTTTTTCACAAACGAACATCACATATCAATCTTCATATGCTATTGAAATATTGTGTCAATTTTAATACAAAATAAGTACGTTTTAAATCTAGTAACAGTAACTCGCCCCACGCTAATGTGTACGTATGTGTGCGTGCGTGCGCACTCACCTGCGCAGTCGCAGTGTGCGCGTGGTCTGCGCGAGGGAGACGAACACCCACCAGCAGATGGCGCTGTCAAGCAACGAGATGGGCGCCTCCGCCAGCAGCAGCGCCTGCGCGGCGCGCCGCCGCAGCCGCAGCCACGCCTCCGCGCCCGCCAAGAGCGCCCAGCACAGCGCGGCCCCGCCCACTCGCTGCAGGGCGGGGCCCAGCCGCGGCCTATGTGTGCCAACACACAGACAAGTTACTAAATACTTCTTAAGGGCGGCATACCATAAATGTTTTTAAATAAATTAGAGAAAAAAAAACGTTTTAATGTATATACTTACTTTACAATACCAAATCCTAGAGATACAATAATGACTAACATTCGAGCCAGTGCCCGCTTCGCCACGGACACCCATTCGGCGAACATGTACACTTCGGCATTGAAGTATCTGAAATATACCTGTCACATGTACAACACAGCGCAGTAAATGAAGCAGGAAAACTTAATTTACAAGATTTCAGACTTGTTACCTATCCGGAATGGGCAAAAGAGAATGAATAGTTATAAGCATTTCCCTTTCCCGCCGACATCACTTTCCCATTCCATACTTTCCGTATTAGAAAAGCCAGGAAAGGGGAACGTGACAAGAACTTGGTCTCCAGAACTCGTCAAAAGAAACTCGGAATTAACTTTACTTCACAACTATCATCCATGGCCGTGGTATGCTTCGGGTCGAGCTCACCATGCAGCAGCTAATTCCCGTCACTTACCCAGTTCTATTAATAGCACTGTAGACACCATAGTACGTAGCACTCTCCACCATGCCCAGCAGGGTGACGGCTCCTATCCAGTACTGTATCCGCAGCAGGTCGCGCCACTGCAGCGCGCACACGACCAGCCACGCCGAGCACAACACCGTGTACACTCCGCACATCACACCGTAGAACTACGAATTATATAACCATATAAACTACGGCCAACTAACTGCGATACTGAAGGTCATTGAACTTATTAAATAACGGAGTCGACATTCTATTATCTATCTCTTTCCATCTTGCGTACTTTTTATAGCTTCTAGTTGGCTGTATTTTAAACAATTGAATTTTGGAGAAATCAGTAAATGCGTCTGAATACGCATATACCGGCGCGGTCCGGACATAGTCTAGTACAAGACTTTTTTAAAAAACTTGTCGGTCCAAGGTCATCGCCATCGTAAACATTGCCTTTTAGGTTGAAAGCACGCACGATGCCGGCTCTGAATCTAGTCGGTTTCTACACTGAACCACGCATGATTTTTCAATTGTTGTGGTTTCATAATGAGATTCATATATTGACATTTTAATTTGAGGCCATATGGTGCTCAAAGTACAGCATAGTACTGATGTAAATGTTTTAAGTTTTAATGTACTGAATACATAATTTATATTTTAACATCAGAAACGTCGCTGCACTTAACTTTATCTAGTCAGTAGGACTTCTAACTTATAACAAAAATAATAATCTTTTGTGTAATATATACTTGTATTATATACATATGTATACTTACAGGTAATAGCGGCCACATAGCTGCAGACAAATATCCAGAGGGCGCTACCATCTCAACTCCAACCGACAGATTCATTGTAATCTTCGTGTTTGTTCTGACCATCATTCTAAACACATATATACCTTCTCTTTCCACCACAATCAACGGGGGCATTTTCTGTAAACGGATATTATTCAAATATTTTAATTTTCAACAAGCTTAATCCTTATAAATGATTTTTTTTCATTAGTGTTAAATATTTTAGACAAATAAAATTAAACAAAATTATTTCTAAATATCAGATAGTAAATAACTGCTGACCATAGACATTGGTTGACGTTGACGTTGGTGGTTAAGTTGGGGACCTTAACTGCCCTGAAATTCGAACCCGAGAAGATGGCGGGGGTGCTGTCTTGCCGTAGCATAGCGAATGATAATCTTGAGTGTCATGGAGCATCGGTGCGTTCCACCGGAGATCCCTGATCTCTACCAATCCCACTAGGGCAAGACTGCTCTGGGGGTTTTAGTAGGAAAACCCCACAAATCTCTCTACCACCCCAGAGAACAGAGTACCTTCATTAAGATTTCCCCGAGAAAACATTCATAGAAAGGTTATTTAGCCTTCCTATATGACCTAGTACATCCTATAAGCTACATATCTTACTTCCTATAGACTTCGTCCATAATTTTAAAAAGATAATAATTCATTATACTAATACAATATTAAAGAAATTTGACTTCTTTCTATACAAGTTCCGCCACATTTACAACCATATCAATCACAAAACTAAAACACCAAATAGATAACGCTGTAAATTTTAATGCACTTACAATGTTTGTACGTTTTACATTAATAGATTAGCGAACAAGTAATTGGGTGAGGCAGATAGTAACTATCACTAATCGGTTAAAAGTTAAAAAATAGAAAACGTAAAGAAGTAACACCTACATCATTAACTCACTATACATCCCCACTGCGAAATTCAAAACCTACCCGTAGTCAACCTCATTGGACCAGTGTGGGTTGGTTAATGAATACATAATTTAACTGAATTTACCCCCTAAGTGTAAATACTTAGATATAAAGATGTATACCTTCAGTGCCAGACCATAAGTGACATAAATAAATAAAAATACAAAATGTATTTTTGTTCGAAAACGTTTAGAGTTTTTAAGATGTGTATATTTCTGAATACACTGTTCCCAACACTGTGTGACGAAAAGATACACATGGCGCCGAAGGTTTTATAAGAAAATTTACATAATACATATAAATTTGCAAACATCATGGTCATATTAAACTATTAAAACTTTCGTGAGACATTGTCAAATCGTTATAAGCTGTACAGGTTTACGTTAATTTACTCACCATTACAGATTATCTAGAGACTCGACGGAAAC
>JAODUI010000030.1:6794585-6817384 GCA_027563995.1 Papilio gigon | reverse complement strand
GAAGATGAGCCCCCGATGGGCTCGAAACTAGTCGGTACTGACACCGAATTGCACGTGAGTTAAGCCGTTTTATAAGTTATATAGTGAAATGTCTCACGAAAGTTTTAATAGTTTAATCATTATCTCTTTTTATAAATTCACTAGGAACAAGTTCTGGAATATTCTAGTACGGTCTCGATAGTTCTTTAGAACGTTTCAATTGAACTTTAAGTCTCTTTGTACCTATTTGGAAGCCGTTCATGGCTTGTATGGCGGCCTGCGCGGAGGCGGCGTTGTCGTACGACACGAAGCCGAAGCACTTTGACAGGTTGGTCTGCTTGTCTATGAACACTTTGGCCGATATCACGTGGCCAAAGGGCAGGAACGTGGACGCCAAGTCCGTGTCGGTGAACTCCTGCGGCAGGTGGTAGATGAACAGGTTGCCACCCTCCGGACCTGCCAAATGTTATCGATTTATTAAAACTTGTATCCTTAATCCAAAAAACAGATTGCATCAGTAGATAGGTGCCAAAATAGAGGCATCCCTTAGTAACCGAATTAGATGCAGATATTAAACCGATCGATAGTAAAGGAATCTACAAGATGAAGGAGTTTGGTTGTGTGAGGGTAGGGGGCGCTGATAAGGACGGGTCAAGGCAGGGCGGGGCTGGGGCGGCTTACCTTCGACTTGCTTACCGGCAGCGGCTGCGGCGGCCGAGCCGAGCGGCGCGGCAGCGAACGCCGACCCGAACTGCGCCGCGTACGCCGAACTCAGCGGCTCCGCGGTCGACCCTGGGTAACGCAGCGTCAGTACAGTTGTCATACTCTTATATAAAACAAACGCCTAGCATGCCCTACTATAGGAGGTCTTAGAATTTTAATGAAATGACTTTCGATGATACGAAAAAAGGATACTTGAGATATGCGTTCGTTGGCCCCTGAACCATAGGGCACAGATTATTCTAAAATTGTAGTGCCCTACAACAACGTGCATTTTTTTTAACGTCTAAAAAAATACCCAGAAAGTATGACCAAAACATTTAATACACGCTTATTTGATATACGATTTGGTTAGCACTTCCGTCTTAACCAATTCAATTTGTACACCAAATAATGCCTATAAAGGCAAAATTAAAACGTACCTTTTACATTCTTGCTTTAATTTTATTCATATATGACAATAACAGCACGGTAATGGCCATTTTTGTATCTCCTAAAACATTACTGACGAATAATTGAATATAAACTTTGAGATTAATTATATTACACTAAATATGCATGCCAGTTTTGAACTTATTTTACGCTATATCTACTAAATTAGAGCGAATAATGCCGACGGGAATGTATCCTCTTTCCTCTTTCCTCTTTACGCAAATTATTCATTTAATAATGTTAACTTACAATTTGGAACTAAGTATGTCATGTAAAGATTTCTTTGCGGAATAATAAAAAAAAACAAAGTTACGAATGCATCGAGAACAAACCGCTTTATATTCTCCACATCGCAAGCTTTCTGCGGAATTCATTGGTAATGGTGTGTATTAAAAATCCAACAACAGTATAGTCAAAGCCACGCGAAATCGTAAAAATTGCTTTATTTATTCCGAGCGAGAATTCCGTGCGTGATTTTAATACGAAAATGAAAAGTAAAAGTTGTGGCTTGCGAAAGACGTAAAGATTTGCCAGCGTATCAACTAAAATTTACATAACAACGTAAATTGCTTGCTTTGTACTTTCAATTTAACATTTTAAAATACTCCATTACAAAATCATCATTTGCAATGTCATTCAAAATAAAAAAAAAACAAAATGGCGGAAACGGATGAACGTCAAATTTGACACAGATAAAGTAAGTGTGAAGAAGCGTACAAAGGTATTTGTAATCAAGAATAAACATTTTTTTTTTATTATAGATTATACTAATTTCGACCGAATACCGATTCGATTATACGAATGTGATTATTTTATATGTTTTGTTAATCAATGTCATTTAGAAGTGGCTGAAAATAATTGACACGTTATTGATGTTTGAAGTATAAAACAAAAATGTCGTGATGACAAAATTCAACGTAACCACAGAGTTAACAAGGAAAACAGATAATAAGTTTGAAACACACAAGTTTTTTCCTCAATTATAATACATTAGCAACATCATGCACATATAAACGTAGGCATTTGTTAATTATTTTAATAATTATACGTCATTTTAAATCTAGATTTATTATTAATTTAACATAAATCATGCCAAACGTATTACGTTAAAACATTTAAGTACAAAACAACAAAAACAAAACAAGAAATCGTAATTTTCTCTGCATAAATAATAAATAAATTTTATCCACTAATTCTACTGCATTTAGCAAACAGTATGTAAACACACAAGTTAGTTGAATCAGTACGAAGTATGTTCTAAACACATTGGCCTCGATCAAAGCCTAATGTCAAAGACCTAGTCAAGCGATCGCCAATTCTACTTAATTGCAAACAGAAATCAAACCAAGCCTTACCAAGCCTACTCGTGCAATAAATGACGCCATCACTTTATACTTCCAATCAACAGAAAAATATAATTTAAAAACCGATCTCTATGATATAAGTAAATTAAAAAGTTAAATTTATGATCGTCATTTATTCCAAAAGTGTGTGACCATAGACAAATCATTCCTGGTATATAAATAGCAACACACGTTCGATTTCATATTTGTTTACCTGTGATGTTAGTCTTCCCGAGAAGACCTGAAGTGTGAAAAAGTTTCATTGTTAATTATCAGGATTTTTTATTTCTTAATAACGTATTAAAGTCCAACCTGAAATAGGAAAATTTGCGGACAAAAAGGATCAACATGGTTTTTCCCCACTCACGGCTTAAGTTACATTTTGGGGTTGCTACATTCCAATTAGAGATTTGGACGGGTCTGGCAATTACAGTGAAATTTATGGACCTTAATTGTCTTCATTGAGGGCGAATTTTAGAGAAGGGATAAGTGCGGAAAAAAACGTCAATCTATCCTCCGCACTGATACTTATATAGGAACATTTCTGACCAATATTTATTCGTTTGGTATCCTAATTTCTCCAAAAACGTATTAATCGGGTTCATTACGTTGTTGAAATAAAGATTTTTTTCAAAATAAAAAATTACATCTACTTTTCAAATAGTGTAATATTTACTTGGTTTTAATTAAGTGGTGGCTGTCCAAAAGCCTAATTACCACGACCACGAACTTATAATTAACAAAATAATACATTTTTCCATTACAAGTGTTTGCTGTTAGTGTGAAATACATAGAACAACATACAATATTTCACTTGTAATTATTACCAATAAATCTACGTTTTTTTTTTTAAATGGTAACATTAAAAGTCACACTCACACAACTGCGGCGGTGCTGGCTGCGGCGCGGCGGCCGGCGCGATAGGCGCCGCCTGCGTCACCACAGGCTGCGTCATGGCGGCCAGCGCGGCGAGGTTCTGCACTGACACGGGCGCCAGGAGCCCGCCCAGTTGCTCGCCCACCCCGCTCACACCGCCCACTGTACCCCCGCTCAGCCCTGCGCCATTGAAACCGATATCCTGATAGTTAACACCTAAGAGGAACAGGATGGTAGCGTCAGCAAACAAAACAAAACAAGCATAAACAAAAAATAAATAAGGTACAAAATAATAAAGAATTAACAGGTTACTTCAACATAAATATAATAATAGGCAGAGACTATGAAAGCTACTGGAATCATTCTATTGGAATGAGGAGGTAGGAGAAAATAAACATGTCGATACGCCGCCCGTCTTTGACTTTACATCTCTCGTGCACAAATATTATCTTTACACTGACATCTAATTCTTTTGTCAATCTAATACTGACAGAAATACTCAAGGAAATGAAAAAACAAGGTTGTTCGGTAAATTAGTCAAATTGTTAGGCCTATACAAGAGAGTTTCAATTATTAGATATTATCAAAGTCCTGAATAATTCAATTCACGTTGAACATCATGCTATGTCAATATATGTAATAGATTTAAATATGCAATCGCCTTAATTTACCTACAGTGCTGCGGCCAAAGTTGTCATTAAGGTTAATTACGCAGTAAGGGCAAATCGTTTAATTAGTCCCGCAGCGGTATGGCCATGCTAATACCAGAATAAACACTTTTATCAATCAAATAATCCTTTTAAACACGAATTACATGAGTTATATGATGAACTTTGTTCACAAATATTTAACATGTTTTTCTAATGAATTACCGATGTTAAAAAAATTGATACTAAAATATATAAAATCTAGTCAATGTAGTGATTGCGAAAGCTTGCAGTATAATGTTCAATTCTAACCTTGTAGCAGCGTAGAGCCCTGTCCCTGCAACAACTGTTGCTGCAATCCAACCGCCTGCAGTTGCTGCAGCAGTTGCAGTTGCGTGGCCGGCGACAGCGCCGCCTCTGACGCTAGGTACGCAGCGGGGCTGACCGGCGTCGTCAGACTCCAAAGGCTCGCCTGCATTGCATGTAATTTCTTCTGTTCTTTCTCCTTTTGCGTGTCAGCGAATTTGACAACTAGCGGCGCTGAACAACCCTCCATCGTCTGACTGTGGTGGAGTGCCTGAAATCATTATTATTATTCACTTAGACGTGAGCAAGTATGGATCGTGTTTTGGACTGTCACAAAATTTTTCTTTATTTTAGAAGACAGTAAACGTTTTGATGGTCACTAAAGCTGATTTATATTAGATCAGTAAGACATAATTGCTTGGAAATACAATGTTGATCAATATATATTAAAATGTGTTAGAGTCCGTAAACATAGATATCACCAGAACGTGGTTAAAAAAAACATTCCAAAGTAAAAATAAAATACTTCTATGTGTCAAAGGTCACTGTGAAATATTATAATATTTTATTGAAATTATTAAATTTCAAACATTGTTAATCATTTTGTACATATAGTCGAACCAATAAGTAGTGGTGTATATTAAAAATTTTACTCGCTAGTGAAAAAAAATCAAGCAATTAATTATTCAACGCGGAATTTAATAAATCTTAATTCGTATTCACCACGTGCCGGGGAATTAATTATCGAATGAAAATATATGATATTCCATTAATTAGCATGACGAACTTATCAGATTTTATTGATGAGTTCATTTTATAAATTCATGGGAATCAGCTGTAGCGTGCGCGGTATAAACTGTGTCATCTTTTTGTCCATAATTACGTAGTACATTAACTTGCCTCTTCTAAATTGCATCATCATCGGCTTACACCACGACCCCGCTGAGAGGCGGAGTCTAGTCTATTATAAGAGGTTGACTGGGCCATATTCTGCCACGCTGGCCCAGAGCGCGTTGTTTGACTTCTCATATATCTTAGAATTTCTTCGCAGGTGCAGGTTGCATCACAATGTTTGCCTTTATCGTAGGGATGTCGGGTAATGTAGATGTCAAATTCGAAAATCAAGAAACACATTGGCAAATGGCAGGGAAGGAACGTCGACTATTTCGATTACGGTCCGGTTCGGTCAAGCGCTTAAAACCAGCGCCATCTATGCCCTGTTTACGTCAAGTTTACGGTGAAATAGTAAAGAAGTTAACAGTAAAATTTTAATTAAGAACCAAAGTTACAATAACGAAATAAATTTTTCATTATTAAGTACTCTGTACAAATTATTTTACCATCTCAAGAAAACATCAAGAAATTCTCGAGCGTTGGTTAGTTAGAAAGTAAATTAAATTAGACAAGTTTAAATCTGAGATTTGAATCTGTACCCTGTCAGACATTTCAATGTCTTTTGCTGAACAATTATCTCTCAGTCGTGGGGCGACAGCGCGGTCGACTCAAGAATAGATCGAGACATCGATCGTGGAAACAAAAGAAATGCAAGTTTTAAACACACAAAGATTCTTCGTGTTATCTTAACTTATTGTTTCTAATTTTTAAAAACACATGTTTCTTTTAGCATTAATTTATATAAACGAAAAAGTATCTATTGTTGCATGACCGAGGATTGTCAACTTTCTTTGCATTCTGACAATGTTTTCTTTTGTTAAAATATGCAAATTTCGCATCACGTTTAAAACGTTATTAAAGTATTAAAACTGCTCTATAAAACCTGCTGTGGCAACTATTTCCATTATGTTTGCGATGCATTATAAATTTAAAACACACGAATACGTATGTAATGCTAAAAATGTTCAGGACTGTGCAGTATGGTTTAGTGTTTTTATTTCATGCTTTAGCTTGTTTTACTTCTTATTATATTGAAATACGTCCGTTGGCATTGAGATTGTATCACGTCATACCTTTATAGCGGCGATGGCGGCCTGCTTAGACACGAAGGTGACGAACGCGCAACCCTTGCTTTGGCCCTGCGCGTCGCGCAGCACCGTGCACTCCTCTATCGCTCCGTGCCCCGCGAACAGCGCCCGGACATCATTCTCCGACAACTTTTTGTTTAACATGCCTACGAAGAGCTTGCGTTCTGCGGACAAAGAGAAGGGCAAAGTTAGAGTGCATAATAATTCACTTGTTTTTATTCTATATTACAAACATTCGCCATACACAAATCGAAGGCAGACGGCTGTAGTGGAGAGCTCCCCCCTTAAAGCTGACGCGTTCGTTGTACTTAACACGTCTTAGCGCGTGATCCTGAGAAATGGAGACATTGCGACAGGGATCAGACGCCGCTAAGTGTGAATTTACGACCTCTCCCATTGTACTGCGGATCGTGTGTAAAATGAAATATTGACGATTTGTGCCGCATATGTTATACAAATGGATTGTACCAATTTAGTTGTTGTTTTAACTCCCTTTCATATGATGTAATGATAGCATAACCAGTTATATCGGACGAATAAATTTTATAAGTAAACAAAGACAAGCACGGAGATCTTCAAGTTAAATTTAACATAGACAATAGACAATGTTTTCCTCTAGATTTTATGGTTTGAATCAAATATAACAAAGAGCTTGTCTTTCGAATAATCAACAATATCTCGCTCTAAGAAATTTGTAAGTATTCGACATAAAGCAGTTTAATTCCGATTACTGGAATGAGTAAACATTTGTACCGAGCAAAGGAATGGAGCAAAAGGATACTAGCGCCCATTGAGACGGCCGCTCGAGCAATAAAGACCACGGCAACTACTAATTACAATATTTAAAGTGTATCCTCACTTAAACACGGAGCGTAATCAGTTTAAATGCAGAAGTAATTGTGTGCTTAGAGCAAACAGCGCTTTAAAATGTTAATACCTCGACTGCGCCATTGGACTGGTAAAGCTATCCTTCGTTAAACAATTTACATAACCTTCCGACTGAGCAATAGAGGGGGGAAGGGGGCCCGTCTGTAACGGTAGAGAGGGGTGAACTGTGTCAGGGCAGAAGAAGTAACAATTTATTTATAATTACATTCTGTCAGCGAGGCGTTTCCCGCGCATTCGCAAACGTCACCGGCTCGTTGACAGATGATGAATGACATTTGGTCGTGTCGAGTGGATGAAATGTCAAGTAGACGGCGCGGTGTAATTGAAGAGAGAAATATTATGTTTGGTTTTAGGAGGCGTATTTATGACTCGAAATCAAAATAAGTAACAGCGAAGTAGTTCTAATACTCGACAGTTTTATTCACTAACAGAATGACGTTAGTTTTACTGTCTGGGAACATAAAAATGTACCATTTGACAATACGAACGCTGGACTGTTATTGAATAGGTCTGGTATACGGCGTCGTTCAAGCGCACAATGAAGTGCGTTTTCTTGTACGTAAGAGGCGACACGTCGTTACAGCCAAGTTATGTGACGCGTGTCGTACAGTCTGTGCTGCGGTGGCTAGCATTCGTGATTACGATGCCTTCCAGTGTTTTAAGTGGGCATTTTGAGCATAATAGATAAACTTCTGCTTTTTCACAAACATGTGTCCAAAATTTTGTAATCTCCGTTTTGCCAAGTACATAAGAAGAAAGAAAAAAATAGGAAATGCTTTGAACAGTTGATAAAAAGATAGCAAAGTCACTTCCGTATATATCAACTACCTTCTAGTAAAAGCGACATTAAAATCTGTCTAGGCATTTGGGAGAATAATCTGAACAAACGCGGATTTGCGGACAACCAGATATAATTAAAAAAACTGGTATATCCCATTATAAGTAACGTAAATACATCATGTTTTTTTTATAGAACATACAGACACTCAAGTATTTATGTATTAATTGTATAGATTTGTTAAATGTAACAGAGGTAGCAGAGGTAAACAACCAAGCGAGTTAATAAATGCAAAAGAATAATAGATTTGTAGAATGCAATTAAAACTAGTAAACTAAATTAGAACGTCTACTAGACAATAGTAATAAATTACACTTAGTATCTTTAAAGAGTTGAGACAAACAAAGTCACATTGTCCTGAGGAGTGAGCGGCGAGGACAATGATCTACGGAGGACGCTGGGCCTGACCCCGGCTTGCCAGACTGAGGCGCGTAGGTGCGTTGAATTTAACATTAAAAATTCGCACTTTGAGATTTGGCTCGGCCATTTTCATTTCGAAAACAATTCAATATGTAAAATATTTTATAGTTGCAAATATATTTTATTGGTTGCTAATATTTTTTAGTTTTATTTTTGTTAGACTGAATCAAGGCATTGTTTTGTTTTTGCTTTCGTGACGTCAACTTGCTTAAACGATTAGGTTGTTTTTAAGTATATTTATGTACCGTCCCGTTTACCAGATAATGACTTTGATAACAAATACTTTTCCTAATTTTTATCTTATATTTCTATAGTTTTAGCTATGACCTACCATTTATTAGATATTTTTTTTTCTAGAAATCTCAGCACGTAGACTACGATAAAAATATTTACATTTAAAAAGATTATAATTCTTTAAACAGTAAGCAGTACTTATGTAACAATGACTTGACAATTACTTAACGATGTGGGATCAGTTTGTTGAGATGTACAGTCGTGCTCATGCGTTCTAATATGGCCAACACAAACGACATTACAAGAGCCAATATTGAAGTTGTACAGTTAAGTAGTCAAATGTTTTGTTACAAACTTTAAGCGTTTGATTGGTACAAACATGTTGTAATCATCAATAACGGTTATTATTTAAAAAATACGTAATTTCCTGTAAGGCAACTGGACTTTTTAAAAACTTTTAACAGTGTCAATTAAGGACACGTGTTACTAACGCCATCTATCAGTTCCATGCAAAGTAATGGACGAGGAAATGTGAACAAAACTCTGGAACGCAACTCGGCGTCGTTTATTACAAGAACTTGAGCGGTGGAAACAAAAGAAGTTAGTCAAAGTTGTCATGCCTGGCTCGAGTGCACCGCGCTGCGAGCTTCATTTGTGGTCGAGTTCTAGGGAGTTCCCATTCGTGTTTTATGATTGTAAATATGGAACATCAATTGAACTTATCATTTCTTTCCTGACTGTTGTGAGTTATTGTTTTTTTTACTGCCCTAAACAAACTAGTACCATAAAAAAGGTCTTGAAATATACACCTATTAATAATTAATCTTTTTCATAAAACCACGTAATTCTTGCCCGGCCAGTATCTCGTAGGCATCTGCTACGAAACATCGTTACAATAATTCGTAGCTACTATGAATCTACTACGCTCGGACACCGTACTACGATATTCATTAAAATTGTTTCGGATGAATATTTTCAACATATGTTGTTAAGTTACTAGATGTACTAGTATTGCCAACTCCATAACAAGACTGCAATGTGTAGTGAACATTGAAATATTCACAACACCCGAACAACATTTATAGTAACGTGCGATTTCGACGCATCGCCTTTTAAGTGGAACTTGCATCTATGTTTACATCGTTCTCTCGTTGTTTGTGTGTACATTATACTGGCTTTACAACGTTCAGCGGTCCCCGTACGCTAGACGTCGACGTCGACTCCTTCAAAACTATGCTGTCTCGAAATTTCGTCGCATCTCACGCTGTAATTAATTTTGTTTGGGCGTGCGCTGCGAGCGTTGTGTTTGCACCGTTTGATTTGTATACAGTGGGGGTGTTCGTGTATTTAATTGAGATTTACGTGATTTTAAGTCGTTGTTTAAACTGAATGCTTCATTAACTTTATTATAAAGCTGGTAATTATATTTTGTTTTCTTTAATTATTCTACTTTCGTGTGTTCGTTATGCATTATCAACCGACAGAGTATTTTTAACCAAGTTCAAAAAGGAGGAGGTTATCAATTCGTCTGTATGTTTTTAATGTTATTTTTTATTTATGTGTGTTACATTTACCTCATATCTCTCATATTTCAAAGTAATTGAGTAAGTGCATTCCTCCTCCTTGTTATTTTGTAAATATCAAAATTTTAAATAATACAATATAATTTAAACTGACGCGTGTAATCTCTTTACGGTCCTGTTGGCGTCAGAATGTAATAACAGATTCAGGTATGCACGTACGCTTGTATAAATAAATATTTGATCGCCTTTATTCCGAGCTGTTTGGGGCACGTCCGGGGGACGGGCGGCGGGCAGTGCGGGGGAGGGGGCGAATCATTTTAATTAAATGGAACACGTGCCGACAAGAATACTGTAACGTTGATATGATATTGCAAACGATCATTGCTCTCCAATTTTTTTTTAATTCGTGTTCATGAATGAAGAGTTGCGAGACCAAAGACGTCTTATTAGAAGACGGTATAGATTAACATAAGCACAGATAAAATTACTATTATGGTAAACAAAGGTATTAATAACTTCATGAAGCTTGTAGCGTAATATGTATGGAGTGAAGACTGGATGCAATTATCAGTGAAATGAACTAACAATCAGCCTTGTCTTCTCTAAGAAAAAAAAATATATAGTAGTATAAATTATAAAACAGAACTGATATAAAATGTGTCGATAAACACTGTAAAAGTATACATTTTTAGCAAATGCCATTTTGATATGCTGGTAGTGACGTAATGGGAATTTAAATTGGAAATGTTTTTCGCCGTAAGTTTTCAAACGGGCGACGGACGACAACGGAAATTATTTTTGTTCATCGCCTGTCGGTGTTCAACCAGTGACGTGATCAGACACCGAGTTTTCATTTTCGTTAACTAGTGATGTGACACAATCAACACGACGTTCATTTAACAACGTAAATAAATAAACTTTGTCATATTTATAATGTAAAATTCCTATTTATTTGACTTATTTGCATTCATAATCATCATCATCAAATCAGCTATATGTCGCCATGGGCGAAGGCATGTCCCAAAGATTGCCACGATGATCGTTTTTCGGCCGTCATTCGCAATACTACTGCAACCATGACCAGATCATCAGTCTATCTTGCCTGTGCCCATGCTCCTTCAACCTGTCCTATCCTAGTACTTTGCGGCTCTATCGGTAGTCCGTTCAGCGGGTAATAGGACGTTCGTAGACAGAGGTCAAGGTCATTCCACCTTTCATTTGATGACTGCGTCTGCGGGAGATTACATTTTAGATCTCTTACAAACAATAGATCTGATGAGAGAGGGGACACATGGTAAGGGAAATATCCCTCTCTGTGCGTCCTCTTCTCTTTCGATTAAAGATACTCAACCCATCTGCATATGCGGATGTGCGGAGGTGGATCAGGTGACCACATGCTTGTTAATCACCTTTATACTGTAAAACAAAACACGACTCTTTACGGTGTTTTTCATTTGTTTTATTGTAACCGTGAACGTGTCGTTTGTACAACACTATGAAAGCGATCTGTAGGATATTGAACAAGATGTGCGCCATCAAGTACGACAATGCCGCGTCGGAGCGAATGCTAATATAGTAGGAAGTATACTCCGAGAAGTTTCATTTCCACTCGCCTCACTTCGGAAAATTGAATAAATTTGAATGATCAACTGACGAGGCAAGGTGTCCGCTCGCACCCATCGACTAGTTGAAAATAATTGCTATCGCAGAATTGACACACTCCAAGAAGTAGTATATTCAAATCAACTATCAGAAGTCCAAGGGAAAAGAAAATCCTGTGCATTACAAAGCAACTGTATAAAATCCATTTTTATTATATTTTAAATCAAAGAATAAAATAACATATTCCTTTGAAGATTTATAACACAAAGGTTTAACATAAAGTACATATCATGACACAAATATATCCGCTTTAACATTCTAAATGTGACATTTTGTGTCTAACAAGTTACTTGCAATGCATTAACAGGTAGACTGGTCGTGAGACGAGTAGATGGCGCTTACAGTCGAGAGCGAATTTGGTAGTAGACACGAGAGGACTTAGCTCAGACTGTTTTTAAGTGGCAAGAAGAGACAGACTTATTGATGGCTACTCAAACACAAGACAACCTAACTTAGGAGTTAAGGCTGCCATTACATTATACAAAAAAAAATACAGCCTACGTTAGCATTGAGACATCTAGATTAGATAGAGATGTTTTGAAAAAAATCACACATGCAAATGGTATAATGTTGAATGACCACTGTCTTGACAACATAACCATCTCTCTCATTTCATTTAAATGAAAAGAGATGACAATAATCTTTATAAATGCACTAAGTCTTCTTCTTCTTCGCCTTCTAGAACACCCTGCCAGTATAGAGGTGAAAAAAGAAGGTGAGGTCCGCACACCAGCATCGTAACGCGGCCAGGACTGCCGCTGCCCACGACGCCTTCCTCGAGCTACATAAAGTTAACTTTAAACATTATCTGTCACATAGGGTTGCCACACTTGAAAAATTTAATATTAGATTTTTTTTTCTTCTAGTATTTTTGGTTCCATCTGTACCTCTGTTAAATGTAGTGTACATTTGACAATTATGGCAAAGATACAACAAACTTTAACAAGAAGTTAAACGACTCTGGAGTCCGCCAGAATGTTTATATTCTTAAGATAAATATTGCTATTCAAGTAAAAAATCGAATAAACTAAAAAAAACATATTAGTATGGTAATCAAAAGAGAAATTCGAAAAGAATTTTTGAAAATTGCCAACCCTATATGTGGTGCGCATAGGGAATAGTAAAGATGCTAATTCAGTCTCAATTTGGAATGTGTTGCGGCGAATTGAAGCCACTGAGTAAGTGCAAATGTGGCAATGTGGTGGCGAGAAAGTTTAAATTGCCACTTACTTTATACCTAACTCTATCGTCTCAGAGACAAATAAATAGAATATTAATTTGACTCTCTGTAAAACAAAGTAATACGACCAAATAAATTCTTTTTAATTTTTGACATTCGAATTTAAAAATTTGACCACACACATTACGTACTCTGTGCACATTTCTATAATGACTGATTACAGATTGTTGCCAAGTCAAAATAGCTGAATTTTAAATGTACACGTTAGTTTATTTGTTACTTTCAGATATGTTTACTAATGTTTAGTCTAATTTTATTTTCATATTTGTACAAGTTCAGTTTAGGCAACGCAGGTAATTTATCAATTATTGTTTTATTTCTTTTCATAACGACAATAAAATTCAAGCCTGTAACTCAAAGGGGTAGGTAATTATTATTTCAACAACACGATATCAACGCTATCAGTTGATACATTTTATTTTGTAACATTTAAAAAAAAACATGTGTAATGATTGTTTGTAATACTGAAATAATTTTAACAGTGTAAAATATTATCTAATTAAAATTAAATCAACCATATTGAAAATAAAATTGTCATTTATCCTGTCACAAAAGACGACAGATTAAATATCAATTTTCAGACTGTGTATCGAGATGATTCGTTCCGGTGCGTTCATTAACAACATTAATTTGTTTTTAATCTTTGTTGATACGCTTGTTGACGATTTCATTTTATTTTTAATCTGCACCAGTTTGAATCAAACTGGTTCGTAAAAATATGATACAAAATTTATTTAAAAAAAAAACATGTTGGAAATTTTTTACCATCTCAATTTAATAAGTAAGCCGTAGGTTACATTAGTTAGCCGGTGGTGGTAAGTCCTTTCTAAACTTCCGCCACTGAATATCTCGCATGTACAGGTACCATATTGAAACGGAATAAAAATAACGTTGCTATAAATAATTCTTGATTTAATATTTAGGATGTAATGAAAAATCCTACAACAAATTGACTCAAACGTCGCGCCCACACAAAGGCGGTGCAAATAATTTTCTTGTGCCGCTTTGAAGTAAATAAAAATGAATTTACAATTTAAATATAGAATGTTACATTAAAAACAATGTTTAAAAAGGTTCCTTTTTAGATAATTGTAATGGTTCAAACAAGGGGTAGGTTTTGTTTAACAGCAAACAACGTTTCAAATCAAAACAAAATTAGTGTTTATTACAAATATGAGTTTAAGTCACATTTATAAATAGAAAAAAGGTTGGCAACCCTTGAAAATATATTTTCCACTGTTAAACAAACACATTGTGCAGTAGACGATATTTTCATGGTATCGGAAGCTGTGTAATAGCCAGGGATCAGATGGTACAGATAATATTTACGAGTATAGGAACGGGCAAACGTCAACAAAGGGGCGGGCGACGTAAACTTAAATGGAATACCTTTGTTGGTACAAAACAATAGCGATGTGCCGGATGTATAAACAAGGAGTCACACCGTGGACCCTGACGGGGGCATTCTACCCTATATACATGTATATTACATTTTATATAATGAATATACAAATTCGACCATTTTTAAAACTCAAATTACAATTTATTGGCATTGTATTCGAGTATAACACTGGTCAAAGTTTACTGCGACGATGTTGGCCGAATTTCTAATGAAAAAAATATCTAGTTTATTTTGACGGATAATTTGAAGTATTATTATTACTCGACTTAAAAACTCCAAAGCAGACTCGGGAGAAAGACGCAATGAAATCGTTCCTATCACCTCGCGACACTTGGCGCAGCCTGACGATGAATAATAAAAACAAAAGTGCTACTTTTGTCTTGTTAGCGATAGCCAAACAAAAACAAACTGGCTACAGACTAAAGTCAGACTTTCTCTTGGGACTTGCACCGAGAGCTTTGTTGTATCAACTTTTTAACTTCACATTATACTCTTAATATTAACTGGATCCTGAAAATGTAACGATATTGCCTATTTCTTTGTTACCTAGAATGTGTTCAGGACAACACGCTATTCTAGAATTATGACGTCACAGAGGCAAAACATTTATCACTCATTTGTCATTTACACGAGGTTTAGGTTAAGCGCCATCTTCGCTCGGCCAACTCAAGTCCTGTAAAGCAGTAAATGTCTTTTGGAGGCAAACATTGACAACTCAATTACAAAAAAAGCCTTCACATACTTCTTTAAATTGTACCGGAACTTCTAACTTTACATTACTCAAATGTATTTCTATATCTTGGTGTAATTTCAAAGAAAAGGTAAAGAAATGTACGAGAGGCGAAGCTTCCATTATTTCATTCTTATATTTCACTTCGAGGGGCGCACACGCCAGCTATAGCTGCAAATTTATTTCAGTTTTCATAAGGCGTCAGTTCACCGAACGTATTTATATGATAAGTGGCCTCTATGCAACCCTTTTAGCTGGGTAATATATTTTTACTACGCGGTCATACATACTGGCGATCTTTTGACTTAAATTTACAAAAAAATGAGAAAACATTTGAAAATTTAGAAAATGCATTGTTTTGTTAGGGAGTAAAATTGCTATCACATTAAGCTAAATAACTTCTGTTGGGTTTAAATAGTTTATTGGACGATACGAGAGATTTACAATAAGACAAGTGTTCGCGTTGCATGCTCGCTTCAATGACGTTTTCGTAGTGTTGGCATCGCACCGTCGGTGTTGCCAACCTCTTTTCTCCGGCGCGAACACTTCTTTGGGTTATGTTAAAAGTTATATGAACATAACATACTATAGTCCAATTCAAAGGAAATGATACATTTTATTGATATAATAATGTATTATTGTCTATGGATTTATTTTTAACAGTTTCTGCCTTTAAATTACTGTTTTTAAATATTGTGTGCTTACAATTGTTAAATTGTTTTAATGATCATTTCTCATTTCTATTGAATACGACTATACATTCCAAGTTCAAAGACTTATCTAGTTTGTAGTTTATGTACTACGTTACTATTACGTTGACTGCTCAGTTCGGTTTTCACTTCATCTTATGTTGGCAATGTTTTGCAGTAATAATGAACGTGATACATTTTAGGCGAAGATAATTTTGTTTATTGTAGCATAACAATCTCGTTGGTTTCCGCCATTCCCGGCGGAGGCGAGTCGCTTGTTAAATCAAATGTGCACAGTACAATGACTCGAAAAGATACGGGACTCGTTCCGAATAAATACACAATGGCAGCTCATTGTGGCTGCGCTGCTCCCGAGCCGAGATAGCGGCTCCGTTGCTCCCTTCCGAAGGTTCCCTCCCGCCCTCACCCCTCGACTTTCTCTTTTTTTATCGTATTACTCGAATTTCAATTCAGATCGGCATAACACAAGCCTAAAAAACTGTTGATAAGCTTCTGTTTTGGCAAAGCGAGGCAAGGTAACGTCAAACTATAAAAGCTTCTTGTATGAAGCTTTGAAAAGCTGTAAACATCTTTTATAATTTGTATTAAATTAGGAAATCCCTACACGAATGTATCCCTACTTGGCCTCATTAGTTCGGCGTCGCTACAGACTAGTGTGCGAGGCGTGACACGACCGCGAACCGACCACTAATCACTCAGTTGTAGAAAGACCGACCCGTGTGTGTCAATCATTTCAGATCTTACAATGTCAGAGTCTCTGAATTATTTGAATAATCTGAAAGAGATTTATCTAGCTAATAAAACTTTAATTACAACATAACACAGATACAAAAGCCAGACGCTAGAAATGCTTTCTACGTAAAAATTAATGAATTTTCTCCTCGGCGTTATTACGACTTCTAAACTCAATGGTTTCTCGTGAACCTTCGCAAAAATGTAGTTAATTAAGCGTAGCTTCTTACGTTACGCCCACATTTGTAGTCTGGGTACCTAATAAGTGGCGAACCACGCTGCGATGGAAATTAATTAAAGTGGCTCCGAGCCTCCTCCCCTCCACCTCGCCACTCTCGCCGCCGTGTGTCGCTCACGGCGAGCTCGCGTCTAGTGACGGTGCTGTCATATTACAACTATCAATATCGATTTTAGACTTACATTGCCAACGATAATCAAAATATTGTTCTCAGTGTCACCTAGTAGATAAACAATTACGACAATTGTATTTTTCGTACATATATTTTGATAATGATAATCTATTGTTTATACAAGTTAACAGAACAATATTTACAAGTTCAGATAAAAAGATAATATTCTTTATAAGTACAGTATTGAAATAACTAAAGTAAGCACCGAGATTGAATAAATGAAAATGATTATCGATAACACAGTTGATCTGTTTGCACATCACTAGCGGAGGTAAAATGTGTGAGAAAATTAAACAATGACATCAATGGCTTTCCATTTCACTAGGCGTTGCGTTCTCCCCCTCTCCCCCTGCTTCCCGTACCCCATACAAACGCAGCATTCATTGTTGACGTTTATTTTTCACCATATTTAAGAGAGGCGCAACGGTTCAACGGCGTCTGTTTAAAAATGGAAAAACAAATCATAAACTATGGACCTGGATTTTATGTTGTGAATAGATTTCTGATTTTCGTTTGTTTTTTATTAACAAATGAAAAACAACGTAGATTGAAGTTTAAAAAAGTCAAATAACCATGACTTTTTTAAACTTCAATCTAACTGTATCTGAATTATTTTATTACTGTAAAAGAAAATTAATATTTTTTTTACATTAACAACAATTTTTTATAAGTTAAAAATTTCCATTTTTACAACGAAAATTCACAAAACTAAAAAACAATCACTAATTAAAAAACGAATAGTGAAACAAAAATAAAAATTGTAATTAAAAAATGATTACATTTATTCCGCGTTTTGTATAAAGTAAACATACCGAAAAAAAAAAGGTAAATAAAGAGCCATTTCAATCAACAAAGTTCAGGAACGCGCTCGTCAGTTAATTAAATTTACAACTACAAAGGTTTATTATGCGAATGAAGCTAGGGCTATTTGATTCCGAAAAAAAAACAAGCGACTGGATCGCGCGTGTGTGCGTGCGTGAGTGTGCGTGCGTGTGTGCCGTAGCGTGTACGGGCTCGTGTCAATATTTGGCATCGCAGACGAATCGAGTGAGACTATCGAATCGCATCGTGTCCGAGATAATGCCAGGTATCGAGAGGGGCTTAATTGGGGATCGAGTAGTCTCCGGCGTTAGGATGCGCCCATACAATAAAGCGAAGCGGGAACATTGCTCTCTACTGTATCGTATTAAATCATTAAGTCCGTTGTTTAGAGTAGAACGATAAGATAACCTAACTGTACCTCAGCGTACTCATTATTATAATTTTATTTATTTAACACAGTACAATTTCAATTCTATTAAAAAAAATAAATCGAAACAAATTAAGTTAAGTATTCATTTCAATTGTTTTTTTTTGTTTTGTACCAAATGTGTTCAGAGTTAAAAATGCCATGCGGGTAATTTATAACGCAAGCATTCCGTTCATATATGTTTGAGAGAAAGCGACGTATCATTGTGAAATATTGGACAGGTGTGAGTTAGATGTACGTATTGAAATGCTTCGGTTATTAAAATTATAATAGTAAGTATATTTTGCGACATTAAAATTAGTAAAACCAAACAGATCTGAAATCCCTAAATCAAATTTATGTCTTAAATAATCGATTACAATAGTAGGATAGCCAACAGTAAATGCATCTAAACTAAAGATAAAACTGCTAAAAACGTATTCATCCAAGGCCGGCTTCCACTAGTGTCTTTAGTTTATAACTATGTCTCAAGAAAGTTTATTTTCCTTCAATATCAAAATATTAGCAGATTTTTGTTAATTAACTAATATTTCATTTACCAATCATATTAAGCTCTAGACTTGTGCCACGCATGCCAGACATATGGCCCACGACAATAGTCGAATTGCGGGATTGAAACTTTCGACCACGTGATCGGAAATACATTTGTTTAGTTTACAGAGTTATTACAACTGGAAGAATGTTCTAGTCGAGGAGCGTTTATCTCGCTCCGCTTAAACAAATACGTATCGGTCTTAGTATAATCCGTCCGTCTATCGGCCGAGCCGTGCGGCCCGAGGGCGAGCGGACGTTTTTGACGCAATTAGTGATATACCGTATTGAGCGGTGCTCCTGTCTTGACCATTGTTTGCTACTCACGCCCGTGGCTACACAATCAGGCCACGTGTGTTCATTAAGCCTGCTCGGACAGTGACGAGGATTATAGTTTCGAATATCTATTGATGATGATATCAAATTTATTCGCAACATGTAATATCAACCCGTTGTGTTTGGTATCATTTATTTATTAAAGCTTTTGTCCGCGACTTCGTTTGAGCGTCCTTACGACATTCGATGCTTGAGCAGTATTACATACATTACATACACACGCTAAAACATAGTAATCTATGTTTTAGTTTTGTTTTGGATATATAGAATAACTATCATCCATCTACAAGTCTTAGTGCGGACGGTAGGAAGTCCTTCGATGCGGAAGGCGGTGCACCGCGTGCTGTAGGAGGCATTGGAAAAGGTCTATATCCAGCAGTAGATAGATGATGATGATGATGATGATGATGGTTATGGTGATGGTGATGACGATCTCCCTAAACTTTCGCACATATAACATTAGTAAGATATAGATTTAGAATTAAACCAGACTTGGTAATATTCGGGTAGAAAATTTTTCTTTTGATTACATTTCTATATTACTAGATTTATTCGGCTACAAATGCCCAGTAAAAACATGCGTATTGCCAAATCATTGTTTCATCTCTTGGAACGGGGTTATTGCGTTTTAATCCGCCTCGGAAATACCTCTGGCATGTGTCGGCTGTGACAATGTCTGATAACAAACGCTACAAACGAGCGCCGAGCGACACACTTTATAACGTACGTAATGCGGGTAACGGACGAGACTACGGAAAGAACCAGGTTCAAATTACAAAATACATATCAAGACTAAGGATGCTGGCACACTGTTACCTTCGGTTCGTATGACCGAAAAAAACAATAATACTCAGGAATAAAAAATGTGTAAAGCAAAAAAGAATACGACCCGCGAGTCTCCAAATTCAAAAAAAAAAGAAACATTGAAAATTTATTGTAATTTCATTATTTGTACAGAAATGTTTGTGTAAGATCGTGGGTCATGTCTTAGTTTATGAACTTCTGGTATACATTCAAAGTCGTAATAAATGTATGAGATTTGAACTATACAACAGTTCACTGATAATGGTCTATAAAAAAATTGTCATTTAAAGCTTCAAGGTCAGAACCAATCGCGCAGTATGGCGAAGGATTTTGCGATCTTAACTTACCATATTAGTACAGATGAACATCGATAAGTATCTAAAAACACTTTTATTTGGTAATATTAAACGAAGGTTGAAGTTATTTAGAAAATCAATTAGAACTAGAGTGACGATAAATGAATGTATTGTCATGTAAATGCGCCAATACACATCCAGTCAGAGCTGAGTTAAATAAAATATCGCGCGGTGCTGAGTAACTTACTACCGAAATCAATGTTCAATCCTTGAGATCAATCCTCAAACTATTTCAATTACTTTATGAAAGTAACCATGGGTTTTGTCTATGCGCTACGACCAAAAATAAGGGTAGAAAAAGGCACTCAGAGGACATTTAATTGTTTAATGGGTCCATTTCAAAATCGACTATTGTATCATCATCAGCTCACTATACGCACTATACGTCCCCACCGAGGGGCTTGGAGCCTACCCTATTAAGGGTGACGAGTTGACCATGACCATAGGACGTGTTGGTTGACTTCACATATATCTTTGAATTTCTTCGCCGATATGTACAGGTTCCATCACAATGTTTCCCTTCACCGCTTGTATAAATACTACGTCTATATGTCATATATAAGACGTACATTCATATTAAGCAAGTAATACTTCACCGCGTCCCATTTCATAAAGGGAGCCACCTTTTGACCGAAAATTGAATACCCTCGCAGCTCAGGTGGGCTGCTTATTACGGGTAGGTACGAATTGCGCAATATCCGGCCACTCGTCCGCCGACGTATCCCGCCCTGGGGACTTATCCGTCGCATTATCAGATATTTTCACAGAGCTCCTTTGGAAAGAGCTCTTGTTAGACGTGTATTAGTGTTGCCACAAATGAGAACCTATACGGGATAATCTGTTGTAAATTATTACTGATAATTGCTTCAAATTAGCGGTTGAGATGTTTTAAATAGTTTGTAATTATGTTAATAAATGCATAAATAATTAACATTTATAATATGTATGAGAAGGCATAAGGTAAGATTATTCTTCGTAGAAGTGGATATATTCATTACATATTATTTCCAAGAAGTTTTTTGTAATTTGTATCGTGACAGTTTGAACGGAACAAAAGACGGGAACTCGTTGAATGAGAAGATAACACAATACATGAACAATTTGTTGACGTCCTGAAAAAACTGTCTTTAATTTTCTTTAACAAAAGATTTATGTATTGATTTTATAAAGCAACATGCCTGTATTTAGATTGAATTATGGCAAAGTAAACGAATCTAAATTGTTACATATAGGTCATATAGAATTCGATCTTCTTGAATTTTGCAACACAAAAGCGGAGAATATATTTAAAAGTATAGACTTTACACTCTTAAGTTAAAAGTTTGGTCACTGCGTCATGTGGGCCGCGGATAATCTTTCCGTGTCCGAGGCTTGTAATAGGGCGAAGTGAACATCTCAGTCGGCTCAGTTGGCTTACTATGGGATGTCATCAGTAGACGCGCCATCTACCGCTTTATATTCTACAACCAAACCGACGGTTACAATCATATACATAGAAATAAATCATGGAGACGATATTTAAATCAATTTGAACACTCACACAGAAACTATTTTAATGTGATTTTGGTCATTATTTGAATAAGACAATCTATAATTGGTTCATTAGTCATATTCGTAACGAGACTGGTTGTTTATTGCTTCAAAACAAACGCAGGGTCGCCTTCTGAATCCTGGTTGGGTGTAAATATTAATTAGTTGGGGAAATGTGCTACGCTACGGCCACGAACCTTCGCCCCTCTGAATGTTTTATTAAAGACCCTTCATGGGGGAAGTAGCAAAGTTTTGGAAAGGTGTATTGCGAATTCTTTAATTCAGGCTTGATGTAAAAACTACTTGACAAACAGTTCCTATTATGCCAACATCTATCTACCCTAACGTTGTTAAAACGCATGTTTTAAGTCTAGAAATGTATTTACAATGATATGTAAGCTTTGTTTAAAAAGTTTTATCCACTATTGTAATCTTTCCCTCGCAGATGAGCAATTCCCGACGGTGTACCATCGCGATCTGTTGCCGCAAAACAATGGACACGCACACAAGTGCACAGCGACACACAAATTATACCGAGCGGGGCAACACAGATAGCTGCCGTCTTTGGGGAGTATCGCTTTAAGCGGAGGTGTGAACGCGGCATAACAGCTGCATTGTTATCGTCGCTACGTATGGTACGTGCTTAGTACTGTCGCGCACACAGGCGTCACGTCGCGCCCCGCGCGTGCCTCCTCCGTCTGATACATTCCGTCTCTATGTCCAGGGCTGACACTTTCAAGTTAAGGCTCACTTAGTAAACTTCAGAAATTAATAACTTTCTTAAGAAATTAATAACTTTATACTAACTAACTTAATAACTTTCTTACTAAAATTAAGTTCTCTCAAAACTTATATTTTCAATTGCCACCAATAGATGGCGCTACAACGTCGCGTAATGTTTTTAATTTTGCATTATTTT
>JAODUI010000030.1:6760797-6779931 GCA_027563995.1 Papilio gigon | reverse complement strand
GGGGAACGATACCCACTCATATTTTGTTTAACTATCATCTGTCAATTCAACAATAAACAGAAGTTACTGCTTACAACGCGCTTTTTGCGACCTTGTCCAACAAATATTAGACATAATTTGCACGTGGGTTCATTGTTTTAGACTTTTAAAACGTATTGATAATGAAATAATGCAATTAAACAATTAAAACTTTCGTGAGACGTTTCACTAAACTAGTAATAAAAACGCCTTAACTCACGTGTAACCCTGATGAAGGACCGCGACGGGTGCGAAACTAGTCGGTACAGACACCGATCTACAAGTGTGTTAAGCCGTTTTCATTAGTTGTTTAAATAATACAATGATATAAAATAACAGAGTATTAATAGTCTGTTAAATAGTCAGAGTAATTTCAGAGGAAGCGTTTAACGCCGTTTATTTTTGTACTAATTAGTATTCTGCGCACATTTGTAAATGTATGTGTGAGTGCTAGTTTACGTGTGTGTGTGAACCGATATTTGTTTTCTGTCGTATGACTTTCTACGTATTTATACTTGAAATCTAAAATGTTCTCTGCTGGAATAATGTTTTTCTAAGAACTTCTAATTTACATTCAAGCTGCGAACACAATATTGAGTTTCTATGAATCCGTATATTAAAAAGGACTCGGAACAAAGTAACATATATGTTGCGATATATGTTTTATTAAATACATGTTTGACATTATACAAATATTACTTAACATATAGGACATTAATTAGTATTTCAATCGTGTGTATGAAACTCTTACTGTATAATTCTAGTAGTTATATAAAGGAGTAGTCACTTTTAATACAAGTTCATTCATCGACAAATTATAAAATCAATTCTATTACAAAATATCGAGTGCATAAAATGTGTTATACATTCAATGGTCAATAGGTATTGGGCAAAGACGACGCGGTCGGGCTCAGGCGAAGACTGACAAGCCGCCGGCCCACATTATCCTGCATCGGTATTCGGGAACCGAATGCTCGCCGCTAACTGACAACCCTATTTATACACACGTCCAAACTAAACTGACCTAATCACCTGCACTAAATACCGACGCTACGGAAACAAAGAACGCCTCGTCAAAGGTCCGCTTACGTCGGCCGGGTTTTATTTCGAGTGTCGCCTGTATTGCTAATGACCGATGTGTCACTGGCCGTTGTCTTTTTTGTTTAATTCTATTTCGAGGCGGACGTGTAGAGGACGTAGACACAGAGTGCGGTACTAAATGTACTTTAACGTGTGCATTTAGAACTGGTTTATTTGATAATTGATGTATTCTAAATTCAAATTATCGCATTGTCCTAATTGCTATGATCGCAATGAGACTTTAAAAACTCTTATTAACATAGTGAACAGTAATTTATTTTGCTTGTAAAATTTTTGTATACGAATTTATGTGAATTACGTAATACTGAACATTTTTTTCCCTTATGTCACCTTTGAACATTCATTTGAATAACTTACCTGAAACAAAATAACAATATGAAAATTATAATCAAATGCAAAAGTAAATGTGACAATGAAAAACCATTTCAATCAACAATTGAAGCGCCAATAGCCTAATGGTTAAGGGTACAGATTACCGATCACGTGGTCGAGGGTTCGAATCCCGCCGTTCGACTATTGTCGTGGACCATATCCTAGCACAAGCTTTTTCAAGCTTACTACGAATGATTACAAGAAATATTAGTAAATTGGCAAAAAATTACTATTAACTTTGCATACATACAAAAAATTTTTTAGTGCAAGTAAAATACTATTCAATCGTCCAAATATACCGTAAATATGTCTACGTTCATAAAAACCATCGGTCAAAGAACCGGCGGCTACAATCGTCCTTGACCTCCAAACAATCGCTTCTATTCAACTCATAATATCTCAACTCTCAGCCTGTTCGCATCGATCAACGTCAGTCGGTCTGAGCGAACGGTATCAACACGCCATTGGAACCAGCGCCCGGTCTAACTTGACCTTGCGCGAATTATACGCTTTTGAATCGATGTTGCAGAACTTCTTGTTTTGACGATTTCTCTCAAGACAGTATGTTTCATCTAACATGACACTTGTGGTGACATACAGTTGACAATATACTTTGTCTCTGGTCGTTCAAGAAACATGTGACAACAATACAATATCTCTGGCCAAATCTGACAAGCCATAAACAAAAAACTCAACAATATATCAGATTGTTCAGATAAAACTGAAGTTGTGTGGCAAGCTTTATAGGCTAAATATTTTTTTGAATACCGTCAAACATTACGACAATGCTATACGCACTGGCATGAAATATTGTATAAGTAAAATTGTTACTATTTATAGCTGTATTTTCAACTAATACAAAGATGAAAGTAACTTATGTAAGATACTTTTAATACTATAGTGGGACAGCAAGCGATTAGCTGACTGAGACCTTCGGCGATGTGCTTTTGATGTTTTCAAATGTGTGACCATTTAACCACAAAATACCATAAGTTGGTATATGCGAGTGAATATTGAGAACAATTCTTGCCTATCCTTTAGCATATAAAAATTGAACACATGAAATTTACATTGTAAAAAGAAGATGCATATCTTCAAACAAACCGTACTGGCCAGTTGCTGTAATACATTAGCCGCAAGAAATAAAAAGAAATAAAATAAAAACGACCGCCGCCGAATGCAATCGGACAGCTTAATGAAAATGGATGTTTAAAAATACAAAATAACATTACGGGCGACAAAGATAAAATACAACTGGGGTAAAGAAAAATCATCTTTATTGCTAGGATGTTAAGTGCGATGTAGGATGTAAACATGAACTTGTATAATATGATCTGTCGACGGGGTGAGGTGACAAGTGTTGGTTGACGGATCACAGCTGACATACGGGATGTTGCGTACATGTGTAATATTCATTAATTTTTAAATTCTACGATAGGACTATTCGCGAAGAATTGTTTTATTTAATACATCAACCTTTGTCTGTCCACTGCTATACTTCCGTATTCCCCAATCCCTTATATAAATATCAAACAATCTATCTAATTAGTTACAGCAAGAATATTGCGAGGAGTTGCTTGACGCATCAATCAGTACGGAGAGTTGAATTCTTCGATCTATAAATATCTTCTCTCCGATTAGGTCACCGACATCCAAATTACTTTATTTTGAAAATTTTGATTTTCAAATTGAAATAATTTTGGTTCGTTTCAAACGTAGAACTTTTTTTTTAAATCTTAAAACGAACACTACGACGCATAAATAGCTGGGGATGTAGGGTCCACTTTACCACCGCCTCCAAGATTTCGTATTAAGGTAACGTAGGTGATAAATAGAATTTTAATGAGAGTTTGTAGAGGCATCCCGTAAAGGTCCTTTATATTGAACCGGCCTACGCAAACTAATAATGTGCGTGACAAAATTTTCATTATTAAAATATTTGGCCTATTTACACTTTACATTAAACTTTGATTTATTGAAATAATATTTAAATATATAATATGAAATGATATAAAAAAAACGAACCTTAAATTAAATAAGTTCATACAGTATATTTTATTTTGTCTATTTAATAGTAATATTGTTACGATTTGCCTTCTGTAATAAAACACGTGAGGACGTTTGCCTTAAATTGTCACAGTTTAAACAGTAGTCCTTAAAAGACCTTTATCATGGAACAGAATTTAAAACATTTTTAAAACTAAAAATACATTACTCCTTTCAAAACTCGTGTTAAAAGCAACTGAAAACATTTAATTTTCATTGATTAAACAGTGTCGCATTGTGGAACATTACGGACACCTTTGCATAATGATTTGATGGTGGAAATTATGGGGGAGAAGTGGTTATTATTTTTTTTTATTCGTCGAGCACACGTCTGCACCGTCGGGTGGCTAATTGACTAATGCCTGGTTAGACGGAGCGATCCTAATCTGCGACGTTAAACCCTGTTTTACACGCTCCACGGCGCGGCGCCCGACACCGACGTTTTTTTGCTAAGCATGTGCCATTTGAGGTATTAAATGGCTTTTATAAATACTAGCTTTTACATATGGTTTCGTCCGCATGCTCTTAATACTTTTGCGTAGGTGACTCTTAAGAAAGTGTAGTTTTGTTAATTGTGAAATTATATATTTTAGAACACAAATGTATTCGCATTTTCGAAAGACCTTCCATGGTGTGACGGTAAAATAGGTGATGTTATAATCCAAAAATATTCCTAATGGATAAGGGGAAGAAAAAGTTTCGTTATGGCCGATATTAAGTGGGGAAGGGGCAAAGGGGGCATTGTGAATTATGGCCGCCTTCCCGCATTACCAAGACTCTGTTTCTTGGGTGACAATACGAGGGAAATATACGGGGACGAGGAAAGTTGGCGGAATGCTAATGAAATTATTGTTCCTTACGATTTTATTATTTTTTTTACGCTTTCCACATGGAAATAAAACCGGAATAAATTTACTGCACCTAAATACATGTGAAATTTTGGCATGTTGCTATGAAGAAAAGTCTTATATATTCTTCTTAGGTCCAAAGCGTGTTCACATATGTAACACATTTTCGTGTTTAACATTGGTCTTAAACAAATTGTCAATATTTTTTATAAGCGAAATTAACGCTTGCCCACGATCCCAGCTGATGCCAAATGGTCGTACGCGCTAATTCAGTAAGTACCTATTCACTCTACTATTGAAGACTAAGTCGTAGTTTTTGACACTTTATGGAATGGATTGGAATACATTTTATATTAGCAGCAGTTCGCGATTTCCTTAGTGTAGCGTTTTAACGATTACCTAGAACCAATCCGTGCCTGTGGACGGACCTAAAAAAAAGTAATTAGAAACAACACATAAATTTTCATATACATAACATCCAAACACACGAATTAATTAATAATATAGACTTATTAATAATACCGTAATTAAGATAGAGCGAAACAAAACTGTGTCGAAATATTTTTTACATTAGAAATAAAATGTAATAATGATATTAAGCAAATTTAACATTACAAACGATTAGTAAAATTAAATTTACTTCCTAATATTCACTCTTCAAAGAAAACAGCATTGATAAAATCGTTTCTTCGCTTCGTAGAATATATTTGCGTAATTTTATTACAACCGGCCGTTGTCTGATAATACTAATGCTTTATTTATTTGTATTGTCTCTTACAACACACGCGGGAAGGTGTTTGATGGATGAATACACTCCGATGTCATTATGTGGCAACACAACTCGTATTTATATAGTATTACTGCTAAAACATCTATATATACTGTCATCTCTATCTTATCAATAAGACAGAGCAGGATGTCTATATTTTACACATGCTCCTCGTCATTGAAACATTGCCGTCAACTAAAATTTTGCGACACATATTTGAATATGGAGACGTTCTTGTGTTACCGATCTGAAAACTGTCAGCTCTAAAAGCACAAACGTGTAGATCGTCCCCGTGTGTTCTCTTAGATCAGATCTATGATGCCGCAAGGAGCTGTTAGTGGATATACGTATCAGGCATATAGAAAACTGAATACATATGACAAAAACAAAACATAACCTATAAAAACAACTGAAGATAAAGATAAAATATGCGTTTTTGAATGTCTAGCAAGATAGGAAACTGTGTTCCAAAACTAGATTAACATACTGGGATCATTTAAATAAAGAATAAAGCGCTATTTATTAATGGTTAAGGGTACAGATTTCCGAACACGTGGTCAAGTTCCAATCCCGTTATTCGACTATTGTCGTAAACCATATCTTAGCAAATCCTAGAGCTTGGTTGGTCTGGTAAAAGAAATATTAATGAATTAACAAAAATCTGCTAACATTTTTGTATAAAATAACAGATGAACATAAAAAAATAATGTAATTTACTATGGGTTTATCGTTTTTAATTATGCAATCGAAAAAGTCGAGTAAGATTGGAAAACCATTTTCCTAGTACACTGGAATCTCTTAAGCAAAAGATCGTCAATAAAGTTTTTGTCATTACACAACATTTAAATTCTATAGTCACGATATATCCTTCTACCCCATAAACATACGCGTCATGTGAATAATTTTATTTGTAATAAGATATATAAAATAATTACTCAGAGTTCTGTATGCAAACACACAAACTTGTTATTATAAAAGTATAATACCTTAACAATGCAGTGCGTAACGACAATGAATTATAAATAACTAACAATTAGATTTTATCCTACGCCGATGAATCATTTACAAGGTCTCGTTGCCATCGATTCCATCGACAACATCGTTAACGCGACATCCATTGATCGTTTCTTTCTTGTAGCTCGAGACATCTGTAAAGCTCGACGGGCGATAGAGATCGGAAAGTCGGTTAGGAACGGCGTCTAATTTAATTTTCTAGCGATTTCACCGACGCCCGCGCGGCGTGACCTCTGGAAGGCGTTTTATTGCCTCACTGCCGTGGGTTAAGAACACTTTATTTATTCAATACAATACAGAGACTAGCTTTTATTATCTAAAGAGCAAATAAACAAATAGTTTTGTGAACAATCTTATTCTAAGAGTACGTTAATGATTAAACGTGATGTTAGTCCTATTTAACAAAAATTATGTTTTAATTTTTTTTCTAACAGACGACAAAATGCTTTCGACACTGTAAACCCACCATAACTCTTCAAATATAGCTCAGGTATTGCTCAAAAAGTAAACAAATACGTCGAAATTAGGAACAAATTGTAACGTAATTAAGGTTAATTGAATATCAAATACCAGGTGACGTAACCGTTATTTTATCAATGTTAATATTAACAGATATCGTGTTAAATGGTTTATGTACACGGCTCGATAAGCGATATTGGAATAATCCAATAACACGGGTAGACGGTGCGTAATTAAGATTCAATTTCGTAAATGTTTTACCCTTAATCGTATCGCTTATATCATAATAACGATTCAATTATCTTCCAACCGAATAACAGTAACAACTGTAGTGGGCGTTGTTGACAACAGATAGATAGAAAAGACATTTCTAACATAAGATATCAACATATTAGTCTTAACTCTGTTGTGTCATAAAAAGCATAGATGACTTTGTTAATAATAAAAAAAAAACATGCTTTAAATTACAATAGCACTTAAAGCGATTTAATATCAATAAATCGTGAAATGAATGAGTTTGAAATGTGTTCGAGACTCCCGATGAGGCCATAAAGTCCTGTAATGGCGGCCACGGACAGATCGAAGCAGTGTGGGTTGACCACCTGCAAGATGGTCCGATGATCTGGTCAAGTTCCCGGGAGTATCCTGGATGAGGGCGGCCGAGGAGCAATCGTTGAGGCGCTCTTTGGAGGAGGCCTACGCTCGGCAATGGGCGATATTTAGCTGATATGATGATGTGTTTAAAAACGATCATAAAATATACAAATATTTCCTAAACAACAATTTTAACACAATAGTGTCAGTTGTTATGAATTGATTACGTATCTATTAAAAATATCATTTCAACCTTGTCCACTAATTAATGATGGACAATCTGTCATTTCACGATCAATCATTTAAAATTAGAATCGATTTAATCATGTATCAATTGTATGGGCATCATCCATACAAATATAGTCTCGTATTAACTAAGGCGCAAGGCTGTCACTGAGAACCTTCAGTCCTCATTAGTGAAGCCTTGTCAAGTGTTGATGCACGTTTGCTTGTTAAACCTTACTTATTAAGTACATCCACTTACATAAGTAACAAAGTTACTATATTAATATACTGTTAATATTTTTCAGCATTTTTTCTTTCTCACAAGGGATTCGAGAAGATACCATGGACTGTTTTTACACTGCTTACCGATTTTATTAAGGGTTGAGGTAGTCCAAAAACATAACCAGAGCGAACCACGGCCTAATAGACAGACTTGATTCGAATTGGTGTATGAAAATTTTGTCACTATACCATAGCAAATGTAATTGGTCGCTACTTGTGTCCTGGCAGCAAACAAAGAAAGCAACAATGTATTGCTATTGGTTACTATAGGACTAATTCTAATTTACAAACAAAGTATCAATCTTCAAAATACAATTATCATGTCCTCGATTGACATTGTAGTACATGAGCAGTAAACCGGACGACATTCGCTAAGGATCGTAAAAAGCGAGTGAGACCGTTCGAAGGCATCACGATTGCAATAAAATTCTATTGGAGTCACGATCTCTACAATTTCACTATCGTCTCCGTAACACCGGTTAGGTTTCGGAGAAGACATCGAACGGCACACAGATACTTTGATCACGATTTCAACTCTTTTATGATAAAGCAAGTTAAATTTGCAATTCTGTTGCAAAACAAAGCTTTAAAAATCTAGGATAGTTTTCATGTTTAGAATGATCAATAAAATGGGTAATGTTTCTAACCACAAACAAATGAACACTGACTTCGAAGATTCTTTTTCTTATATTAATCCTATACATAAACTTTGCAAACCATTATGCTTACGATTGTACTCAGAAGTAGGTAACTAGCATTGTACCACACCTATGCTAACTAAAATTGTACACACACCTAGCGACTTTACCGCCGCAGTCTCGACCGACGATACTCGCTGAATATTTTTAACTAACGGTGTCAATTTACATACGATAGAGCTGATAATACCGCACCCATGTCGCAGTGTCGCACAGTGAAATCGAATTACGGTACTGAGATACTGCTATGTTCCAACGAGGACTGTTGAAAATTTCAAGTACGCTTGGGGCAATGTCGCCTAAAAATTCGTTAAGAAGCAATACAATTAGATTGAAATTTAATAGTATTTTAAAGGTTATTAACAGTGTAAAATTTATCAAACTAAAACAATCGAGGAATTCCATAGTATTCAATAACAACAACTCTCAATAAACTTGACTTTATATGTTTAAACAAAAATCCAAGAAATTCTCATGCAAGATTCACAAACAACGTATTGACGTTAGTAATTCTCTAACGATATCAATGCATATACTATTGTGCTAATTGCCAGTGACCCTGCGCAGTGTTGCCAGCGAAATTTAATTACGCAACAAAGACTCTGTCGTGCTATTTATTTTAACAAAAGGACTGCAATAAATTTCAAGTAGACTGTACCTCGGTGTCGCCAAAATTCAGTCTGCGAGCGGCGATAATGAATACCTCGTTTTTTTCTGGGCCAACGTTTTTAAATTGCAAGAGTACATCTTATCATGCTGTTCTTTGTTGTCTTTTTATCTAATGTAAAAGGTTTTTTTTTTCTATTGAATCATTGCGATAGCGACACTATCTTTACTAGATCTACCTTTGTCTACCCACAGCTGGACATGTGCCTACCTCAAAGTCCTTCTTTGCCTTATGTAAACAACATTTTGAATAGTATAAAGAGAAATGAGGCTAACATGTACATTTTGACAGAGTTGTGTTTGTCAATATTGTCATCAACAAAATGTTACAAAAACAAAACCGAAATTTGTAACATAAAATAAATATAAATCTGACTGACATTACGTTCCTAATGCATTTGACAGAATTGGGGTGAATAAATAGTTATTGTAGTATAAGTTCGTATCACATTGATCAATGTAATAATGTCGCGTAATAAAATCGATGATGGAATAATCGCGTGCACCGATGCAACTGCGCGTAATCGATTGTCTGCCGTAGAAGTGGGTCAGCACAAATTGAAAGGAACCACGGAATGCAAGCATATACGATTAGAGTGACAACATATTTCTGCGGACGTTTCTAGAACTTCTTGTAATGCTATACAAACATTCTAGTTTTAATTTCACAGAAAAACAATTGACGATCGTGTAAACAGAACATCATATCATAATTAATACTTGGACTAATACGTCGATATTTAAACGCTTATGTAATTCTGAATGTCTTCGACTTTATATAACATTACTGTTACTAGATTTGGGAATTGAAGTGTTATTTACATTGTAGGAAAAAAATCAAAATTTAATGCGATAAAATGTCAACCAAAATTATGCAATTTCTTACGGCCCCTTGTAGCTTGTTTACCCTACACGCAGGGACGTATTTAGCTGTACCAACTTACGGCATAGCATGCCGCGCCCTCGTACGGCGCTCTTCTAAAATAAATCTTGCAAACTACCGATTTGTTCCAACAACGGCTTCAAGTCGTGCTGCCGTACAACTTTTTACGGTTGTAATATTTTCAATACTTTGACAGATACACAGTAGTATTCCTAGAATCTTTTCAACTAGAAATTCGAATACTTTTCCTTGCTGATTGAAAAGTTTATTTACACTTTCGTTTCTCAAAAAAAAAATCGGAAGAAAATAATGAAAAGAATAACAACAGTTATCGAGACAAAACCAAACAAAATGAATGTGTTTTGTCAGTTGGTTTCACATCATCATCATCATCAACGTACGGTACGGTACAGTCTTAATCACAGAGGTCTGAGTTCACAGCTGAATGTAGGTTTAGTGGGTTTGCCAGATATTTATTCATGCTATAAGATGTAGACAGCCCGTGCCAAACCATACTAAAATATATACATATATATTTATAAACTATATTAACTTTTTAGAAAAGAGAATGTTCGCGTAAACAGTGAAGTCACAAAACAATGTAATATAAGAGAAGTAAATAGTAAGACAGCGTCTCCTTGCGTAATAAAATCACAGATACAAAATTGATATCACAAAGAAACCATCTTAGTACAAAGTGCATTGGATAAGGACTCCACCGCATCGAGAAATGTCTTTACAGGTCTTCCGACATTTTAACCCCTTGCAAGTTGAGTGCATTTTGCAAAGATGATATCGTTTCTAACCTTGCTTTGAGATGGCTCAAGAAACTCAAGGAACAACAAATATAACGGATTGCTTTACAGTACTCAAATAACTATGTGGAAGGAATAAAGCCTTTCAATTTCAGATGCTGTAAACATCTGTAAATTGCATTTTTTTTTAATATTGCGTAAGTCTTTTCAGTTTTCTTGGTTGTTTTTAAAGTTTACAATTTTATTATTATAATAAGAAACAGTGTAAATTAAATTTTGTGCGTTTTTTTGAAAAAAAAAAATCGTTTTATATTTGTTCAAGTAAACCAAGTTTTTTAGTAGTTAAAGGTGAACTTCCCTTGCACACCTTTAAAATATTTATGAGAGAAGCGATACAGCGGCGTGGGCGAGTCGCGAGATGGGCGTGAAAAGTTGATGCCATTCCCACCTCTATGGCCATCGCTGAGGCTGATCGTGTGCCGGCAAATTGGTTTTAATAAAACAGTGGTTCTTCATCAACTGGCCCCGTTTGTGTCCTATCATTGACACATCGTTGCATTTTAATATTTTTATAGATTAATCACAACGTGAAAAGATTGGGAAAAACATTTGTCTTTTGAGAATCCAATGTAGGTTCCTAACTACCGCAAGCAATGTCACTTCGATGGTCATAAAGAGCCTCACCTATTCGATTCAGATCTATATTAAGGGATTCGTAAGGTGACAATTCAACCCCCCACAGGACCGTTCAAGAAAGTTGCTTAATTTCCTACAAACGGCTAGACATGGTAAACTAGTATGCAGTTCAATTGATTTTAAGGTTTTTATTTAAAAAAATAAGCTGAAATTTAACAAAAGAAAACGGAAAAAAAATCACCATCGAGTTATAGCTTCACATAACTCTTGTTATGTAAAATGAGGAAACGGAAAAATCTCACTTGAAATATTGCTCCAAAAACAACTGGAACGAGAAAAAAAGTTATACGAAAGTTCAATCCACTTTGTAGCGAGAGTTACGGCGGTCAGGCTGTATCAATTGGGAGGCGGCCGCGTCCGGAAATCCTTCGCCAGCACAAATGCAAGTGTTACTTATTGAACTGATACAAATAAAATTTCGTTTACTAAACTAAACACAACATGGCATGGAGACTATTGTGATAATAAATCATAAATTCCTACGTATCCATATTAAAAAAAAAAATGTTAAATTCCTTTGAAGCCCACTTTCCCCAAAAAAAAAAGTTCGACTTCGTATAAGAAATATTAGAATAAAACGACGTCATGACATGTCAGCGAATCAAAAACAAATGACAATGTTAACGCCTAGTTCAAAATTATTAACGTTTATATTTGATTTACACGTGTTTGTTATTCTGCGTAAAACTTACCTGAAACAAATAGTTAAAATTGTTTATTTTTTACCATCAACAATATTTGAACAACATTCGTACTAGTAATTGAAGTACTATCACTCAGATAATCTCAATTCGTGTGTTGCACACAAAATATTCGGTGAGTAAACATTGGACGTAAAGGAACTAGTAATGTTTCCACAAGCCCGCTGGGCGCATTACCGCTCATTGAGGCGCATTAAACGGCCCCACACTAGCGAATTGCGGTTATCCGGCATAGCAGTGTTGCTATATAATTTAATTGTTTTAATACCGATGATATTCGGTAATTGAGCGGAGCGCGATTAATTTTTATTCACAACTTTTAAATGATAATAATATACTTGGAAATAAAAATCATTCATGCGAATTATGAATATAACACAATTACGTTTATTCCTTGAAAACTTGAATAAACGACTAGAGTATTGAAAATTGTGTGAATTTAATTAACAAGAATTTAAATTTTTTATTGCAGGTGTCCATGGGCGTCGATGATCGCTCTTGTGATCCCGCGCTCGTTTGCCCCCCTTCAGTATAAAAAAAAAACAAATACTAGATAAGCCAATCGGAAAAACTTATTATTGTTACCTATGTATTGTGTGTTAAAAGCTCTATCCATAGTGATATCATTTTAATAAAAAAACATTCCGGCTATATCTAAATCTAAGGTCGCTTAGAATTTTTCCGCTCAATGTTTGTGTAGCGGTTGTTGAGCTAATATTGCGTCGTACAGCGTCGGCTGATAAGGCGCATCGGGCAACCCCGGCGACGCGGCAGCCATTCGAGCGACTGTGCAAACCGACGGGATACTTAGGGTTGTCAGGAGACAATATTATTTTTAAATGTACTCTATAAAGCATTGTTCAAACTTTGATTTATATTATTACTTCTTAAAATATAATTTATGTAAATGTACCAACGCGTCCGTTCGCAGTGTTCCACCTAAAAGCTATAGTCGATTGAACGGTGGTGAAAACAGGTAGGTGATGAATTACTTTTTGCTTTTATCCAGGTTATTGTGCTCCTAATTCATCAATTTGTGACAAAGGGTAGAGTTTGATAAAAAGTGGACTACCGCGAACGTTTGCGATTGTACCTTTACGGACAAGATATAATGGTCATATATTTTTTCATTACATTTATATATTACATTTATACAACATTACATTACATTTATACAACTATTTTTAAATTGTTTCAATAAAAAAAACATCGATTCGGATTTATCTAAGAAAAACATTTAAACAATAATTACTTTAATTTAAAACGAAATCATTTCAACCCTACTCTATAGATAAATCTAATCACAAATAATCTTCAAGTATCAAGAAACGATTTCCAAATATCCAGTCCTTGTCTAGTACACTATCACAGTATCAAGAATGTTATTCAAACAGCAAACCACTCCAATACGAAAGCCAAAGCATGAATAAGTTTAAATCACCTTTGACGCCAATGTACCTACATTCTCCTATCTAATTATACTGTTTTAATCCTTAGCAAACGTAACGTTTTAAGTTACGTAATTACAGTTAAATCACCTTACCCGAAATACGTCAATGTGTTGATATAACAAGATGTTTGTTGAGTTACTCTAACTTGAACACGTTCGCTGCGGCACCAATTTTTCAGTACTTTCCATCCGTCCGAGGTGTTATTGACCCTTTCCGTGACTAGACGTCAGAGCGACACACGGTCCATTAGACCCCACCTTAACAAAGTTAAGCCCTTCGCACCACAGAGTAGTACACGTTTTTCCTTGCCGCACCACAGGAAGTTGCATTAGGGATGATTTAGGCCTCGTTTCGGAGCGGACGTGTTAAAGCGTCACATTGAAATGGCTGAAGTTTCATAAACTATTTAGTTCATATCAACTCACAAGCACCTACCAGCAGGCTTCGAACTTACTCGCGTTAAAAGTGACAAGACCGTAGTTAAATGCGCTGGGCCAGTGCGAGTTGAGTACACACACACCCTTGAAGTTCTTTACGGAAATGTTCAGGTTGTAATTAATTTACATCGTTTAAATTGACCATTATTGGTAATTAGATAAAAAAAAATACAACTTTACAATATAATCGACCGTGCTTTGTCGTTTATTATGAAAGTAGTACAGGGTTAGAATCTAAAAACGAATCGATTGAAAGTAATCATATTGTGGGTAATTCCGAGGTTAAGTAATGACATCCATTGTTCAGGGTATTAGCCAACCTTAACTAAAACTAGAATTAATTTCTTTACAAAATTCTGAACAGCGGAAAAAATACGTTGATAAATACGAAAATTAATATATTAGTATAAAAATAATATAAATCAAACTATCTTCTCGATACGATGATTGAAAAATAATTCATATGACTGAGCCATATAAGACGTAACTAACCTAATCAGGATGAAGTCTCGAGCCAAAATTTCCTATTTATTTACACTATAGCTTCAAATCAAAGTCTTAGAAACAGTTAAAAAGACAGTAAAATTAAAAACAACAGAATTTTTATCAATTTTACCCGAATAAACTAAAAAACAAATGACTGAATTATACTCAAAACTCAATTCGATACCCAAAGTCTATTTTCATTTTTGACTGTTTCGTTTGCCGCTATGCGAATGTTGCGTTCCGTCGCAGAGCAAAACCTCTTAAATCAGACCTGTACTATTCCACTAGTTGCCTGTGAGATTAGAGAGAATAGATGCATCACAGAGCGCCTATGAGTCTCAGGGTTCGTTAGCAATAGGGTTGTCAACCCACAATTTTTATAATAAAAGCAGGTAAAAAATATAATTAAATATAAAAAAAAAATGATATGAGATCAACGTCTGCACTGTCCCAATGTGTCCAAGAAATGTTGTAGAACACTTAAGAGAGTTCACACCGCACTCTTCTGACTTCGGATCAGATGGTTGCGTGTTTAAATCACTTCGAGGTCACTAAAGTTGAGTTAGTGTTTATAGAGAGTTCGTTACCACTCAATAATTGCCTTTTTGTAGGACGAGAATCTTTTAAAAAAATATATTCAAATATTTACCGGTGGCACAACCCTGTCATGATGTCCACCGAACCGAGTAATGTGTCGTCGTAGTATTGAAACGAGGTGTGGTTCACTGTTATGTCTACATGGTTTGCTTTGCTCGAGCATCGCCAAAGATCTGTCATACGGAAACGGCATTGGAAATTGCAAATCCTTAGCTTCTACATCAGATTTATTTTATCAAAAAAATAGCAACAAATTAAAGAAAAAAAAAACATCGAGAAAATTAACAAATTGAGTTTTGTATGATTCATCATCATCATCATCATCAGCTCATTATACATCCCCACCAAGGGGCTCAGAGCCTACTCTATTATTAGGGGTGACTAGGCCATAACTTTGTATAATTGTAGACATTAAAATATAAATTTGTGTATAAAAAATACTCAGATTAATAGCTAGCTATGAAAGAGGTAAGTTTGTACTGTTTAAATTGAATACTGAACTGAAATCAACTCACTAAATAATCAATTAAATGTTCCTCGATACCAGATAAAAATTGGACGTTAGTGACAATGGAAACAAATCCTTTATTTCAACACGTCACCGCGATTAAAGAAGTTAGGATCTAACAATGGATACGTACTTGCGATGCAAAACGTCTTGCGCATTCCAACGCAGCAAAGCGTGGGATTGTGCCGATGTATATTGCGACACGACGCGACACTGTCTCGGTGAATTTTATATAATTTACTGTTGCACATAAATAATCACTTAATAGACGAAGCAAGGTTAAGCATACGTTTAGAATTCCGATGTAATTATAATGTAAATCGTCAAATCAATCGATGATATTCCAACATCAAACATACGAAAATTGTTAGCGAATTTCAGAATTTACATACCACTGTCGAAATACAAAAAAATAATGTCATCCGTCTAATTCTCTATAAATAAATGAAACGATAATTTGTTTGAATAGTAACGTGGTTTCTTTGAAAACTGCATCAGTTTATATTCATCATCATCATCAGCCCTTGTCTGCCCACTGCTAGACACAAACCAATGTTTATTTCCACTGTATTTTTTAAATGACGCGAGAACGAAGATTTTTTTTTTAAATCACGTCGATGTAATTCAAAAGTCTTGTATCTTAAAACGGTTAACAGATCAAGACAAAAGCAATGCATTTTAAGATATGAAAAACGTTGTGATATAGTCTACAATATTTATAAACATTTTCCCTATGATGATGTGTAGTGATGTAGGAACACGTAACCGAAGATTGGTCGCGGATAATTAACTAAAAGTTTATGGGTTTTACATTAAACACGCTCCATTTACGCCAATTAAAATATCGCTTCATTATAACGGACCGTATCATAACTACGTGTAAGCAATAATGACATCTATTACAAACAAGTACAGTTTAAAGTAGTTTTTACATTTCGAATTAGGAACGCCCACTTTGATAAGCATGACTGTTTTTGAATCCATTAGAATCTCCTTGATTTTTATTCCTTATAAATTAAATAAAAATTGGAACAGTTACTATTTTTCGACGGAATAACAAAAAAACGTGAGGCACATTTCTCTTGCAATTTCGCATTCGACAACCACACATTTTTGTAAACCCATTTCCCGGAACTACGAGTTAGTCGATACAAAATTCACTGAAGCTATTACAAAAGTCACATAAAAATAATAACCACAATGACCCAATACGAGACTCGTTTTCTTTGAAACGCCGTGACGTCACCTCGATGACGTCACCTAATTCCCACTACGGCAAAACAAACGACTGGCAAATAATGGTTATTCGCTAATAAAACGCTATTTAAATACGTATTGTATACGAAGGTCGCAAGTTTGGTATCATAACAATATACAACATCAACTTTAAGTTATAAAACTGGTCGATTATATTATAAAAAAAATATGTGGGTCAGTTTTATACGACTGATCAAAACTTAATAAAAACATTGTCAAATCGATAGCCAAAAAAAAATTGTAATTCATGTAACTTATTGTGTAAAAACCTACGTTGCTTATTATTTTATAAAACATTGTCTTGTACTTGTTTCTGTAAGTCTTTTTTATACCATACGGTGGCAAACAGGCAAGCGGTTGTCTAAATTCGTTAATATAGAGAAGTAACCATCCATTGATTAGGTGAATGGAATGTGTTTATTTTACAATAATATAATTATATATTTTATAATCACAGGCAGTTGTAATTATAAATAAAATGTAATGGAGGTCAAATTACGAGTCGTAAACAAGAGGAAATTTCATCATATTGTTAACAGGCAGTTTATAGTAACAGTATGTAAACAGCAAATTAACTGTGCGTATGTAATTCAATGACGAAGTAACTCAAGTTAGCCTCGAGGTGTTTTACTTCGAAACAACGTACGTACACACGTGATTTGCTTGGCTGTACGGATCCAGGAAACTGGGGGAACTTTGCCATACGTTAAGAATGTGATTACTTAGTTAAGATTTTTAGGACGAGTTCAAATTATTTTATTTTGAACCAAAAATAGGTTTACCTTAAATAATAATGTTACTAATATTATAAATGCGTTAATTTTAAAGATGCCACTTTTGTTAGCAAGTAACTAAAAATTGCTCAACAGACCTGGCTGAAATTTAGGACATATAGATTAATGTCTAAAATAGAGCAAAGGCTAAGGTAACTCTGTTTTAAACTAACTATTTAACCGTTCGCGAATGTATTGATAAAAAATTACCAAGGATCAAGACGTTGTTTGAAATATTTCATAAAACTTATTTAAAAACTCAAAAACTTGGAAATATATAAGAGTTGAACTTAAATGATATTAAAAAAAAAACACCACTGTGTTTCAAATGTTTCCGACGTCCGGTACTATGTAATAAGGTACGGTTTACACATAAGTAATGATTGTAATCACTGTACATATATAAATATATAACATAGCTCGTTACATAAGCCTTGGCCTCGGCATTCGTGACTCAATGACTCGATAAGTGCGCTAACCTGAATTTCGCGGTCTCTAACATTGCATTACTATTATATGTAACCGTGAGTTTCCACTGCTAACCCAACATTATAAAACATATTGTCATCTTCCTAATACCCACTCAAATGTAAAGAGATAGAAGCATGTTTTTGTACAGTGCGAACTCAACTATATCTATGTGAATATTCTTTGTGTAGTTTAACATAACCGGTTTTATAGTCTGTTGATTTATCGTCTCAAAAGAAACGTAAACCCTAACTTAGAAAGGGAATAAGACATTTTTGACCACTGCAATTAATATATGAATATGCATCTATGAAAAAAACAACTGACTGTGTATTATATTATTAAATAGCTGATTTGGAACGATGAATAAATATGCGTAACAATTTAAACTAGAAAGTGACTTGAATATTTTACTGATTTCTTCCCCAATATCAATAGATTCCATTCTTTCAATCCATACCTTAGACGTGCGGGGAAAAAAGAGGTCCCCAATCGGATTTAGGCAAACAAAATCTTTAAATTAAACTATTCAGTGTTAATAAAACGAACACAGATACACCTACATGCATATAATTAATTCAATACCATTGTTCCGACGTCGGTCACATCGCAGTCTGTGAGTCACGCAGAGCATTATGCAGCCACCATTGCGCTCCGACAATTGTCTTGCGGCTAGGCCTTAATTGTATTGTTACAAATTAAGACATGCCTACGAAAATTATAGAAACAACTTTAGAAATTCATTAACTAAGTTTAACATAAACTTAGATTCCAAACTAAGTAACAATATGTCATGTTTGTTGTCAAAAATTATTAATTCCATTTGATAATTGGATTAAAACAAATTATATAATTCCAGTGTTATTAGAGTCCTACTCAGATTGATTTAAACGTAATTTACTATCTCTATATATTTCTATAAGTAAAGTTTGGTTGGGGACCAGGAGTGTGGGTCGTCCTCCCTCCAGGTAGACCGACGATGTATGACCGATGGCGACGACCACGGACGGCAGGAAGTAGTTATATGCGG
>JAODUI010000030.1:6722501-6746946 GCA_027563995.1 Papilio gigon | reverse complement strand
AAATTACTGGACGTGTTTTGAAAACTACTTTACCATTAGAAAGGTATTATTATTCTTTTTTTTTCTATTCCGATCGGGCTTATTTGCGGGAACAAGTATATTTTTGTTAATTTTTTTTTTAATTTAATTCACTATTATTTCTTTTGGTACTCCAACTAAGCTTTAGACTTGTGCTAGGATATTGTTTACGACAAAAATGGAATGGCGGGATTTGAACTCTCGACCACGTGATCGGAAATCCGTACTCTTAACTAGCCTTTAAGTGTCGTGTGAATAGGCATTTGTTAAACTAGCGCGTATATATTTAAACCACCACTTAATATTAAGCGGGATAGCGGTCAAGCAATAGCTTATTCACCATAAAAATAAACTTTCCAAAAACAGGCCTGATTTAGAGAAAACTTGACGGTAATTAAAGTCCTTTAATGTTCAATAGTTATTAACCATTCAATGATATAAGACGTTTGATATAAATTACTTAGCTCTCCATATTCAAAGACAGAATTCATTAAGTCGCATTAACCCTTGACACCAGACTATTCCAAATTAATACACGGGCTTTTGGCTTATAGAAGACGAGACAGGGTAGGACGAACTTGACACGATACGTCATGCCATATTTCTTTGTTATACCAAAACAAACGTTAAGTTCTAGAATTACTACATTGTATGCTTATGAATGTGTAAAATTATAAGTCAGTCTATCTTTTAACATTACACAAATGTTAAAATTATATGCAAAATTACAATGATTGTCATTCTTGTTGCATCCCTCGTTAAAATTGAAAGCGGGACAGGACCGCTCATCGTGGCAATCTATGAGTCCTGCATTCAGAGTGAACTACATTAGGCTGACAATGATGATGTAGTATAACGTATTCTTGTCTAGTCCGTTACTCTATAGTCGAAGATGTTAGCATTAAATCGACGACACGTTAATTCGGCCCAATCTCGGCGCGTTGATTATTTACATAGGCCGTTCCCGGCGCTCGAACAATTGTAAACTATTTAAATTATTCGTAAACAACAACTGATACGGTTGCTTTGTAAACAAAGAGTTTCGGTGGACGTTGTTTATCAACCGACTTGTTTGACAATTGAACCGTGACGATATCAAGCGCTCGCAGCGATTATTAATTTATATAGTTCAAAGTTTACTGTACATATGTTATACATAATATATGTCGTCGTCAGGTAAGGGTTTTGCTTTAGTAATACCCCCTACATAACTATATACAAGATACGTTAATGTTTAGTCACAATTTAAATAAAATTAAACACCGCTAGCCTAATAGTTAAGGTTGCGGATTTCTAACCACGTGGCCGTAAGTTCAAAACCCACCGATCGACTATTGTCGTACACCATAACACAAGTGTAGACCTAACTTGGCATGGTACTAATATTAGTAAATAAGAAAAATCTGGTAATATATAACAAAATGAAAATTCACCTAACCGTATAACAAAATATATTGTGGTCCAGCACTAGTATTGTTAAGTCTCATACATATGTATAAAAAGTATGCTTACACAAAGTTAGTAATTAATAAATAGATAGATATAGTTCAAAAGTGAATTAAGATAATACAAAGTAAAAATAAAGTAGTTCAATCCCCAAATGTCTTTCATAACAACAGACATGAATTTATTTTCATATAGCTTTAATTGCTCACACGAGAAATAAAAAAAAGAACACTACGAGAACAACAAAGTTGCATTCTTTCCAAACCTGCGCGTTCACAGCGAACCAAATGTATGCTTTTTAACTTACAACGCACAACACTTGGAAATGTTCCAACAGAAAAATGCTTGTTAAAGTTTTTACCTTTTTAATTTCCATTAATAACTTTTCCAATTATTTCGTGTATATCGTAAAGATGTAATTAAAATATACGAACATACTTTGCTCGTGGATTACAAATTGCGCTTTATATATTTTAGTATTTAAGACTGCCTGTCTGACTTCGTGAGCGTGGAATTAAAGAAAATAACCAAAGCACACTCTTATGAATTCTGGATGAATTTCGATTAATGCATGACTAGTTTTTTTTTATTAAGTATAAAAAAAAATCCTTAACATATATTATTTACAAATAATCAAATACTGGGACACTGTTAGGTAAGGAATTACTTCTGTCAGTGTCCCGTTCTTGTAGATTTCACCTAGTTAAGTTTTGACATAAGTAAAAAAGAAATTAGAGTTTGGTAGGTGATACAAAGCGATATATCGATGATAAAGAAGTTAAAAAGGTAGAAAGCGTAGCTTGATGCGCTCATAGCCTAATGGTTAATGGTGCCAACTACCGATCTAACAGTTGTGGGTTCGAATCCCACTATTCTTCTATCCTAACATTATATCAAGCTTACCTGGAACAGTTCCAAGAAATAACCTATTAATAAAAATCTACTGAAATTAAAAAAAAAAAGGATTTTCTTCCAACTTCTCTTATACATGATATTTTTTGTATGTGCTTAACATTTGGCTTGTAGTGTGATGGCTATCAGTCGATCACAAACTAAATTTCTTAGTCCGCCGTGCTCCATCCAAGCTATGTCAATCGTCGCTCGAGTTATTTTAGTTGCGGTGTGGACGGACACCCGCATCTTAATGGGCTGCCAATGGCAGTATTTTAATATTTTTTTCATTTATATCGTAAACAGAATTATATAACAAATTAACTAGAGACATTTTAATGGAACAAAAAAGTGTCTAAGTAATATTCTTATACGGTTTAAATAGTTAAAAAAAAAACAAGAAACTGTCTAGAGAGGTATTTGACAACTTTCGTAAGTATTGGTTTATGGACCAAACAATAAGGGATTTTAAATATAGGTAACTGTTTAAAAAAAAGAATAAAAACGTTGCATTTACTTGTTACGGAAGCAAGTTGGCAACAAAATATATATCCAATATTAAACAAACTACAAGAAACCTTAGGAAACTGGACTCAGGGGATCAATTTGGCTTCATCGGCTACCTTAAAGGATTTGCAAGAATTTCCTGAAGATTTTGTGGGTTCGTGAAGGCCGAAATAAAATTATGCTACATTTTAATATAAAGATTTATGGTAAATTTATGATACCAAACATGCATTATATAATAAAAATAATAACCACACGAAGTAAATATTTTCTCTTATTACTAGCATTTATCGGCTACGTGTGGAATAAAAAAACAAGTAAGAACCCTATACCCTATTCGAGATAGTAAACTATCTTTGTACCAAATTTTAGCCGTATCCATTTACCCGTTTTGGAGTTACCTGCTAACAAACATGCCAACAATCCATATTTTTGTGTTTAAACCTTTGAATTGGATTACTGCTATCCTAACATACAGACTTATCACTGGTTATTACTATAGACTCCAGTCGGTACCGGATAACCAAATGCTCGGTTTAACGTTATCTGACGTTTAGCGAGCGTAACTGCAATATTGTCATAATTGGTTAATGTGTAGGCGAAGGCCATTATAGCGATAATAGTGACAAATGCCGCGCACACCGCCGAGGTAATACATGCTCATATCTCACGTAAGTTCACTTAATGGCAGCTTCCACTGATCGAACTGCGTGTGTTATCTATCAAAATAATGGTTCATACATCATACTTAAAACGTCTATCGACAAAAATAACTTAGAGAGTAAAAGAAGTAACGATTTAAACCTAAAGTTAATATTAATATTAAAGGCTTTTAACCAACAATGCTCGCATATGACTGAATCATTCGAAACAAATTTGCATGATTATGCAGAATGAAGATTGGCTTCTTTCAAACTGCATTTGCTCTTGTTATACAGTGTCATTGCAATCTGTACCTTAGTCACCCGAATTATGATCTAATTTTGCTAATACTGTTAGCGGAAAAGTGACCTTATCGACAACAATCTTTGTTCGCGTGGTGAAATAGCATTGTATCATGGCAATGAATCACGCTCGAATTACGAAGATTACAACGGCGGTCCTCGGACAACATCCCTTATCTAATTAGGCCCAGATGGGCATCAATCACAGCGTGACGGCGACGACAAACATTGTCACGTACAAGCTGCACAATTTGTCACGCGCCTTATGCTCGCTCGTATCGCGGAATCAACAACAGTTTACTGTCTAGTGGCCTGCACAACTCTAGGTTTTTTTACAAATAACGGATTTAATTTACTTTCATTGTGATTTGAATTAAAGATAAATGATATAAAACAATCGAGAAATAGGAACTTACCATTTTCTCTTTTACAAGTGATCAACCAAGACAACGGTTCACTCAAAGTAAATTGACTATCTCTATTTATCGACACGCGCATTAATAAGAAAATTGCTTTAAACAAAATACATTGCTATCTAATCTAAATAACCAAGCAATCTCTTCCTTAATATCGATCGTGACTTAACCGACATAATTTATGATAACACCCGCAATGTAACTCATGCCCATTTATTGTCGTCTAGATTTTACACAATGAATTACGATCATGAAAAAGACACGTCGCTCGCATCAAGACGCATATTTCTAAGACTAGAACGTTAAATAGATTATAAAAACATCAAGGTCTTCCCTCATAATACTAATTCGAACATTATAATATTAAAAATAACAATGAAAATCATATGCATGTTATGGGTTTAAATGAAGAAAAAGAGAATTTATTGGCAAAAAAAAAAACACTACATACTGTAATATTCTATGAAAAACCGAATACTGTGGAAGGTATTGGGAAATGCTTATGTCCAGCAGTGGGCAGACAAAGGTAGAAGACGATGATGATATTGTAATATTAGAGAATACTAATTTGATTAGCTAAGTCGAAACAAATAGAAAAAGTGATAAATTTGAAAGTGATTGTAAGCGTCCTAGAATTATTTGCTTTAAGCGATTCCTCACTCGGTAAGGTCACGCACGTTCCATGTAATCCGATAATAAAACGCCAGCGACTCCGATAAGGAAACTATCTGAAAGGAGTCTTTAATAAAATAATTATGCCTTGACCTCAGGAAGAGTCCTACAAAAGTACCGCTCACAGTGTAGTGAATCACAGCATGGCATCTCAGTTCACAATTATTCCGTTTCATTAAAAATTCCGTGTTCGAAACCGACCTGAATCCGTTCGACAAATAGAACGGTAAACAAAAGTAGCGCGTTAGCAGCGAATGATTTCCCCAGGTGGAGCGCTCAGTAGCTCGGCCGATCCAAAGCTCGTTACTGTTCAATGATAAAGAACGCTTTGTGCGGTCGGATGAGGAATTAAAAGAGTGGGCTTTTGCGACTCAACATGACTTGATCAAAGTTGATTCAATTCGATAACCACTAGATTTTTTAACATCGCTCACTTGAATTACATCAGTCACAGAAGAAAGCGGGGAGTATATTGACAACATTCCTGGTTCACTTTAATTGCTAGTCCATCCGCTGTTAGTGGGTTACGACTGCATTGACGTATAATATTGACAATGTATTTTTGCTACTGGTTACACTGTGAAACAAAAAACAACTATGTCTGTCACTACAAGTGTCATTGTCGTGGGTTCGTGACATTTAACGTTCCACGTTTCAATTTCAAACAAAGTGTTTGTTTTAATGCTTGATAGCCGTATTAACGGCCAGACTAGTTAAGTCTATACGTTACATATACGTTACCATATGCGGAGCGTTAGGTTGGAAATAATAGAGAATAATACTCGGAAGCCGTGCGCATTATGAACGGCATGCTAACGTGGAAGGGACACCCCGGCCGGGGTTACGCGCTCGGAAAAAATCGCCCCCAACTAATGGGGCGGACGACAAGAATGAACTTTAAAAGTTGCGTGCCCAGCAATTTTTATGTTCCAGATAACATGGAATTATTCGGTGGAAATTCGTGTTGAGTTTTGTTATACTATTTCTAATATATGAGACACCTATTGTACAACAATATAAATATATAGACTAATATATATAAATACGTAGACGCTTAAAAAAAAAACTATCGTCATCGTCATCATCATCAACCAGCCCTTTTCCGTATCGAGGGTCGGCACAGTATGTACTACTCTTCCATACATCCCTGCCAGCCGTCATATCTGAACTCACACACTTCTTACGCTTATCCTCATTCACACAATCCATCCACGCCTTCTACGGTCTTCCTTTAAAAATACTATATTATAGCAAAGTTTTTGGCATTGATTGACTACAAGAAAAATTAAGTATAATAAAAAAAAAAACTTTTCTTGTATCATCAAATTTCATCATTGTAAATTAAATATTATCCAATTTTTTTCTAGGTATATTAATTAAAATCCATTTTCTATTTTTTTTTTAAATGTTTACTTGTAACAGTTTATAGCACAGATCAAATATGTCAGATCAGATAGTCTGTTCTTTTCGAAATATATTGTTTCAGTATTTCATATTACCGTGTTTGTTCAGCTCTCTGCGTCGCTGCTAATATTGGCTACTGCGAGACGACAGTCCGTTTGTTGGTTCACGGTGAGCTTGCGAGCTATTGAAATATTCCTACTTTGCCCGCTCGATGTCAGCACTGAGCGCACAAAAGAACGTCCAAAGCTCGGCGCATGTTTGCGTAAATCCCGAAATGTATTGTGAACGTATTCTAAAGACACGGTTCTAGGACATGATGCGAACTATTTGCTAATTTCGTTTCGGTTTATACGTTTTATAGAATATATATTTAGCTCGAACGCTGACAATATTAATAATACGTCATTTTATCTACACTGAACAACACATTTAGAATAATACAAATTTACGTAATACAAATGTGACTTATCTGTTTATTCAAAGATTTTTTTTTCTAAATATAAATGTCATTTTATTAAAAATCAATGCAAGGTTTACCTTTACCGTGCTCCGTAATGACTACGTTTAATTTGGCTTTAGTAAACAATTGTTTATAAGATTTCAAAGTCTTTCTTATCTTATTATTTTTATAAAATAGTCTGAAGATGTTCTTGGTCCTGATATTGATAGTGTAAGAGGGTTCGGTCAGAGTGATATCGATTCGGCATTAAGTCGCATCGAAGTGGAATGAAAAGCCGCATTTAAAAGGAGCCATCATCAAAGAGGCCAGTGGAGATCCAAGCCTTTATTATGCGCTCGAGGAACTTGCAAAGGCTTCTCAATTATACCACTCAACTAAATGTACTTACAAAGAAATGCATTACGTATACATTTTGCTGATATCATAATTGTGAATGTTTAGAATATACACGAAAGGATGGTTATTTGTAAGCGGGTAACTCAAAAACGACTGAACGAATCTGGATAAAATTTGGCACAGACACAGATTACAGTCTGAAATAGCGTACAGGCTACTATTTTTTTTTAATCCCAAGAGAATAGAGGCGAATTCGAAGTCGAAGAACTACAATGAAAAGTACATCCGTTGCTTATAATACGAAAATTCTCGTACGATTCCCTATTGTACAAATTAAAAAGAAAATGAACCTTAACGTGTTGCGGAAGTCGCCAAGGGAATTCATACGAGGAAAACTAGCAATTGTTCAATGTCTTTTTTTACGACTACGTTATTTAAATAATACCAATGGGAACCGATGAATAGAAATTATGAGGTTATTTGTTTTTTTTCTGCCCAAGACGTACAAGTTGAGAATTTCTTTTAACGTAGGCAACACATCTGCAATAACGGATTTCAAGGCAGCGGTCACTTCGCTATTTTATCGAATCAAGGCTGTTTTTGTTTGTCATATTACAGTTTAAATAAAATATTTCATATCCTGCAAATATTGAGTTTTAACATTAAAACGTGTAATACTAAAAACGGAGACGAAATTAGAAAAAAGAGATGTTGAGTTACTTAAACCATTTTAAAATTAAATTTAGATTGAGACCAGTAAAAATAATCAGTAACAGAGAATTACAAAAGTTTGCCAGCGACCCACAAAGTGAAAGGGTCAAAGAAATCGTAACTAATGGACCGGATAGAAGGTTACATTTAAATTCTTTTAGTTTTAAATTCGATGTTTCCTTAACAAAATTTAAGACAATAAAGGACTTAAAATACTGCTCAATGTAAAAATGAAAAAAAAAACTTAACAATTTACTTATGTGTTCTTCCAGACTATATCACAAAACTATTATATTATAGTAAGTTCGTTAAAGTATCTCGAAAATATCTTGAATTCGTTGTGACACGACACGACACGGTTTCAATAACGAGGGAACGTGCGACGCCTGCACTCAGAAGCAACGAGCACGTAACACTCGGCTAGAGTGTACCACACAGAGTTATACTGACTTTCATTGAATTCAATAATTTTATAACTTTATAGTACACATTTTATACTCATAATTAAGACAGCAAGTCGTCGGATGCGAAAGGAGGAGGAAGGTATATTGTGGATGGTATTGGAGAAGAACTACGTCCAACAGCGGGCAGTCAAAATCTCATACATATTACGAATATTAATGACATTACAGTGATATTATTTCTAAAACTAAACATACATTGGAGATCATAGGACGCCATATTTTGATTTGTGATGTGACCATTAATAATTGGTATTTGACAATTAGTGTTTTCTTATATGTAAGCCTTCAAGTTGTTAGTGAATAAACATTTGACATTTACAGCCATAAAAAAACAATTAACACTAAAAAAGCGTATCGTTAAATTGTTTCAAGTTTAAAACTTTTTCGAAATCCTTTTTTTTTTATTCTTCACTTTTTTTAATATACTTTTACAATCACAAGTGTTTTCAAATTGATGTTTTGACACTTTCTTTTATCAAAATAAGCACGTGCGGGTTTATTGTTGAAGGAATTTTCTCTTATAAAAATCTGTCTTCTATAACCTGATTCAATTGAACGAATGTAGTAAACAGACGCGTGATTTCCCCGCGGCGGAGTTAACCGCAAAATGCACGTCGTGGAACTTAATGCAAGTTTAAATTAATGTCACCTTTGTTGTAATATTTTGTTCTACTCAATTCACGTTTTGTAAATAGGTCACGTACAACGCAAGGATTTAACGAATTCCTTTTGATCTCACTTTGAGATCGCTGTCCACCTTCAGTTCTGACAGAACCAGCGAATTGATACTATGTAATACATTCTACTATTGTCGTGAACCATATCCTAGCCTTTACAAGCTTACATGGAATGGTTACAAGAAATATTAGTAAATTAACAAAAATCTAGTAATATTTTAACAAAATAAAAATCTCTACATAGCCTTCTCTTGCACAAAGCCTATTCTACACTACAGTTGTTCACCGGTTATAGATCTGTTCTTAGGTTATTGTTAAGTATGTAAATAAACAACCACTAATATTTGTTGAAGGTCCTTTTAAAATATCCTTTTGTTGGTTCAGTTTGCGGAAAGCTTTTAAAATATCCGGTGCATTTTCATCTTGAAACATCGATGTTACGTTCAATAGACCTGCCGGTGAAATGTTCCGTTCTATATCAAGACAGCGTCATTGTTAAAGGACGTATTACTAGAGAATGTTTCTTAAAGATTGTTATAATCACATTGAAGTATTACATTTCAATAGTAGAAGTATTATTTTCGTTATTTATTTATTATATGATTATATCTCTAATAAAGACATGTATTCAAGTAACTTACGTCTGTAGGGAAGACTGGTTTGTCTTTGACTAAAACGTATTCATTCTTTTTTATCTAGAGTACAAACTTAGATACCAGTTTTTCGTTTTTTGTATGAGACCTCTTTCGATATTGAAACTTTTTAGCATATCATTTTCTTTCTTCTTTTGTTTTTGTTAATTTTTTTCTTAAGTATTGTAAATAGAATGTAGAAAGGAAAACAATTGGAACTTGTTAGAGAACGATACGACACAATTTCAATAACGCGAGGACGTGTCGCGAATGCAATTGGAAGTGATATCTGGCGGAGGAACGTGATTTCCCTACTCAAGTGCACCTATCCGTACCCAACCAAATTCTCTCGACAATATAATACTTCGTGCTAAATCTTATTACCTACTATTACAATATCAGTAAATACCGCAATTAAATTATTAGAAGAGATACTGATGCTGGATTTAATTACTACCGCGTCTATACCAGACGCGTTTATTAAAAAGGACTCATTTAAGAGCTAATGGGTTTTTTTCAGTTTGTGGTCTCTATGTATGACAAATTGCATTTACATCTAAATTTTTTCGTTAACAAATTTAGTAAAATATAATTCATTAAAACTAATCATCAATTACGACAAGATCAGTTTGAATTAGTAAAGATTGAATACATGGGTATCTAAAGACAAAGATTTCATAATAATATTAAAGTTAGATTTGCAATAAAACGCTTCAGACTTTAGACGCTGTTTGCCAATGTAACTTAATAAAATTAAAATCAACAAATTTAAAATAGCCAAGGAAAAAGTTTATTTCGAAGCAAAGTTGAGAAGATTAAGTAGGGAGGCAGACCCCGGGAAATACCTAAAAGAGGCCATTATTTTAGCACAAAGCTGTCCCGGAAAAAGGAGTCTAAGTCGATAAAAAAACACACACAAAATGACTGAAGGAAATCAAGTGTAATTTCGCTGCGGCGGAGCGGTCAGAGTGGACGCATCGATTTGGCATTAAGTCCCATCAAAGGTGAATGAAGGACCGTACATTTAGACGGGCTGTATAAAAAAGGTTCAGACGTATTACGCGGTAAGTGACAGGGGAAAAATCTTTTGTTCTATCACAAAGGTTGGGCAGTTAGGAGTAGCTATAATGGAATTATAGATCGGTTTATTACAAACAAAACCTGTTTCATAATTTTGTACTGGAAATAAAGTGTTCTGTCATATTTATACGAAAATTTATTATTTTTGTACTGGTAACTATGGACGAAATCCTTTAAAAAAGCTCGTCAAACATTGCTGTGAGTGATTTCCCTAGGTGCGCTCGTGCACTCGGCAGCCGCGAATCCATACCTCGTTACTGGTAAAACGCAACATCAATTGGATAACTAAAAAGCCTTGAAAACATAGTAATTTGTACCATGCTTTGTGGTAAGATTGTTCTATTTTATCAACACTCCCTAATTATTGGAGAAATTACCACTTCAAATAGAAATATCAATTTACCAGGTCACGAGGTGAAAACGGGCCATGATATCAAGCGGTTTTCTGCTGTAGTATGATAGATGGCGGTTGCTGCCTGGTAGACAATGTACCGGAAGGAAGGACCGGGACTGATACACGGGTTGCTACGCCCTCTATACCTAGAAATTGGCAACGAAACTAACAGCAATGATGGGGAACTTACTTTATATGTACATTAAACTCACATGTATACAAATTTCATCTTAATTTAATATTTTTTTTACTAACGTTATGAATACTAGGCACAGATGTTTATTAGAAAGTATGTCTAGAACGGGCGTACTGATCTGGTTGAACTTTAGAATACATACGGAACGACGTCTGGAAGACAGTTTTTTTTTTAATTCTGTACGCACAAAGTCGCGGGCAAAAGTTAGTTTACATTATAAATACAAATATCTGCATGAGTGTTACAAGAAAGTTCCGATAATCATTAGATTACATTTTGATGTATGTGGAAGTAAAAATATTCTAAATAAATCCCTTTTAAAGGATTATGCTTTTAAGGAGATTTAAATGTTACGTATTTCTTCATTTCAAAACAAACAGCGTAGCTATAGCATTTTTATAAAATAAAATGAAACAATATTTAAAGAAAGAAGCATTTAATTATCCGTCCGTTACTTACCGTATAGGAAAAAACGGTTAAGAAATTAAAGAAAAAAAGTATCAATAATACGTTAACAATGTTGTTTAGAAAAAGATGAAATAATTTGAAATTAGAAACTTTGTCAGTTTTGTTGTTAACATTCTGTATTAGACGTCTTAATAAGGTTAATTGTACGAGATTTAATCTAATGCTTTATGAAATTAAAATTCTAAATTAACTCTAGTTATGTATGAACTGGAGAATGTATGCACTCACTTTCAAAATATTTTTATGAAACTCTAAATGAACATACTAAAAAACTTTAATTTTTGATAACTTCAATAAACAAAATTCAATATATTGTTTGCTTATAAACCCGAACAAATACGTGTTTAAGGAAATCTTTTGTATAAATATTGCATAGAAGAATCCTCACCTTATCCTTTTAGATGTCACCTTCTAAATTATGTAAACACAACCACTAAGACGACAAACACATTTTTGTTCTTATAATTAGATTAAAGGTCCGTTTCCACTTCCTACAAACAATATTGGTTTTGATACACGATCGTTCGGAGTCACATTAGACTACGTACTGACGTATGCGCAGCGAAACGGTCGCTTATACGGTAGCGGGGACTAATGTTTCTGAATCTTCAATTCCATACTTACCTACTTTGATAACTCGTTCACCGGTTGGACTTTTGAAGTTCACGGTGTCGTATGCGTCATGTCTTTATCAATGTAAATAAGGGTCGGGAAATTTAGTACGAAGGTATGTATTATAAAAAAAAATACTAGACATGGAACAGAAACGTAATCATATTTAGCAACCATACAAATGTATATATTGAGCATTACTTAAAGAAATAGGTAAGTGTACAATGACGTAGTGATTGTGAAAGGTTTATTCACAGTAGATAACTAATTGATATTTTATTGCGTTTATATGAGCAGGTTGCATCACGATGTTTTCCTTCACTTGTATATAAAGTGCAAAATACGAAACCTATATTAAACATTTATATTTATAATTGCTAAAAAAATTAACTGTTTTTATTTTTTAAATGATTTGACTTTAAAAAATGTTTTTGTAAATATTATAAAGTTTATTTTCAATATCGATGATTGTCTTCCTGTAAGTTCACTTTATTGAAAATATAATTTTAAATTCATTAGTAACATAAACTCATCTCGTATAGTTTAATGTTAGCTTATTTATATTCATGTCCTGTCTATATATTTCTTTATACGTTCAAGTATATCGTACTGTCCAAACAAGTTTAACTAATCAGAGTTTGAAGGACACCTTTATTAAATGAAATCATTCTATTGAGTGATTATTAATAGTATACTTAGAAATAAGATAACGCAAATGCGTGGAACGGAACTATATTGGACTTTTTTATTATCATTGGCAATCTGGTAAACCCTACATCGATATTAAAGGCCTATTTTTTACACTCTTATTGTAATGTTCTGTGAGGTGATAATGCTGCAGTAAGCTTATGCCAATTAGTTTTATTCAAATATTATTCTACACATATCCACATCAGAACAACCGTCAGTCACTTGTTTTCATCGATAATTCTCTGAAACTCACTATTATTTTACAAATACTTCAAACATTGTACTGTTTTCATAGTCAACGATGCGACGAAGAGAACATAAAGGTTTGAGGTTAAATATTTGTGTCAGTTACGGTGTTTCACTGGCCGGTTAGCGGACGTGCTATAGTCAGTGTCGCGCTGAGTTAATGATGTATAGTCTTACATATCCAATATGTCTGGCCGGTGAAAGAGGTAGCTTTCGCGAGTAGTTCTACCAAAACTATGACAGACCTACTTAGACATAGAAAACGAAGATACAGATATGAATAAATATTGTAATCTAATGCTTCTACCAGGACGATAAATTGCGTTTCAAACTATATTTTACTATAATTTATATAAACAACGAATAAGCGTGGTCTTATCACTCTATCTTTCAAAAGTCGTGTCAAATATAACCTGAACCATAGACATTAGACTACGTCAAAAGACAAAGTCATATACTGAATAACTTTTAAAACACACAGAGTATACAAGTGTTTTAGTATACAGGTTGTCAGTTGTATTACCAAGTTTTTTATGTTAGTAATTTAAATAAAAAAAAAAACTGAATGAATAGGTTGGACAGAATTTGGGACGAAATGACAAAATATACCTCCTAAGAATCTGTTATCCAGAAAATAGAAAACGTATGTTCAGCTATATCATTAGAGTTAAATCTAAGAGGTAGATAAGATAGATTGCGTGCGTGACGTGAATTAAAAAAAATGTTTTGAACGAAAACGCATTGTACCAACGCCGCACAGGATATGAACTGGAAAATGTATGATCAATGTGCGTTTATGATTTGCATTTCCTCGTAACATTCTCCACAAACACTTGTTAGTATGCATACGTTTACTCAATAAGTAATTACCGGTAACAGTTCAGGTGTTACCGCAAAGGATACCGCGTTCACTGCATTCTAAATTACCCATTAATCTATTCATTAGCGTCATAGACCATTGATAAGTCTATATATATAGCAGCAAAAATAACATCATCTTTCAGTATAAGAACAGAGACCGAAACCCAACGAATTCCATAAGACCGAAATTAAATCTGATTTTGACAAATTTATAAGGTGTTTTTTACCACGCCAACCTTTCTTTTCAGGCATAACGGTTTCTTTTTTCAATTTACTTATCCATTAACTTTAATAGCGTAGTTACATATTTCAAAAACAGGCGTAAGTGTAGGGTTTGTTTTTACAAACAGAATTATTGATATCTGTGCCGTAGTTGCTGAGATGCTATATAACAGAGTTTAAAAAGTTTGCACTTTATTATAACAGGATAGACTTACTATTGATTTCTGATAAAAAAAATAAGAGCGGTATCCCACAACAACATAAATTGTTACTTCTCTTGAACTCCCGTGTTTTGAAGGTCGTCTCATATTTAATTTTAGGTAACAGTTGACCTATTCTTATTGTAAAGATTAAAAAACTATTTTGATATATAAAAATAAAATATTAATAAAAACACAGACTTTCATAAAGTGTCTTTAAACTAACCTTTAATATATAACCTTCGAATATTATAAACGGCAATCATGACAGTATTGCTTCTTACGCGTTAAAGCCTTTAGCGCAGTGTCTCGCTAGCGAAGCGAATCGAAACCAATGCGAATAGCGCGCGTTACAAATAGAAAATTAAATGCAGTATTCATTTCACATCGCATTTTCCAAAAAAGCAAAGTCCATGGTATATCAACATAAATACATTTTGGGTTCGCTCTGGTCCCTTTTTAAAGTAGTAGAAGGCGTGTTTCTTTTATTTTATCAACCAATTTACAAGAATGTACAACATATGAATCTGAATTGAACATTTTTTTTTTAGTTAATGTCAAATATTACTTAGGAAAATATTGATTTAAAAAAGTTGTGTTTATTTATATTTACTGTGGACACTTCCGTAATGTTTGGAGAACTTGAACTTGAACTTAAAAAGCTTATATGGTTGAAATAAGCTGAAGGTAACCTAATAAATGTGATGAAGTTGAAATGAAGTCAACAGACTTCAAAAGACCAACCTGTGGTTTGTTAATATAGCCATCATCATCATCAGCCTTTGTCTGTCTGATGGACATAGGTCTTTCTCAATGCCTTCCACGGTATGCGATTTCCGCTTCCAACGACTTCCTGCCGTCCGAATTAAGTCGTCGATCCACGATCCAGGTATCCTCTAGGTAATCGTTAATTTCCAGTTATAAAATATTTAGTTAATTAAATAGTATACTAATTGTGATTGACGAATTTTAAGCGAGTCGATTCAAGGTGAAACTCATCGTTGTTGTCACTGACTGCTAATGAGTAGTGTTGTAGACGTGGTCGACATTTAACATCGCACGACGGAAATTTAACCTTTTCATACTAATGATATTAAATTAATATTGTTACTAAAATTTATTCATTTTCAAATATCATCTTAGTGTACTATATACAATTGTTTATTTGAATTTGTTTCTTTACTTCACTTTTTTATCATCTTTAAATTATAGTAAGTTTGCGCGTTGTGGAATTGTCTGTCTTCGGCAGTATTTCCAAACCATTACGGGTCCTTCAAAAAGCAAGCGTACCTCTCTATCAAAGGTTGGCAAAGGTTCTGGGATTCCTCTGGTATTGCAGTTGGCCATGGGCGTCGATGATCGCTTTTGTGATCTCGCCGCTCGTTTGCCGCTTCTCGTATAAAAAAACTGTACTTTCTACCATAAATCCCGTTTCTCTTTATATTAGTTCTGTTCGTCCCATACATCTATAAGAACATATTATATACGAGCAAAAACATTGCCTCCTAAGTTGGTAGCTTATGTTAGCCGGGTAATAAAAGATGTTAAGTTACAAAACTGTTACTTGGTGTAGTATAAAAATAACTTAACAGACTGCAAACTATAAAGCTAACATACCTTCAGTTTTAATTGAACAATTGCGCTGTAGTGTTATAACTGTCGTGTGTAGGCCACTTTCAGGTAAACTACATAGTTTTCAGTGCCCTAACTGTATAGTTAAAATTGATGATGTGTGGCTTAAGTGTAAAAATGATTAACCTTTCTCACATGGGTACATCACTCAGTTTGTCATTGAGTAAGTACTACATATGGCGCCATTTACTGCTTTGTTTGCAAAAGTGATTGCTCAATAAAGATAGCCAAAGTATGATGTCACCAAACATATACTACAAGTATTTATAAATATACAATATTTTAGAATTAATCAAAGATTTTTTTATGTTTTAATTTTTTTTAATGCTTTTACAGACTTGCGTACCGTATCTTCTTTCCTCTGTACATTATATATATTCAGTTGTGATTTCCTGATTTGAATGTGTTTAAACATCTACATATACAACTATATAAATTTAATATATTTTTACTAATTTTTTTTTCTTTTTTTTTTGTGAACGTGTGATGGGGCGACAACGTCCCAGTGCTTTCTGGATTCGAGTCGGTTCTTCTATGATCGCTGCGTCTCTGTTTAGGATCGCCACGTTTATATTATATTCTATTATTAACCAAACATTATGACCTTAGTGCTCTGTATCATGGAGATACCAAGAATCTTCCAAAGATCAAAATTTTTTTGACAGCGCACACGGACAGTGTAGACGGAACAAGTAGTTACGTATAAACGTGTATGTATTTTAAATGCACAATGTAGATAGGACGCCGCTCTTTCAAAAATCAAACTGTAGCCAGGGCTAAGTCGCGGTCCGACAGGCCATCTAAGTGGTCTGACATTTGCGTTAATACCAGTAGCAAATAATAATTAAGCTTTATTTCATATTGTCGATTATATATTTAGGAGAACTTAAGAATACACGTGAGTTAAGCCGTTTTATAAATGGAATAGTTAAATGTCTCGCGAAGGTTTTAATAGTTTAAGAACTGAAGAGATTTAAAATCAATGTTTTTTAGTAAAAAATAAGTACTCAGCAGCGATTCCTCTATGTTAAAAAGTTCGATATTAATCTATTTAACAATTACTAATAAAATTATGCATTTGAAATTTAGTTTGCTAACTTTAAATAAAATTAAGTGTTGACTATACTTACACTAGATGTTGCTTGTGACTCCGTCCTCGAAGAATTTAAAATGAATATCTTAAGTGCTATTCCAGGCCGTAATCTATCCATGTTCTAAATTCCATCATGATCCATTTAGCTGTTATGAAATTATGTAATAACAAACATCGATCTATCTTAACTTCCACATTTATAATAGTAGTAAGATGAATGCATTAAGATGTAGCCTTGAGTTGATTTTAATGTTTAGTAGAGAATACAGTTTATAAACAGTTGAAGGAGATAAAACTTATTCTCGACACATTTGGGTGTTACTTTTAATTGCTTTGAAACACAATTAGTTTCATGCCTTAACACGGTCGCTGCGAAACGAGGCCTAAATTATCCCTAATGCAACAACCATAGTTTGCGGCAAGGAAAACCGTGTATTTCTCTGTGGTGCGAAGGGCATAACTTTTTTAAGCGTTTTGGAGTCTAATGGACCGCGTGTCGCAATAACGTTTAGTCACGGAGCGGGTCGATAACACCTCGTACCGCAGGGACGGAAAGTACGCAAAAATCGTTGCCGCAGCGAACGTGTTAAGACAGTGTTGTATTCATAAAATGAGAAAACATTTAAAAGATTTTACATAACTTTATGATATACGAGGCCTACGTTCAGCAGTGGATTACATTAGGCTGATAATGATGATGATGATATGTTAGGTAAATGTTTTATTATGTAAAAAATGTAAAATAAAAATAACCTAAGTAAGTTATTTTTATTTTACAGATTTTTAACTGTTACCAAAATTATGATTTAAGTCTGTTAATTTTCTTACAGTCTTTATTCGAGTATTCCAAGCTTTCTTTTAAATCTCATTGATTGTTCCTGGTAAGTAACTGTACCGTATCTCCGCGAGTACGTTGAACTGTAACGGGAGGTTCTCTTTATTTGGTTCGAAGAGATTCAGTGTGACTGTTCTGAAGGAACACGGTCGTATCGATTAAAGTATTAAATTGTTATAAGTTAATTTATAGGAGGAAGTTAAGTTATATGACGTTTCTCTTAGGTATTTCAAGAAGCGAGCGTACCTCTATCTTAAAGGCCGGCAACGCACCTGTGGGTACCCTAATATTGCAGGTGTCCATGGGCGTCGATGAACGCTCTTGTGATCACGCCGCTTTTTTGCCCACCTTCTCGTAAAAAAACAGGTCGTAATAAAGCTTTTTTATGCTCAGAATGGAGCACTGGATACCTTAATTCAAAGAGACCTCACTTTACTTATATTTTTGTCAACGCCTGCACAGATTTCTGCCGCAATTATTCAATGAAGATTCTGGATGTTGCAAGCGGCGTAGTAATTGAGCAATTCATGTCCGATTAAACGTTACCGCAGTTGAATTGCTATATATTTTTAAATACTTTTAATAGTACAAAAATACCAAATAAGGAAATGTTGCGTTTTCCAAAACTTATGTCAAGTATTTCAATGATTCATTCTTTACACACGGGTATCTTACGTAGCGAATAATAAATATTTGTAGTCTCAATAACCCATGACTTTAAAACCACAACACGAAATGAAATCTTGGGCCATTAAGAAACACATTCACGCGTGCTCGATGGGTGACCCACACACGACACGCGTCACCGCTTCTAAACGCTCATAGGTGTAAATAATTTACGATAACCTTCATAAGATAGTTTTTACTAACTGCCTAAAATATACTTATTGTAGTTTTTACACCGGAAATAAGACAAAAAGTGTTTACACAAACAGTTACTCTATGATTACTTCAATGTACTTTCACAAGATTTTTTTAATACCACCATGATTAATAATAATCTAACAAGTTTATCTAGACTGATAATAGAGGCGCTACTATCGACCTTAGTTCTACGAGATAATAAAAAAAAAAATACAACTTACAAAAGCATAGACAATAACTGATTTTAAAAAAAAACATGACATGAGAGCTACAGTACGACATGGATTTGATACTTTTTTAACATCGACAAAGGGTCGGTAGTGAACCATTCGTTAAGTTTTTTTTATGCCCACCAGGTCAAAAAACTTGATCAACATAAAATCACAAGATGAATGCTATTGTGATTTAGGTAAAAATATAAGAGTTATAAGCATGTATTCGAGGAATGTGATGTCTGCGTGCTGCCTCGGACGCACGAGACGTGGTGATGGCACTCGTTCAAGCATTTTCCTCTTAAAATATTACTCCAAAAGTTCGACTAATTATTCAAAGAATTTATGTGCAATAAAATACAGGTCATCGATGTTACTGTAAAATGGTTGGAAATTGAATTTTATATTTTATTAATTTGTATAGAGTTTTATATCGACTTAAAACAGATCTATTTACATAGACATGTACAAGTTACGTTACGAGACACGTCTGTGTACCGTGTTCGTTTTCTGCGTCTCGTCTGAGGATTGAAGCACCACTACGTAACGATTGAGTCTCGAGGCCATTTGTACTAATTTCTACTTTTAAATCCATAATTTATATTAAGACAAAAAAAAACAAATGCAAGTATAAAAATATTGCTTTTAGTAAGTAGAATTTTTGGCATAAAAATTTTTCTCAACACGTCTTGTATTGGTCAAGCTTGCGGTATTTTGAATATAGTACCTACATAGCATATTATTACCAGCAAACGAAAGTACAAGAACGTCTTGTGTTCATTAATATGAATTCGCTATGAGAGAAGAAGGATAATTGATGTGTGAAATCGTAATTTCGGTATTCGATTCAGCGTTAAATCTTACATCGTATATACATTCTCATACATCATGAAATTCTAAGGAAAGGAGCAGTTTTTAGATAAGATAACAAACGATTTTATAATGATTTATAAATCGCTCGTCTGGTTTGTGTTAGTAAATCACTTGCACGAGATTACTTCGTGAGAACAGAACTGTAAATATACGCTGAAATCATTACATCATCGCTTATTATTTCTGGTCTGTAGTTGCAAATTGTACATTCTTGCATAATTTGTATTTTTTACTATTTTTTTAATGAATACTACTTTTACTTAATAGTACTATTTTTTTTAAATAACTTCTTTGAATAAACATAGTATTTTCTTTGAATTTCTTGTGAAACTTTTTCTTTAACAATAGTACTTAAGCGCCAATAACCTAATGGTTAAGGGTACCGATTTTGGATCACGTGGTCGAGAATTCGAATCCCGCCATTCAACGATTATCGTAGACCATATCCTAGCACGAGCGCAGAGCTTAGATACAGTGGTAAGACAAATATTAGTTAAGTAATAAAAATCTTATAAAAAAAATAAAAACTTTAGGTTAATTGAAATTTTAACATGAAAGTTATAAATATTTTCAGTATTATTCATACATTAGAAGCTGGCTTTAAATCTTTGACAGTTATTAAGCAGGAAATTACCAATGACGACAATAGAGTTTTTAATCTGTAAAATAAATCATGAGTTACAGCTTTGCTCTTTTTAAATGAGGAATGACTAAGCCCTAGGGCTTAGTACGCAGACCATTTATATTAGTGGCCATTTATTACTCATCAATTATACGTTCTTCCTATGTAATGAGTCAACAATTTTGTTGACAGAAATTTTTAGTGAGAGCTTAATCTCATTTTCAAAAATAATTCAACTATAATTTACGAGTCTAAAGATATTTCCTATTGTTTTAAACATCATCATGAGCTCACTGTAAGTCCTAACTGAGACGCTCGAAGCCTATCTTATATTCTCGGTGCTTAGGCCACAGTCAATCAAGCTAACGCAATGCGGATTGGTTGACTTCACATATATCTTTGAATTTATTCGCAGGTATGATGCCGCGTTACATAATGTAATTACATATGTAATTCAAAAAACGCATTGATATATGTCAGGGATCGAACCTGGACAATGTCTAGTAGGGTCCGGTCCATTCAAGCGCCTAAGAACTGCGCCACCGACGCTCTTTGTAATGTTATAGAATTAGATAATTTCCCTTATTTCAAAATCGAAATAGATTATATAACCCTATAAGCTAATCTTGATTCAATTAAAATTGTTTATCACGATCATTCCATGTTACAAGTGTCCGTAAGAACATCACTGAAGCGGTGATATCACAGATACCGTAAATAATAAATTGTTAGAAGAACCATAAAACCGTAGTAAATCTGTTGCCTTGAATTGACGTGTAAAGTCGTGACCATAAAATAACAATAGATATTAATATATTGAAGATTCATACAGTTTTCATTTAAGGTTAAATATCTTCATACATTTATGAATTTGAGACGTTGGAAAAATTAAATGAAAAAAAAAAATACGAAAGAGTTAAATTATTTGAACTTCCGTGACACACGAGCTAAATAGGAAACGGCTAACACTCGCGTATTTATCCAGTGTGGGCATTGAATCACTCGTGATAGTCGGGCCGCGGTCGCGAAATAATACGAGGCCCATTCACTCTGTGGAAGGACCCCGCTGGGATCGAAACTAGTAGGTGCCAATACGCGAGTATTAGCTGTTTCAAAATTAGTTTATTATACAAAGGCGTTTTTTTCTATAATATGTCATATTCAAAATCAGTCAAATAGGGTTCATTCCCTAAACCATTGTAAGTATTAAGATGTAATTACAATAAATAAACAAATGAAGAATCATAGATGTGTGAAATTGACCCTTAGTACATATCTCGTAGAAAAACTTAAAGTACTTACTTTACTACAACTTTAATGGATTTACGTTACGTCGTTTTTTTATTATCCTGTAACCGTCCATTGTTTTTCTTACATCAGAATATGCCTCGTAACGTAACGTCATTACAAGTTCTGATGTAATAATGGGTGTGTCTGACGATTCGCTTGTCAATAAATTAATGACACGGCTTAAATATATTGTAACATATTTAAGCCCTGTTTTGTGACTAAATGTTAACAATCATTCCATTATACCTATATTAAAATGACTACACCAACATATACTTCATGCGAACGAGTTTTGAGCAAATCGGGGTCCTTCATGAAGGTGAAGGGGACGGGTAATATTTCGCAGTCGAGGCCCGTCAATCATTGAAGGATTAACAGGGCTCGAAGCTAGTCGGTGCTGAGAACGGGCAGCACAGACTAATTTCGAGCCCTGCTGTGTAGACATGTACGTAAGCGTATCAATTTTTTTGTTTCAATAATGTCGCAAACCCTTTAAAAAATGTGATTTTTGGAATGTCGTTATATTGTTTTATTTATTTAAGCCTGTTAAATAAATAAATAATTTAATGTCTTCATTTACGCGCAAAAAAACTAACATCATGTAACAAAATCTATTTTTATTTGCCAATGCCGAATTGCCAAATCACTCATTTGGAGTATCGCTCTCCACACGTCATAGTACCATCTTCTCAGTTGAGTCGGTCGCTTTAAGATTGACAATCTCAGACTGAGACTTTTTTTATACCTCTTTCTTAACGTCCGGCAACGTATTTTTGGTTCTTCTGGTATAGCGGTTGTCAATGGGCGTCGATGATCACCTCCTTATAAAAATAAATAGATTGTAAAGCCAAACTGATGTAATAAGAAGAATATCAAATTACAAACACGATGGCCAAATAAATTCTACATTCCCACAGTATGAAAGTAAATACGAATAAAATAAATTCTAAGAATAGTTACACTACTCATACCTTGTTATGTCGATATCAAGTCATAAATTGTAATGAACATTATTCTGTGACATTAAAACATAGCCCTTTGTATTAATCATCTACTCGTTGAAAATGAGGTCATTATGCATTCCACTATTAATCTTATCAAAAACTAAATACATTAACGATTTCATTGCAAATATGCTTAATGTGGGGCACTTGACTACGTCACAAGATACAGTTAAATGAAAAGAAAATGAGTCAGTGAATGCGGTGTTTCATATCGTAACAATAAAATAAAATGGATATAAAAATAATATTGTGTAATTAAAGTAAACGCATACATAAAAAAACAATTAAACAATTATCGATTTAAATTTAAATCAATGAGGTTAACAGCGATGAAGAGAATTCCAAATGTGTTTTTAGATTTATGTTAATATAGCACATTAGCGCTAACTGAATTTTATCATCATCATCGTCATCATCATATCAGCCACATGTCGCCCACTGGTGGCCTACCACAAAGATCGTCACGATGATCGGTTCTAAGCCGCCTTCATCCAGGATACTGCCGCAAACTTGTCCAGATTATCGGTCCATCTTTTAGGAGGTCTACCCACGGTAATTTAGTTTTCACAATAATTAGCAAATAAAATTTGACATGAAAATTGAACCTTTTTTTTAGCAATTTTTAACAATCACAATCGCTGTACTTTTTACAAACGTCAAAATATCGGATGGCCAAATTAAGAATTTAAATTTACTTGTAAATAATTGTCGAATACTCGTTTCCGGTACTGACGCGTCTCGCGTTATTATTGCTTGTCACCATGGCAACCGACGCCATTTGTATCAGTGTTGCAATTACTAAATATTGTGCTCTATGTTACTCATGTCTTTGGTGTTGCGAACACAACATTCTGTTTTTCTAAATTATTTTTTTTAATGTTCCGTAAATTATTAATTCCTAGCAATACATACATAATCTGTCAGCTAAGGATGTTTCTCAAGAGTTTTGTTAGAAACAACGCAGTAAGATGGATTAACCTTGTTGACTTCGTGCTTTAGTTCACGACTTTGGCTATATCTGAGTTGATCAAATAGCAATAATCACGATTGATATTTGAAAGACATTTGATGAGAGATTTATGGAAACAAAGATGCCTGTAACTTCTATAATTACATACTTTATTGTACCTTTAACTATCTTGGGAATTCATTGAAGATATCAGACTAACATAGATAATTTATAAATGACCTCTTCTTTAAAGGCCTACGAGGCATCTGTGGTTCCTCTAATATTGTAAACATTCATAAGCGTCGATGGTCACCTTTGTGTTCCCACCACTCATTTGCCAGCCACCACCCCGCCCACCTTTCTTAAAAGAAAGGACTGGAAACTCGTGTTCAAGGTTCATTAAGTTACATTACACGAAACTAATTATAATAACTGCTTAACTCACAGATATATATATATAGATCGGTTTAGGTACCGACTAGTTTCAGACCTCTCAGGGTCTTTCTTCAGGGTGAGGACGGACC
>JAODUI010000030.1:6674952-6718952 GCA_027563995.1 Papilio gigon | reverse complement strand
GAAGGCTCCATCGCTACTCAGTACGTATAAGTACTTAGCACTAAGTCGATGCAACCAGTCTAGCCACACGTCAGCTAACGATGAACTTTTACGCGATCCATCCATCCTCTTTATCCCCATCCCTTTACCTGTGTACCCCCCTACATGCGATTTACACTAACGTGACATAATATGTTATTTATTGCAAATGTATAGAAGCAATTGCGTTCATCGAAACATGTAAATTAATTCTAATGTTAAACAAATGGATTCAATTAGGTCTACATTTCCACTCTTCTCCCAACAATACCTTCCCTAGTTTTACAAACGAAACAGTTTCCAAATTACGTCAACACTAGCTCAAGTTATTTGGCGTTAACATAAAACAATAACAAAGGTTACTTACCCCGCTTAGCGTTTTGATATTGTGCAAAGCATCCTGGGCTTTCAATGCCGCTTTGCGCGTGAAAAACGTCACAAAACAGCACCCTGCAACAGAAGCGCACACTTACGTAACATGTACGCACACAGACAATCACTAATTATCTACATACATAAATCACAATTCGGCACATATCAACATAGTTATATACATAAAAACATCATTTTAGCATAGGAAATACATAGCTTACGAATTACGACATACACGAGTTACTTTTTAAACGTACATATATCATTCTCACACAAAAATAAATACAATGAAGTAACACATATCATTGTCTTGAAACCTTAATATGTAACCTAAAAAACCACCTAGAATAAAAAATATCCAGAAAAAAAAACATTTTTATCGACAAAAAAACAAAGTCAGGATTATCAACATTTGACAGCTACGCGTGATTCTTCTTTAAACATGTTCTTCACATTGGTAAAATAATACATTACAACAGAGTTCATTACACCTGAAATAACTTAGCTATAGTAAGGTTATTAGAGGCTTAATCTTCGCTATGGACATTTCGTAAAAAGTCAGCCCAAGTATTCGTCACGCGAACCTCAATGCGTGCGTGTTCGACGGGAAAATAGCATGTTGGAGCTAATCAGTTTGCACGCCACCGTCACTCTGGCAAACTGGCTGAACGGCGACTTTACCTTTGCCTTTGATAAAGTTCACTTGCTTACTAACTATACAAATAACTTTTTGTCACTTAAACATCAAAACTGTCGATAGAGGACGTTGCTTTTACAGACCAAAAAATTAAATAACCTTGTAGGTATAAATCAAACTAAATAATACTTACTAAATAATGCTTACTAACGTACCGACATAGACAGTACTGTGTATTAATATAATCTCGTCACAGCGCCATCTGTTAGTGCGCGGTTGAAACGGCGTCAACAATGTCAATAGTCTCACAAAATCTCTATTGTTTTTGATTGATATGCAAGAATAAATATCATTGTAATTATATATACCTAAATACTATTATATAAAGCGCATTTTTTTAAAACTTTTTACGTAGAATCTTAGCATTCACTTAACAAATTTGAATAATTCTTTTTATAGAAAAAAAACCTACACTAACATCTGGTTTTAGGCTAGATATTTTCAAGCCTTAAATTAGTCGTATATTATTAAACTTAGGGTTGTGAGTGAATTAGAAAAAACTTTTAAGCGAGAACGGTATGCGAGTGAAGCCGTACGGAAACGGCTAGTACAAAGTAATTATGGTCGGACGTGAAATGTTTAATTTTATAAAATGTGTATTTGAATTATTTTAAAGTAACATTTGAAATCAAACAGCGTGCCGATATTAATGAATCGAATTCAATGAAAATACAAATATGAAAATGTGCCAATCATTTTGATTATTGGTCTGAGCGCGGTCGAGGGAATCATGATTTTCGAGTTCGATTTAAAATGAAGTATTTTTGTTGAACGATTGCTTTTCCTGATAACAAGCGTCTGATACGGTAATGAAATAACACTGTATATTTAATATATCACTTTGTACTCTCAGTTACTCACCACTTTTATACTGCAATTAAAACCTTAATTCAGAACAATCCTCCTTTACTTTACTGTCAACATTTTACACTATTCAAACATATGTGTGAAGTCAGCCAACCCGCACTGGATGATAGATAACTCTGACCTAGTCGTTCCTAACAATAGAGTCTCCATGCTCCTCAGTGGAGAAATACAGTGAGCTGATGACCTAGACTACATTATCATTATTCAAAACAGTCGATAGTAAAGACTTGATTTAATCGGTCTCTCTGTATAACCATCTTTCAATCTTCAATAAAAAAACATAAGACTGTATTCAACTTTACTTAATACTGTTTTTTTATTTTTAATATAACAATATTATTCCTATAAGTACGGTAATACTAAATAGCGCTATAATATTCGTCGGAGACAATTTATCGTGACCTAACAAAACACTAAACCGACTGAAAGTCCCAGGCGACCAATTGCGAAGCGATCTATTATAGGGGAAGTCCCGTTAATTTAATTCAGGACCGAGAACAGGAGACGAATGGCGCGGATGAAGTCAAACGTTCCAATGTGAACTTTATACTGACTTAAATATTATTTTACGTCGATTTTAAAACATGATTTCAACTGCAAGTACTTATTGTTAATCAAAATTTAATTTATCATAATGACATTTTTAATAATAACTTACAACCTCCTTCTATAAGAGGTAAACATAATTTTGATAAAACATTTAATACGTGTATCCTTATTGTACTTGTTAAGAAAATAAAGCACAACGTGGAGATGTTAGCACAACCAAAACAAACTAAGACAACAATTAAATAACTCGGTGACGACAACAAAATAAAACATAATAATGTGGACGAGACAATGGTTCATGGCTGAACGAGCCACGCTTGGGGCTACAACTGGCATCGCCCATGGCACTGACAATAAGGTACGTTTTCGCTTGGCAGCGTACTAAAGGAGCTTTCTCAAACAAAAGACGCGTAACAAAGCATACAAAAATGTCAACATATACGCTCGCCTCTTTGTTGGAATGCAAAACAATGATGCGACGGCCGACGTGTGTGTAAAGGCCCCTTAATAAAGTCAACGAAAACTATTCTACAAATTGTGATAAAAGTTACAATTATATCGCTTAAGCGATGGATAATTTTAATCCCTAGTAAAAAGTAAAGAAAATACTTAAATCAATTTATTTTTCCCAAGTCTCATTGCATAGTTATAAGTCTAAAATACTTTCCGTTCAATGAGTTCTGTGTAAATTTCATACAAATCTTCGTGTTCGGTTCACTGTTCACACGTCAAGTTGATGTTACGTACCTTTACTCGCGCCTGTCATCTTGTCCCGCAGCACGTTGATCTGGTGCACGCGGCCAAACTCCTCGAACATCAGCCGCAAGTCGTTCTCGTCCATACTCCGCGGCACTTGCCCCACGAACATCTGCAATTAATAAAAAATAATAGAACATTAATTGCTTCATTCAATATATAATTCATCCTTCATAAATGTAGACGTTTAAAGTCCTTTAACTTCTTTCATATGCGTATGAGCAGCGGTCACTACTATTTCAGCGAAATCATGTAACAGATTGCTCGTTTCTACTACACTACTTCTAAATCGGCTTGTATTAGAGTATCACGGCAATATTCGAACTGCAAAATAGGAGTCTAACCTATAATCGTTAGTTTACTGCTTCTTTAAACGGTAGGAGTCCAAGAAGAAGGGGCAGATAAAGAAAAGATACTCCCTTGGAGGCCGCAATTAGCAAAAACTGCCAAGCAATACGTGAAAACACAAGTCAACTCTTTATATTATTAAAAAAACCTCAAACAAAAAATTTTTCACTACATTAGTCTCATAATAATTCGGTGTCAGCAAATGTGGGGGAAAAAGGAAGGGGTTAAAGCAATCAGCGGTTACAGCGGCGGGCAGCGGCGGCAGCGGCGGCACGGCGGCGAGCGGTCGCCTGGAACCTTTTTAATTACGCCAATATATCACTTCATTTGCGAATTTTCAAAGTTCGCACTCATTTAGCTTGCACAGGTAACTTTCAGTCGCATTCGCGGTGATTTCGCTTTTGTATAAAGACCGAATTAACTTCACGGTGCGATGACTTGAATAAGTGATGCGTAAATTTTATTACATTACTTCATAGCGTTAGTGCAGGGAAACGACTCTTGATTTGCTCAAGAATTATAATTTTAATTTTAGTGTTCCAATTTCAGGATAGCATTGACCGATGCAGTAACGGTGTGAAAGTTTTAGTTTTTTTTCTATGCCATATGGGATCAAGTATTTTGATAACGTACGAAGATAATCTATGATGTCAAACTTGATAACTATTTAAAAGCCCCTGATCATTTTAAATAGCTTAAAGCAATACACAGAACCTTTGGCTCTAAGTACAACCAACACGTGAATCTTGATACAAAATAGCATATATCATAAACATAGTTTACGGCTTATTTCTTTCACGGTTAGTGACCTGAAACGTATGGGCAATTTGTTTGACGTCAGCGGGGCATATACATTGATATGATAAATGTTGCGCATTCTTCGACGGCCAGAACATTTTCGACCTTAATGCGAGAATCGCGTTCCCATAACAGATAGGCCGTCTTATCTTCGAAACACCTTTACAATCTAGGCCACATGAGGCCAGGTACTTGTTTAATAGTGTGGCACAACTTCTCGCGCTCTGATACTAATTTTAATTGAATTGAGTAAGATTTCACCTTCTTTAAATAAAAGGATTACTGGTTCTAAAAAGTAACAGTTCAGTTTAGTTGACACTTACGAGTCTCGTGAATTTGATTAGGATCAAAGTTGATCTATTATCAAAACCTTTAATTAAAATTGGTAATAACGATGCTTCTATCTTGCAATCGTGTGAAAGATTCCTTTACGTTTTTTTTTTAACTTTTACAACTTAAGTTCCAAGTTCACCGTACACTTTAAGTTTAAAGTTTAAAGCCGTGAGAAACAAAATGGCTAATGAAGACAAATTACAAAATACTTGTTTCATCATCATCATCAGCTTTTGTATATTCCATCGTACATAGGCCTATATCCTTGTTCAAGCCTTAGAAATTGTATATAGTAAAATATGACGTATTTACATGTTGTCAATGTTTTATTAAATTTATAATAATAATCCTTACCTTAATATAATCAGGATCTGGCATTTCGGATTTCTCGTCATTGTTGTTGTTGTTTATACTCGTGTTGTTGTTGTTATTGTTGCTAATGCTCATTGTAATCCCACTGCAACAAACATGTAACATTTTAGACACGACATATTTAATTAATCTATTAGAAATGCCTATTACATTGCTAAAAAGCCCACTATCCTTCGACTGAGAAAACACCTTTTGTACGTTGGTAATATATTGTTTGGGGGTGTGGGTAAGTACTGCCTTCTTTCGTATTCATTATTTAGGTTTTCATTAATTGAAAATAGCTGCAGTAAAGGTTGGCATCATTTTGCGTAATTACATTTTTGCTTTTTTTGTTCATGTTGTTTGTTTCTTATCACTAATATAACGTAAATAACAATGTAACAACTATACTATATTGTAAAACCATAGAACTATAGACGTAACTTATAAATGAAATGTTTCATGCTAGTTTAACGTCTTATAGGGAGATGCTTTCGTAATGCCAATTTGTGTGTTTTAATTTCAACATTGAGGAAATTTACGCCCACAAAATTGCCTCACTTTTGTACTCCGGATTAAGTGTTCATTCATAAGCATAGCCTCAAGATGGTAAGATCTTGAAAATCAAGATATTTCTATTTATTACTATTGTTAGCAAAACACGAGTTCCTACCGATTGTTTGTATGGGTCCTTTACACAGAATCTACCGCTGTATTTCAAAATATTTAATACATGTTACAATATTAAAACGTTACAAATTTATTATCATGACGTAAAATGAGAATTACATTTTGAGGTATGTACCTTATTCGAGTGTATTTTGTTCTCCAGTTCGCGTACGCGCCGCACTTGTTTGCCATCGCGTTATCACTGATAAGAGCATACATCGCTCGATTAAGGTACTTCTTATCGGGGCCACGTATCAACGCGATCAACGCATACACCGCGCGACAACGAACGACTAATACATCACCCACTGTATTTTATTTTGTTTCCTACCTACGATTTTAGAATCCGAAATACATACTGAAAGGTGTCTGAAAAATATCGATTGGTTCAGTTATATTTACGTAGATCACGATGTACAATGTTTTTGAGATATATGCGGAATTAAACTTTCGACTAGCAAAACAAAAAACAAACGCGCATTAAGTTACCGTAAGTTATATATTATAAATTTCAATGTATGTACAAAATTAATAACGTTATAAATTGGATAGTTTAGATTGATAGATGTTTGTTAACACCTATCTTCAAAACGACTCATCGGCTCTCGATAAAATTCATTATCAGAACGTAGTCTGGCAGAATAACATAACATACAAATGATTTTTTTCAATTCCGCGTGGACATAGTGTTAGTTTGTATTACATAAATAATATTCTGAACTCATCAGTCTATGTCATATCTAGAAATCGATACGCCAACACTTTGTAGGGGATGTTATTAGGACGTCTGTCGTGTGAGGGGCTCGGGTGGTGCGATAATGTAATCACAATTTTCTATTGTACCATGGGGAGATCGATAACAATATGTTACGGCCCTATCTAATATTAATATAAAATTGTTACAATCAATAACAATATACTATCTTTTTAATACTAATATATATACAAAAGTTTACATGGATTTAATATGCTAGCAGATATTTCCAAAACGGCTTAACCTGACCTAATGGAATTTGGCACAGAGATAGATTATTGTCTAGAATAGGCATAAATCACTTTTTATTATTATTTTTAATTCAGAGCGTACAGTATAGTGATATATAGTAATCAAAATATGTGCAAAGTTTCATCAAGATTTGTGTACTGTTTTGGAGTTACTTTCATACGTTGCAGGCCTATGTCCAGCAGTGGGCAGACAAGGGCTGATGGTGATGATGACACATTACAACCAAACTTTAGTATTTATAATACAAAAAGTAAACTAGTAATTATGACTAGCGTGTTTTTATGGGGTAAATAAACTACCCAACGGAATTATGTAGGTTTACCTTTGGTACCGCGAAAATACCCAAGTAACATCTTGTTACGCTGACATGGTTAAGTCAGTAAAAGTTAATGATTTGAGGTTTAAACTTTTAAAGTCCAATACGATAAATGCAAAACCCTAAAACAGCTGCAACACAAGCTAACATTGGCAACTCTAACGTTCCATAGCAGCAATCACTTAGAGATATCTACCGACTCAATTAACTTTGACTAAAATGAAAGTATGTGTAAAACATACGACCTATTTGAAATTAAAAGTTCACAAGAGCGCAGCATATCGCTCGGTTTGTTTGCGTTTGCGAACTGCTCTGGTTATTTAAAAGCGATCTAGTAGGAATAGCAATTTGAGCTTTCAGCGTTTCAACATGTAAAGCTAGTGTAACACTGACGCAGAACAGCGAGGCAGTGCAGTAGAACAATACTGCTACTGGAATGCACAACAACATTTTTTTTTAAATAACACATTTATAGATTTTTGTAAATTGAATATTTCTTGTAACCATACCAGCTAAGCCTGGAAAAGCTCGCATCAGGACATGATTCAATAGTCGAATGGATACGAACCCACGACCGCTAGATCTGTAGTCCTTAACCTTTAGGCTATTGGCGTTTTAAAAATTGATATTTCATGAATAATATCGGCATAATAATCAAGAAATCGTTTAAACTATTAAAACTTTCGTGAGACATTTCACTATACTACTTATAAACCGGCTTAACTCACGTGTAAATCGGTGACAGTATCGACTAGTTTCGAGCCCATCGGGGGCTCAGCTTCAGGGTGAGCGGGAACGGTACTATAGCGTCAGTATATCAAGAAATCGTATTAAAAACGTATGGATAGCAGACACTATTCACATCGAAAAAAATAATTTTAATATGGCTAAAGCATAGGATGGGGAAATGTTCCAACGCGTGTGTGGAACCGGATGCATATGGTCAGGTCATAGGTCACTTCCTAGTTTGGCAAATTCAAATGGCCAGTTGGTCACCTTATATTTAAATAAAAGAAAATATTGTCAACGCACATTTTTGAATGCAAGATCGCTAATTGAATGTGATTTATTTACCGGCCTGTATTATTTTGCTTAAATGTATTGTTAAATGAAACAATAGCAGAACTGCATCATGTCACTGTGCTGCCCTCCTACGATACCAACATGAAACTCGCACTGACGCGAGCCTTGTCATAACGTTGGCTTGTATGAATCAAACTCGTTTTCCTTTTGGAATAAATGAACGTTGCATACTAAGTTTTTTCCGTGTAAAAAATTTGTTAGTATTTTCACTCGAAAACAATATTTCGATTTATAATTTAATCTATAGCTCAAATATGATATAAATAGTGTTTTGTATGCATCAATAATCACTTCTAAATTATTATAAAATGTTCTACTGTAAATAAATTCTCTAAGTAAACTTGAGATTGGTAAGTTATGTATGTTGAAAAATTTTATTTGAGTAACGATGTACTAGAAATACATAGACTGTCTAGAATATTCTATGACGGCAGATGGATTAGTCAACATCTAAAGTTCATTGCATCGCAAAACACGGCGCCTCGGGCAGGTCTGTTTGTTGCCGGTAAACATGACGGGCAACGGCGTCCGCTTCAGGAAGACAGCGATGACGTCATCAAAGTGAAGTCATTTTGCATCTATGACTCTTGTCGCGTACAGTGTTATGCATTTCTTTTGAAAATTCAATTGAAAGAAATAAAATGAATTTTGCTACGACTCGATGATATTTCATAGCATTTTTTAAATTAATCTTTAATCCAATATTATAAAAGTTTCTATGGATGGATGGATGTTTGTTATTACGTATCTCTAAAACGGTCATACGGGTCACGGTGAAATTTGGCTCAGACGTAGATCATAGTCTAAGGCTTTTAGTAACTATTTTTTTTATTTCCGCGCCGCAGTCGCGGACAATAAACAGTTTATTATAACTTTCTTGATTTACGCTAATATAATATTCGGTCAAGACGGTATTCTAACCATAATTAGCCTTTTTGACGATCCTGTAGTTAGTCTGAGACCATGGCGCGTGAAACTTTGTTTAAATATCGGGAACTTAAAAACGTGATATGATCCCGTTCCTTTCGAACACTATCTTATTAATTTATTGTTTGCATCATAGTCTATATTCAGTTTATTGTGCTGCAGGTTCCTTTAGAGATAAGGTTGTAATCAAAGATAAAGTTGACACAATAACTCATGGACGATAGAGGTTTGATGCAACAGATTATATTCACTTGATAATAACAATGGAGACTTAACAACTCATTACTGTAGATTACATGAAACGAATGCTGAAGTTTTAATCACACGTAACTGTGAAGTTACACTTCAGTCTTTCAGTTTCAGCGATTCAGAGTTGACTACAATAAATGATTCTAGTTTGTATTTACAACTTATCATGTCGATGCAACGTAGGTAGGCCTCCCGCAAGATGGACCGATGATCGGGTCAAGTTTGCGGGAGTATCCTGGATGACGGCGGCCGAGGACTGTCGTGGCGATCTTTAGGGGAGGTCTACGGTCAGCAGTGGGCGACGTATGGCTGATATGATGATGATGAGTTACAACTTAATAGTACCTAATTTGAATCACAATAATTATAAAGTTACGGAAATGCCATACTATACATTTGGACTCGCTTAAACCTCTATATATGTTGTCATACATAAGAACATCACACATTGCCACACTTAGTCGTTTAACGACCGCATAAAACTTTGTCATGCTTTATCGTACTAAATTTACGCTATGAGTCTCTCTTGTTAACCATTAAAGGAATTTGAATGGGACAGCAAAAGGTAAGTCCTAAGTTATAAGATCTTCAGAAGACTATAGGTCTTATTGTAAAAGTATTTAGTCACCTTCACCAAACTAGTGTAAGCAAAGAGCGCGCGCGCATGCAGAGACGGCAGTGTGTGACGTCACTTACTTGGGCTTGCAGTAGGGCGAAGCGGGCGAGCCGGTCTTGCGGTTGCGATCGGGCAGCGAGTGTCTGTTCGCGTTGGAGTCCAGGCCGCCGCCCGGCGATATCTTGCCGGCGAGTGCGTTCAGGGAGTGCAGCATGGCGGGCGGCGGCCGCATACGGCCAACTGTCCTGGTCACGGTGGAGACGCGGCCCCGTGTGCCGACGCGCGCCCAGCCGATGCCTTATCTGCTGATAAGAGGCGCGGGGGCACACCCGCCCCGCGCCTCATCGCCACCTCGCACCGTACACCGCACACATACGAACACACCGACAAGCACGTGCACACAAGTCACTTTTTCACCAATGTTTGCTCCTCTAAGTCTCGATTCGGGTCAGCGTCCTGTCCGATTTGAACATGTTCGCATGTTTTATATGCTACCACTTCTAGTCTATTTCCACCGTGCCGATCACTATGTTTAGTCCTGTACACAATAGTAAATATAAATGGCCGTTGCGATATTTCACTGTCAGACGTGTATTGCAATATTAACTTTCGCAGACAACAATGTGATTGATGCTCTGGTCTGCTCGCAGAGGGAATGGAGCTGAAGCGCCCGGGCTATATGAATAGCTCGTTGCTTCACCTGTCCAAAGCTAAGCGGAAGACAGGAATAAAATATGATTGAGAAGAACTTATAAAAAAATAAAAAAATCATACCTACTGGTTAACTTTTCACACAAACTACGTAAAATGGTAAAGATTTGACGAATCAAACTTAGAAAAACAAGGTGATTTTTGTTTTTTGTTTATAAATTTTTGGGTTAGGCGAGAATGTTAATGTTTGTATTAGCAACTTCGTTTCGATTAAAACAAGAACTGAAATAAAATTATTCTTTATATATATTTCCAGTGGACGCCGATCTGGAAGATGACTCATTACACAACAAGACGTTCGATGTGCCAAATAGGTCAGCGCCTGAACAAAAAGTATAGCAACGATGTTACGTTTGTCACCTAATAATAATTTAAGTGCAGGCGCACTGATAAATCGTTGGCAGTTGTTCATTGAATTAACTGCATTATGTTATAATTATAAATGGAATAACGCCCCATTACAGATTAGACTTTCGTGAAGCAACACATTATAAAATCACTTGAGATCAAATTCAAGTATTCAAACAAGTATTTATTTAATTAAACAAATTAGTTAGTTGGATTTAATTACTAATGTCGTAACCGACATCTGCACATCAGTTTAAAATAAGATTACTATTAGCATTTAATAAACAATTTTGGTACGTACTAGGAATATTTTTGATATCTAGTGAAGGACATTACCTACTTATTGGGAAACGGCACGGATACATTGTGCATGAAGGTGCGCAGTCCGCCCACCGCCACTGTCACAAATTACATGGTTTTCCTTTTATAAAAATTTGAGTAGGGTTGCCACAAACAAAATTATTTAATCATTACTTATAATTATATAATTTTTCGACAGTTCAATATTTAAATTTATTATTGTGGTAAATAATTAGCAAGGATGATGTATGTTTAGCTAAGATTTTGTTACATTAAAGGAAAGCAGATATAAAGTTGATCATCATCAAAATGGGCGAATCCGGGACGCATCGTTAGTTTATCTCGGTTACGAATCGAACGAAAGTTATTAAAATTTCTCTTTACCATTTATTGGTAGCCCTAATTTACCATAAATTAAGGGGACTTTTACAAAGCACGCAAAATCGACGACGTCACGGAAAGGGCGCGCAGCCGGCGGCGAAACATTTTAGATGCTCGCGGCATGCGGACGACCGAGGGGCGAAATTTTTCATGAATATGTGTTTGATTGGCATATTTTTCATTGGAATTTCACAAAATTATAAGGCATTCTGTACTATGTTAAATCACGTTGAACATTTGAGGAAACATGATATAACTTCAACGGAAAGAAAAATGCATGTCATTTTGTCACTGACAAAATTTTGCATTATACTGAAACTGTAAAAAAATACAGTCGAATTGCTAGCCTCCTAATGTTTGAAGTCGGTTAAAAAGTCCTATGATACTAACCTTGTTCGCACAAACGCAAAACATACAAAGATGCTTTGTACAAAGGAAAAAGGCAAAATTGTACATTTTTGATACAGTCACAGTGGCTGCGATGCCGCATCCTGATAAGTATTACAAGATTCAATGTTTACAGTAGCTCGAGATGAGCCAGCGCGCGTCTAACTGGTGTGTACACAGCGGGTGAAGGAAAGCATTTCATGGGTGTACTCAGGTTTCATATCCGAAAATGAATTTGTATTTTGCTCGTATAATGTGGAAATTGCACCTTAACTAAATGCAATCTTTTATTTGTTATAGAGCTATGTACAAATGTCAGCTGGTATGAGACCGCGAATACAGTCAGATAGTTCACTCGCTCTGAAGGAGCCCCGAGGGGCCCGAAACTAGTCGGTACCTACACCGATCTACACGCGAGTAAAACCGTTATTATAAGTAGTATAATATTCACAGGCATTATAATCTTCTATCTTGAATATCGTCGTCGGTGGAGCATTGTCCTGGTTCAATTCTCGCCACATACCTATGTCTTTTCGATTTACGAATTTCATATGTACATTATACGACGTTTTTGCGGTGAAAGAAAATATCGTTTTGCAGTCTGCACATATCAGCGAAGAAATTCAAAGATAAGTGTAAAGCTAGCGTGGTTGACTATGGCCTAGTCACCTTTAATAATAAACCCCTAATAAATAGTATCCGAGCCTCTCAGCGGGGACGTATAGTGAGCTGATATTAATCGTGTACAGTTATTTTATTTTTGATTATTTTAGCTGTTATGTGTAAATACAGTAAAATTTGGAACCGACATAAAGTTTGAATGGCAATATACGTTATCTGCAACTCCGCTCCATTGCCGGGGAGCGCTCGCTCTGTGAGACAGAATTGCGACGCGCCGACTTTCATTACATTTCATTCGCTAACTTCGGCTGCGGCGCGCGATGTACTATTTTGTTTGCCCGAATCCCGAATTCAAAAATTGCCAGTCACGCCATCAACAGTTGGTTTAATGTTGGTGCGCAAAGTTTCACAATTGGCCGACGCTTTACAAAATAGTCTGATTTAAAAGGTACACATTTTGACAATAAGTAATATTCAATATGCATTCTAAATAATTACTGAACTCACGAAACGAATTGAACTCATTATTGGAAAACAAGACAAGAATTTATCTATCTATATATTTAATAAGATTAATCAATCTAAATAATTTCTTACTATACTATACAGTACTAGCATTAAGTTTGTTTTAATTATTAAAAACAGCCTTCATGTCGCATGAAATTTATAATTACCTTTACATTACAAAACTTCCAGCTACCTAAATGGTATTAAAACGCCCCCTCCTTTTCTCTTTATGTTACGTAAATAATGAAGAAATGTCTCTCCACTCGTAATTGGATCCTCTTTAGCCCCTCGTAAAATTAATATAAAACAGGAAACAGCGCGTACGAGACACCTTTGAAATGGAAAACGCGAGGGCGCGAGAATCGAAACAAGAAGGTTGTACGTCAAATGTTTTACACGAGTTCGATTTCTCAGTTCCGATATAAAGGCGTCGCCACACCGTCGCGCGGCTACGGTCGACGACACACACGTGTATCGCTGCGAAATTCATCTCAAAATTATGTACAGGCATAACGACCTTTATCGACAAATCTAAATTACGTAAAGAAATATACAAAGACAATTGTTTGTCTTGTCTATCCACTAAGCTCAGAGTCCCTTAATAGTTGTTTAAACAGTCACTTAGCGAGAAATTCTCAAGCTAAATAAGGGACTTTCTCAGTGAGTACTTAACATCTCTGAACATCACTGATTTTGTTATATTTGTCTAACCAATTTGTTTGTTTTATAAAGTCAAAGAATAGTAATTTAAGAATGCTTTTGTTTGTAACATCTCATAAAGCCACACTTATTATTCGATTCGTCGACTTGGGGCCCACCCTTCGGGACGCATTATTTCACGCTTTGACTCAGCAGCCAATTAGGGGAGGAATTCGGATGTTTGCTTTGAACATCAAAATGAATTCGCGAGGAAGAGATTAATTGGCTGTATATACTTCTTATACTCGCCGAGCCGTTATAGAACTCAAGGATCACGTCTTCCGAGAAATTCCTAATGTAAACCAACTTCGTATTACAAAGATTAATATATTTTTATAAAAAAAAAAAAACTACAAAACTCACTAATAACCTTGTTTCTTATTCGTGACTGTTAGATTCCTAGTACCATACTATAGCAATTTACAATACCACTTGTATGACTGCATAAAATCCGTAAACTATTGCGGATTCACTTAAAGGGTTCAATACTTTCGTTTGATTAATTCGATACGATATAAAGTTTTGAATTAAAAAGCAATATCGTAAACAAGATTTCTAAGAATTTAGATTACGCTTCCGTCGTCAATGGGGACGTTGGAATATTCCAGCTTCGAAAAGCGTCGAATGAATATTATCAAAATATTTCACGAGATAGCTCCGTCAAAAATATTTCATGTTTCGCACATTGTTTTCGATGTGCCGGGACGTAAATCGAATATTTATTATCCGTTTTATTGTCTCGCGAATGGAAGCGCATAAAATGACGTCAAAGTAAAGGTTAATGTACGTCTGTAAAAATTATATTTTTAATAAACTATATCGGGCCGCAGAATGTTGAAACTGACGGTTCTTTCATGCGTTTTATGTTGTAGGGATTTAATGTACAACAATCCAAGTGATTGTGGACATTTGTAATAATAAGTTAATACACTGCTTTTAAATGAAAATTCAATAAGTTACAAATACACATGGTAACGATTAGAGAATATTTGAAATGTTTTTTTTTATGTTCTGATATTTTTTACATCGGTCAAAGTGACGGGACTAATAGCTTTATGTTATCACAACTTAATTAAAAATGTTATTTTAAAAGAAATAGCTTAAATCTCGACACAAAGCAATTTTTAGTATGCAATAAATTCAAGTAAGTTTCAATTAAAGCTAAATTCCTTGGCAAACTGGAAACATTTCATTAGTAGCGGGACGGACTGCCGGCGTCGGACGTGACAGGGGAGGGGAGGGAATTGCGGGAGGGCGGGGGGATTCCCTCTTTTTAAACTAGATCTCAAGTCAAACAGTTTCCGAGGCCGGAGCTAACTGTTGGTCTCGGTTTGCACTTAATTAACTAATATTTACATTGGAGCGTTGAAACAATTCCAGCCGGCGCACCTGCCGACCTTGTGGTTTGGAACATTGCCTCGCTTCAAAACATACGGCCGGAAATTCTTACCACCTGTTAATTTAAAGTTTTCCAAATATATTTAAGTACTTATTTTCTTTACAAATATCGCATTGTTTAAAATGCTACAGAAATGTTTAAACATTTACGACAAAATGAAATTTATACTTATACAGCTAGTTTATAATTCGACAAAACGTTTTTAATAAAAACTCCTTTTCAACAGCTCTTCGTCTTTTTTTTTAGAACTTGTAACCTTAGTTCCTAACCTCTTTTTCAACTAAGTTGAACCAAAACAAGCTGGCATCAGAAAACAAAAGAACCGAAAGAACCAAAGAAGGTTCAACTAAAACTGGATAACATAGAAAGAAGTCAAGTAAGCGGCACCATACGACTCAATCAGACGCGGGTCGCGGAAGTGCCGGGGTCTCTCGGCCGGCGGCCGGTGAGTCGGGAAATCTCAACTCATCAGACGACGTGCGCGACGCGACCCTAGTGATATAAAGTTTCGGTGGGGTAGGGTTGTACAAAATAGTTTGACATTTAATGTAAACTTTTACTAGTTCTTATATTAGAATTTATAATTACAAACTCGGGGATTAATATTCGACACAAATTCTGTTACTTTTTTTAATTCCACATATAGTTATGTGATGAAAATATTTCGTCTTTTATTTGGATTAAGTAGGTCCTAAACGAGACTAAAGAGTCGATTGAGCCTTGACTTTAATCAAAAAAAATTTACTTTAATTTTTTTTTCAATCTATTACATAAATAAAAATGATATGTCTCAAAAAAAGTGACAACCCTAGGATATTTCCGAGCTCTGTTGCCTTGGATTAAGTAGCGAGCTTGTGCAGGATTTTGTGATACGTCCATTTTAATAAAGAATTCAGTGTCGTGACACAACGATACACAATGTTACACAACACAGCTCACAAGTGAGGCAAGGTGAGTCCGCGACGAACAAACGACTCCCTGCATCACTCTTAATGTTGCGCGCTTTATCTCCGCAGCTAAAACTACTTACTGCAACACGAACAAGGAAAAACAAAAGCAGATCGTAATCTAACATAGTCGGAACATTTGCGGAGGGAATCAAAATTACAAGAGTTTTCAATTCTACAATTCCCAAGTTATTAAATATACTTTACAAAAATAATTACATATACGGGTAAAGAAAAATACCACTTAGGTATTTTAAAACAATTTTCCTACAATAAACATCGCTTCTGATGAATTTAACTCTAGGAGATAATCCCTTGCTTACTCGAATTTATCATGGGGTAAAAACTTGCATTCCAAACGGCACATTTAGTGTTGTGACTTCTAGTTGGGTGATCGTCGAGTTCACAAATACGCCGCAGCGTAGGGGACAGTAAAATTGTCTCGACCGCGACTCCGCAGAATCTTATTAAAAGTTGCCTTGCTGTTCCACTACCATTTGTTTAACTTTATTCCCCTACTTGGCTGGATCCGTATCCGGAATTGTCCAGGGGACCTGAACAGAATACCGCTCGAGACCCAACTTAAAAGTGGAATGTAACTCGCAGAGTCGGACTTTATACTTAAATTTATATTGTTCAAGTTTCGATAAGTTTTTGCCGGTTACGAGCGACCGACTATTGTGCATTGAGCGCGCACTTTTCTAAAGTACGGATTTTGGAACTATTCCGCCGCCGTTCGTAATTTATGGCCGGTATTTTGGTCACCGGCCAGTTGCTATCACGTTGCGGGACACTAGCCTCTGCGGCAGCTAACTTTACAATTGTGCTTTCGTAACGGCTTCACAAAACTTTCGTATTAAAGAAAAAAACTAGTTACCATAATATCAGGTCTCTTGAGAATAATCAAACTGTATTTACCATTACATTCTCATCGTTAGCGTAGTCTACATATTTATAAAGTAAATGCTGTTCCATATTAAAAATTGCTGGCTTACAGAGCGAGAAAATCATAGTTGAATCAAAAGGAAATTTTACCTCATGCTCATTTCTATCTATGAAAGACCGAATGCATACACCGTATTGGGAGCTTGCGACTAGGTAATATTGTAATTAAATGAAGCCAGCGCCCCCGAGCGTGCGCTGTCGAAAATTGATAAAGTTTCAACGAATATTCACTAGCCATAGCCAAGTGCAGGGGAAGTCCCGAACTGGGAGATCAATTTTAACGTGAGACGTAGGTAGCCAGTTACATTCAATGTATCTGAAGTTTGTGAATAATTTGAACTAGTGCACCGATAAAGTATAGAGCGGTCTCTGGGAGCCAACGCGACGAACGTAGTATAACTGAAGACATTAATAGCCTCGCACCGGATATAACTACTGGAAAGTTTTTTGTTTAAGTAGTTGATGGAAAAATGTTCCCTATTTCATATAGCATTGCAAAAATTTATCATTTTGAATTGTAAAATATGCTTGTTGACTTCTTTAAATAATTATTCTAACTAAACATATAAATATGCCATTATAACCAATGATTACTCGTTACAAAATAATATATGTATAAATAAATTCTTCTCTTAACAATAAATTGCATATACAGAAAAGTCACAATACGCTTTCTATGATCATAAAGCTCTTTAAAGCAATCGAGTTCGATTACGCAACGAAATTAAGCTCATAATATGCAAAGCGCACTCCAACTTTAAACGAACTTGCGCGGAAATTGTATTTCCACTTTTTATTTAACTAATTAATCGGGCAAATTTAAATAAACTGACGACGGGCGCTGTAAAAGACGGCAAAGAAGATCTCCGACGATAAGTCGTTTTTTTCCGGTCAAATGAATGGAGCTTTAATTAAAGAGTCGTTAATTAAGGTGGCTAAAGGATGCCTCGCAGTTTTTCAGCTTTTTCAATATGTTTCTTTTATATAGTCATTGCGACATCGCGGACACTCGGCAGTAATTCGTTCATTTAAATATAATTGTCACAACACGCGGGCGACTGCTTACAATCATTATCATACCCGATTGTAGTTATCAACAAAGTGTATAACCGCTGGAACCGAGAGCGTTGCCGATAATTACAAAGGATGTTAATTTGAGACGTGGTATTCACAGGCACAACATATTCAAATTATTTATTTATACTCATTATAATTGTAATACATATGTTTAAATGTTAAATAAATCAAAAACGATTTGGAAGAGATAAAGATTGATAATGTAGACGACAGTAGGATGATCAAATAAACATGCTTTACAATTTATGAGTTACTTTGAATACGCTGCTAATAAATTAATAAATCGTGTGAAATATGTCATATTACTTTGACGCATCGTACACACTGATATGCTGTGTGTGTCATAAGTACATTAATTGTATAAAAAAAAACATTAGAACAGTCGTCGATGCTGTCTTGAATTACAACACAGCAGCAGACGTAAGACGCTTCTTTGTAAAAACTAATCCCTGAACCGTCGTCGTAACGAGCGCGCCCGATCTCCGCGAGTAGTGCACCTCGTTAGTGTAATGGCGGTATTAATTGCCGGCCGTATTGTTTGCTGCGAGTCCGGCTCTGGATTAATGGCCGACGCCTCGGCCGATGCGAAGATCCACTTGACTCACGGCCAGGAAAGATAAACCTTATCTTGTCCATACTATACAGTACTATTTACAACTTGTCCTGCATTTACTTCGATTATTTTTAAGTAAGTATTATGCAATATTACATATGTTTATTTTTCACGAGTCTCTTGAATCTTAGAGGAAAATTATTTAAAATAGAGACATTTTGAATTTTGTTTTAGAGAAAGGGGAAAATGAGAGATGGGATTACAAAAGTGGGCCTCGACACCAATGGTCATGCAACACTAAAGAAGCAGATACGTTGCCGGCCTTATTTATTTACTTTTATAGATCTTATTACTTGATCAATGTACGGTATAGATTATCGTATAATCTATAATCTCTAATCTTTAAAAATAGTTGATATTGAGCAAGAAATTTCGTGTAAAATCAGAACAAGTGAACATCTAAAAAAAAATCAAACAAATCGAATATAGTTTTCGTATAAAACTCTCAAGCACTTAACATAATCCGCTCGCGAAGTATTAAGTACTTATATCAAAGGTGACATTATCTCCTTTCCCCGACTGTTTACATAGCCCGGGCGGACCGGACCGAAATACTTGAAAAAGCAAAAGAAAATAACTTGTTTTTTCTTCTCTCGCCTTACATTATGTAGATGTGTCCTCCCGAATTACTTTTTTAAGCAATAAACGGACTGGGATCCGTAAAAATCTTCTAGTAAGAAATTGAGAAACGGAACGGAGCTGGCACAATTTATAAAATTCAGAGAAGTAATTTTAACCCAGATTGAGTTTGACCGTTGGGTTGGATCTTATTAAAATTATGATTTTATATACAATTTCTCACCTGAATATCCTAATTTCAGACCCTACAGAAATCAATAAAATATGCATAATGGAAGCTATACAAATACAATATTATAGATATCAAGTTTCAAATATCCTAGCATATAAATGTTACATTGGAAAATGTCACGAAGCGTGTCAGTGTGCCCGCTGAAAATTCTAACTTACACCAAATGTCATTCGTAGGGCGGGAAGCGTGATAATGGTTATGGCAAAAGTTGGCCGTTTCAACGGTGTTCGGCGGCCGCGCGGCAAGACGGCGACAATTTGTTTCCAACGACTGTTAGTCGAGTCGACGGGATTGGATGTTATTGCCTGCGTCGATTGCAAGAGTTTTCACTACTTTGTAAAGTTTTCTTGTTGCGTTACTCTTACACTTTTAGATGGTGCATTAACAAATGTCCTGTTTTAATACACGCCGCTTTCATTATCTCTGGTTGTTGTAACAACGTATTCTATTGTAATATGTTTGCGACTGTCACAAGCAATGAAGAGATAGATGTAGAGTATATAAAGAGAGAGAAAGAACGAAGCCATACTTAATATGTTTCGTACAGTTGCATACGAAAGTGGAAACCCGCCTTAAAGAATGAAAAATACAAAATAAATGAAGTAAGCTAGTATTAATGTAAAGCGTATCTTAGAATAACATTATCGAACTCCGTCGAACGTTCGAGAACGCTCGAGACGGTTTTGCATTGTTTGCGTTTTGCTTCTTAATTTTCACTCTTCACAATGCTCCGGGCCCGGCGTCCGCTCGCCGGCGCGCTAACGAGTGATTGAAGTGTTCCTTAGTCGCGATTGTTGTTTGCAGTTCCGAGCTAAACACGATTTTTATTAAGAAACCGTCTCACATAGAAAATCCATTACAACGTCAATGCGCGCATAATAAACGCGCACGGACGAGAATTGAAATTTAAATTGATTTGTAATATCTTATAATATAATAAACGTTATTCGCAATTTCTAAAGTAAGAACCATTTCAAAGCAAAGGGACGATAGTATGTGCTGTAATTATTTACCGCACACATATATCATCTTTGTATATAAAACGAGAGCCTGATTAAATTCACATCAGTTACACATTTCATCCATTACAAACAGACAAACATTTCCTCTTTAATATATTAATTAGTGCAGATAACTTCTACAGAGTTAAATACGGTGACGATGGCAGACAAAGTTTTATATTCAAACTATCTAATAATATCACGATCGATGAAAATAAGGTTGAGAATAGTAGATGTATGCGGTATGATGTCTCTACAAAGTGAGGTTATAGGACAAGAGTTTATGGAAGGTTTCTACCGCAGGCACACGTGTACAAAACACATTTTTGTTTCTTTGTTATTTAAAGAGTGTCATGACAATTTTAACACACATGTTTCACCACGGCCTCTTAGAGAAGCATTCATTTAACAAGTTATGTTTTACGTTTTTATACTTTTTGCTATGATCGAGCTACAAGCGAGCGACAGGCAGTAAACGGCGCAAGACTGGCGACGCTGGCGATCTCTCGCGTCGGAGCCCAAGACTTGCTTTGAGTCACTGCACCAGCGCAGTAAGTAAGCATGAACGAGTGAATTAATAGTTGCGAACGACCGATCGACTCGCTTTTTCTAAACCAGGGTTCAAATTATTACATAAGAGTCACGCACGTCGATATTCCTAATCACATGATTGACCCTTATGTTGAACATAAAAGAGCATGGCAGTATGTAATAACAATAATGCGAGATATAAAGGCATATCGAGGCCCCTAGAGGGCGCTCAGTGCCTGGAACTCCGCTTATTATTACGGCAATGCTTAAATTCCTTTCTCCAGTTCCCCTTGGAATTGTTCAAGAGATAGAATAAGTATTATGGAGGCGATAACAGAATCATATTGATAATATTGGATGATAAAAGAAAAGTGTTCTCGCATTCTGTTACACGATGAAAATGTGTTTGTGTGATCTCATACAGTAAAATAAAATCACAAATAATCTGAGCTACACGCGGTTTAAGAAGAAATCTAAAAGTTAAGAAATTGTTAAAAAAAAACAAACAAATTTTACCCAGACCATGTCTTACTGAGTGACTAATTAGCCAAAACCTTAAAGATGTTTGGATCCAATTTATACGATGTTTGAATCAAGCAATTAATTTTGTAATAGTCGCTAACAATGAATAGATACTCTTATCAAACACCACAGTTTTTGATCGTTCGTATTCCGCCATCGAACCCGGCCGCTCGTAATAAATCTCTCGATAGCCGTAGAGCGAGTAGACAAAACACCGATTAATCCCACTGTTAAACTAACTGCAAGTCATTAGTTTCGACGATATTACAGCGTCCGCCGTAGCTCCAGTCGTAGCCCCTGTCGTAGCTCACTACGTAGCACCTCAATAAAATATTCATTAAAAATAAAGTTGTACATTTTCTTTTAAAACGATACAGGTAACATAAATATCCCGTAAGAAATGTCAAACTTGTAAATGTAACATTCCAATCCTTTCATCGAATTATGAAATGAGTAATCATTATTTAAAAATAGATTTTCCAACAACAAAGACAGTATTTCGAAATCAGCACGACTTAGACTTCTTCATGAAGCGAGCTTATTTCTTTATTAAGGGTCGGTAACGTATCTGCTCCTTTAGTGTTGCGGATGTCCATGGACGTCGACGTCCACCTCTATTACCACGTTCTTTTATAAAAAATAACGAATTATGTTACTATTGCTATTAAGGCTTTACTGAGAACAGTCACACTAGTAGTTGTTTTTATCCAAAGAATCGTTTAAGGTAATTGAATGTAAATCGATATCAAAAACAGGAAAAAAGGATTTCATGCTTCCGTGAGACAGATTTAGAGCAACGTTTGTAATTTTTATTGCAGTTCGCGTTCACTTTCTTATCAATCCTATCTATACAAGTTCTTTATGACTTCCTTAGCATTGTATTTCTTCAAGATATACACGGTCGTTGTAAACGAGATACTAAACGTTGATAACTATCAAAACATGCACAGAGTTCTCTTCATAAAATTACATAATTTTTTATGTGTGTTGAGGATAATACATGCTTGGTCGTATTGTGTTACACGTTGTGTATGTTGTGAAAGAACGGGAAAAAGACTCATTGATTTTATAGAATTTCTTACGACAATGTTTAGTAATGCATTGTTGTTAGGCATATTATGGAAAATCATTGGACTTCACAGAAAAACAGACTTGAAAAAATGCACCAGATTTAGTACATTTTACTGAAAATCTTAACCTAATCCGTTTTACACTTACACTTACGATTTCTAGAGTCAATTAGGAGTTCAGGAATAAGTTCAGATTAGTCAGTCGCACTTTCGAAGATAGCAAGATTCATGGATTACGTCAAGGATGAAATCACCATTTAAGTTAAATGGAATTATTTTACTTTGTGCTTAAAATCATATTGAAAATTTCTTCTTTGAAAATTTCGGACTAAGATAAAACATTATTGTAAAATGAAAATTACATTTAGTTTACGGTTATTTCAAATAAATTACCACATCATAATATTTTTAAAACCATTTATAAAGTACACATTTATAATTCCACGTTCACATCAAACGAGAAGGCACACGAAGCACTTCGACACGTCGTAGCGAAGTCGATAACCGCATAAAAATACAAGTTTATACAACGTCGAATCAAACTCCATCGTAAAACTGTGTTGGAGGTTAACGAGACTTTATTGGTGCAGGTGATATCATAGAGTGGGTAGAATATCTTTCGAAAGAAATCTTCTATATTCAAGGCACGATTTCTTATACATCAAATTATATCACACTGAGTTTTAAAAAAAAACTTTTATAAAAAGACATTTATCAAACAATGTCTTCGTAGACAACAACCCTTAGTTAGAAATAAATAAACATTTATTGTAATGCAATATTGCCTTTTTTAAGACTGTTCAGTTACTAGTAACTAAGTGTAAATAAAATAGGCTTCATAAACCTAATAATAATAAGTTAATAATTACGGAGAAAATATAATGATTCCAGCCTTTTTCAGAGTAACAGCTGAACTAGCTCTGATATCATATTTGAGGTGATAACAACAAATAATGAAAGTAAATAAATTTAATATGAAAAAGAATGACACAAGGTTCTCACTGTTTAACATACTTTAAAATACCTTTGCTAAGTAAAATAGATCGCGATCAATTATCGGTTTGGACAGTTGATTGCAAGGAGATATTTTCGATTTAGAATCAGCATTACGATTAGCGGAAGCAAGCACGTTACATTAATATATGTAGTAGAAACGATTCAGCTTAAAACTGTAGCGAAAGCATGAATTGGTTGAAGTCCGGGCAAGCTTTTACAAAGTTTAGCTTTAAGCTTACAGAAGCTTTCGATTCTCTCTGTTAGCATAGTTTTACAATATTCGAGTGGTTAATCGTATTTTAATCGATGTTGCGTAAAATCCACTTAATAATAGTGAAGTCAAGTTTCTTAAAAAAAAATATAACAAATTTTATTAATATTATTCCAGCTCTAGTTTTCAAATAAACCTTACGATAATCAAAAAATTAGGTTACATGTATCAATGCTAAACTCTTTATAGAAATTACTGTCGATAATTTACCAAGTATATACAAATTCTATCGTCAATTTGCATACAAAAATATCAATAGATAATAAAAAAGTACAGTCGATGACAAAAGCTACTAAAACACAAATAAATTATAAAACCACGTATAAAAATAAAATGAACGAGTGTACTCGAGTTCTTTGTCAGGTGTAGTTGAACGTTTAGTGTGAATAGTATATAACGCGACGCGTGCAGCGGCTGGGGCAACAAAAAGCCTCTCCGTGGCGTTAATGACTTGTTCAGATAAGTGTACTTGATTTGTGGCCACGCGATGTTATACTAAATGAGGAGCTTTTACCGCCCCACTGTACCGTCTAATATAACTAGATTGAATACAATGTTATGATGTGAAATTGTGATGTAGTTTAAACTCGTTGGTAATTTATGTAATTAGGTGTACTGTTTATTTAGGTGGGTTATTGCTTGAAATTTGCACATAAGTCCTTTTGATTCGCAAACATTTTTGTGCTGATCATCAGACTTCATTAAACTTTCCTATCCAATATTAACTTTATAAAGATTAGTTTTTATAAGGCTTGTAATTGCTTTGAAAACTATTAATAACGTAATAAAGTAATAAACTTTGAAGCTCGTTAAATACTTTGACGTTGTCGTTTTATAATTAATTACTTCTTTCAATAACTTTTTAATTTGAATATTTCATGTTGCACAAATTGTTTTTTTGATACGAGTAAAAATTGACTTTCGTTTCGAAATTTCGTAACAGCTCGTAAAAGTGTTAAAGTCTTCTAAGTTCTCAACTGCTTAAAATATAGACTCTACGGTTACTACAAATTACACAAAATTATGATAGTTCATTATTTTAAAAGGTTTTTTGTTCTGTACCGGTAGTGTCACTTTGTTTTCATGTCATTTTCTTGTATCTGTAGGTTTCATATCTTTTCAGAGACATCAAACCGCGATCGTAGCGACCTCTTACCGACCAGCAAACCTTGTTACGATATACATTAATTTTTATCGCCCACATCAAGACATCGATTTCGATTTACAAGTGAAATCTTATACATAATAGTCGGTATCAATAAACTTTCATAATGTGTTATAAATGCTTACTGCCACTTATACCGCTATAGGGAGATGTTTCTCTACATTACGCGGTCTATAACTCAATAAAGCTGAGTATCGTTCGAACCTATTAAACAGTTAATTACTGTTATGCGCACTATAAAATACAATAAACTGTAATTTCGTGCACGCGATAATGAGACGTAATGACCTCATGAAACCTGAGTACAAAGAGTCTTGCAAACTGTTAAATATTTCACTTCAAGAGAATTAAAAATGTCAAATCGGCGCAGCGCCATCTGTTGATCAAAAATTGAAAATTTTTAGTTTAAAAAATACACTAAAATCCGATCGAGTATTAATTTCTGTCTCACTATAATTTAAATTATCTATACTTTTAATTCAGGTACGTTTAAAATAAGTTCAAAGTAAAAGTTAACACTTTGGAAAAGATGAAGATCTTGAGGGTACTTTAGTTAAATTGTTTATTCGCGCAGCGGGCATCAAGAATATGAAAAATATCAGTCCGTTAACTTGAGATAGAGTTTATTCGTTAATCGTTTTATAGCGTCACAAAAAGTTAAATAATCAAGCAAATTTATAGATTTTCTTTATACTATTTTACTATTGATAATATCTAAAAGGAATTTATGTAGAAGTAGTAACAAAATTTGCATCACTTATTAAGAAAATTTCGTGAACGTATGATCGTGTTTTCTACAGTTAAAGTTAATATAGATAAATAGAGCCTAAAACTGTTTATTCAATAATTTAAAAAGTAATTTATTAATAAGAACTGTGTTCGAATTTTCACTATTAGCATTAATATACAAAGATGTTACCAAATATATAAACCTCTGTAATTCTATAGTCTTGTAAATTTTATCCAAAATGTAACAATATACTATTAAAAGCTGTGATGTAGGTTATCGCTTTTCATCGTCGAAGCCTATCCACCTTGGTATTAAGTTACCTAATACCACGCCAATGTGAAACAATATGAAAACGATACCTTTGATGTTAGGAGATTTTCATTCAGCACTCTGAAGTGTATTATATATTTAACATAAACAAACTTTAACTTTGTTCAACTAAATTTTCATCACTCTATCGGTACTTGCGGCCTACTCATTAAAAAATCTATTAATTTAGTGTTATCAATACACTACGAGCCTTAACTAATCAATTTTAACAATAATTTCAGTATTCGAACGGCAGACTTGAATTTAAAACTCTATATTTTAAATTACAATAGCCATTACGTGTAGGTACCTCTTTAAAAGAATAAGCTTACTATAGCATTATATAGGCATAAGTCATGCAGTGCCGAGGTTGCTAGACCTATTCAAACTGGTAATTACCATTAGCGTCGGCGACAAATGAACTTACGCAGTGAAACGTAATAATTGTTGCCGTATCAGGACGCTGCGTCGTCAGTGTGTGTGCGTGACGTCATTGTGTGCGTCACCGCCAGTTCAAAGTAATCGAGCAATGTTAGCCATTGAATTTTTCACATAGAGCTAATACCATATACATATTTTACACAATCAAGGTACATAATTGTATATGAAATATTTCTTATTTCCTACATCTGTATATATGTGTACCGACAAATGAGTTATTATATTATTTTTATTTACTTGCCGATAAAATGAAATTTGTTTTTAAATTATTTTTTTTGTTACTTACATGTTTTTTTTCAATATTTGCCACGCGTAACTCTTATTTTTCATCATTTAAAAAAAAATAAAACGTCAAAAGTGTAATAAAGCTGTAAGTGTACATAATTATGATACTAATACATAAATAAATATTCTAATTCGTGAATTTGATTTGAATGATCAAAATGTCAGCTATTACCGGCAAGGGTATTAACCTTTCAGTGTAATGACCTTCAACCTCAATAAAAGTCACATGTAATTTAATGACACGTGTAAAGTAAAAAGGCGGTAAATTAAGTTATAAAAAATACTTTTCCTAGAGCCATCCATCAAAAGATCGCTGTAAAATCGGCCGGTCTCCGGAAACAGAGTACAACCGTAAACCGGTTAGCGTACGTTAATTATTCATTTATCGCGGCTCGGCGTTATTTACGACGGTCCGTTTAACGGCTGACCGCCTCTACGAGCTACGCCTCTACGATGCTACAGTGCTACGCCGTAGCCGACAAACGATCACTGTTCCGTTACAATTAATATTTATCTGTTTTGGGATTTTATAGTCGACTTTGAATTTTCTAGTGTTTTAGTTTAATTGAATTGATTTCATTATGTTAAAAATAATTTTTTTATTGAAAAATGTGATATTATAATCCGATATAAAATCTCATTGAAAAGTAATAAAATTGTCGTCTATACATTTTAAGTATAAAATATTTGTATTTAGGCGGTGCTCATCGTTATCAAAGCTAGTACAGCTGAGTGAATTTCGCGTTCAGCGTCGAGCGACCAATAATGACATTTATACACTGATCACTCACATCGCGGCGTCGACTAATGAGTTGACCTTTTGTTCAACGAATTGCACTTGATGAGATATTTTGTACAACATTATGCACTGACCGAACATGAAACAAACATATAATGTTAAATTAGAATTATGTTATGATATATCATGCATCAATTAATTGGTGTTAACAACCAATAATTATTGTGTACCAACACAAGGTTCTAAAATAAACAGCACATTCATTCGAATTAATGTGTAAAATTGACAAACATTTCCAATGTAGAGTTAATTTAGAGACAATGTAGAGGAATTCTAAAAACACTGCATTCGACGGAGTTGATTAAAAATAGTAATAAGATGTGAAAATTATTTGGATTGTAAATTATTTGAAATTCTCAAAAATATTAAGTACTTAAAAGTCCGAAGATAGAGCTTAAAAAGTTTTTTTGTACAAATAGAAATATTTATGAAAGATATTGTAACAATTCCAGGGCTAAATATTCGCTATCGTTTCAGACAATAAAAGGTTACCCGTGAACAATATATATTACTCGTACATAGGAAAACATAACTGAAACACGTTTAGATTTATAAGCCACTTCCGTAGTTCCCTGCGCTATCAATTATCAAGCTAATCTCCCCGCGATGGGGTGAGCAGCGCCTATTAGTGCAATCAACAATTCGTTAAGCGGAAGCACCGAGACTGATTTATTGCTATTTTGTAGCATAATAATGTCTATTTATTTACACAGTTTTTACAAATGTGCTGTTGGCAAAGTTAAAATAAATCAACAGTTTACGTTGACGGTTGTAAATAGTTTAAACTCTACGAGGATACTTTAACATATATAGTTAATCATATTTATGTATGTCGTAAAAATGTGAACTTAAACATTTTGAAAAAAGTTAGTAAATTGGTTGAAATAGTTGAGATAAAGGCGACAACATAGTAAATAAGCGATGCCGGTATGCGGCTGTCGCTGTATCGAACAAGTGACAAATGCCAAGACTGCAACATCCATTGAGACGTCGCTTTCATGTCTTCTCTCACCTCCGCAGCGGTGACGTCGGCGCGCCAGAGCCGCACGATCGGAACCGTCTTGATTTATCCCACCTTAACTGTTACTAACTGTTCTATACGAAGGGGAATTGCAGAACGCTTTAAACTAGTTCGTGACTCGCAGTCGAAATTGAAATTTCCGGCGCAACTGTCACTCGATGTCAAAGGACTCTCCGGTTCACGGTTTGATTACAGAAATATCTACGGTTCCGACAAAACTGTGGTTTACGATTCGACCCTATCGAAATACTTCGAATCGGATTTAATCTAAAGATATTAATGGATATCTGAAATTCCACTATAACTATGTCAAATAGTAACCTTTAATGAAATCGATTTTTAATTAAGACATTCGTAACAAAAGGTGGCAAGAAACGTTAAGTCATTAATGCGAAAAGTTTTCATACCATTGTAGTATCGATCGGTGTATATAAAGAAACTCAAACATATTGAAAAGTAGTATAATAAAGATTGATCGACATTCACTTAAAGTTTCCAGCGCACAGCGCTGCAAAGTCATTAGAGCTAGACGCTACAGTTCTAAGCTACGTTTGTATAGCGAAATAAATGCTGAAATTGTGTAAAAGCATTGCATGTTGTAGTAGAGTGTTCGGACGTTAATTGACAGATTGAGCGAAAAGCTACTCCAGCGCTTCGACACACCGACCATTATTTACTAATAATTTTGCTTTTGTAGTTTTGTGCGAGAACGGTCAGGTTCCCATACTGTTTATTGTATTATTGTTTAGCCAAACAAATATATTAGGAGCACACAGCAAAATTACGAACATATTTTTTATCATAATATGTAGGCGCGTATTTTGAATTTGACGTATTTAAATAACATTTTATTATTACACCGTAATATTACCAAAACTTTAACTACACTTTTCTTGTCATTACCCTGTTACGAAAAAAAAGCAAAATTAGTAAGACCATCTACAATCGACAAGGTACCAAAAGTACATAGAGAGCGTTGTCCTAGAAGGTACAGGTCTCATGTTAGGAGAGGTGCACACGCCAGACGTGTAGCTTCCAGTGTACTTAACATCACATTGATACATAACACGGCGAACTTCTGTTCGCTTCATCTATAAATTTGTATGATATCCAACATTAACAGTTTTAAAAAAGTATTCAGTATAAAATATTTTGCTCTATAAAATGGGAGGCTGTAAAATTTACAGCTTCACATCTGTAGGTAGTTGAACCGGTTGCGAAACACAATCGGTCTTTGTAATATAAGGGGCAACGTGATATGTCTCACAGTGGGGGCGCGAGTTTATTTTCAATTCCGACAACAATACGCTGTTTTTCTCGCAAACTACCCACTTAAATATAATGCGGGTGATACCGAGCCAGCGATACGGTTTTTTTTTATTTTTCTTCCGCGGTCCAATGGATAAGCGTTGGGTACTATTACTGTTTTCTTTACATACTTATATGTTTATGTTAGAATTTACATTATTAGTTAACGAACTGATATTTCTCGTACCATTCCGACGAAGCTCTAGGCTTATGCTAGAATATATTTCGACAATAGTCCGATAGGCTGGGTTCGAATCTTCGAGCACGTGATCGGAAATCCATACCTTTCACTATTAGACTATTAGTGCTGAAACTACTTAACTGTTATGTTTACGTATAATTAAAATAACATATTTACATTCATATTACATACGATAGTTTAGTGCTTTAAATATTTCTTAGTACAACAATAAGATGCAGTCTACAGTAAATTGTCATCTTGCACCATCCTCTGTGCTACCTTTACGGCGGTGTTTTATTTGGAAATATTGTTTTGGGACACACGCGAAGCGCCCATAGACATTTACTTGTATACACGGATAGTACAGGTATTGACTTAAAACAGGGGGACAACATCTTCCCCTTTACGTTTCCATTTACCTATACATAAATATTGTTAGGTAAGTTTTTAAAGGCGTTGATCTGAACACAAAGTATTCTTGTTGTTGGGTACAAAGTAAGGATTTAGTTATTCAATATTTGTTTATCTTTAAACGTTTCTCTAACATTGAAATAATAGAAAGTTTGGTCGAAAACGACCATATTTTTTCCATTAATTACTAATTCTTGACCGATTAAATGAGACCCCTAATCTATCTGTCTAAGTATGTAATAGTAAATACTTAACTAAATGGTACGAAAACTATATTACAATGAAATATCGCCGACCCGTAGTCCGCTCTTGGACTTCTAAACCTGAATAGCAACCACATTACGTTAATCACGTTTTCCTAACTTCGCCGCAAACTCGAGGGTGAAAAGTGAAAAGGTTGCGCGATTTTCGGGACTTATTTGCACGGTTAGGTTAAACGTTATTAGATTTACTGACTTTATTTTTGTATGCGGATTTGCTGAGCTTAAGAAAACATGAACAAGTATCCGATAAGAAATATTAATCAACAGGTTAATATAGTACAAAGTTTTGGTCGCAACCAAAGAACCTATTAAGTTTAGCAATGCATCTATACTTCCTTTAACGTTGCAGATGTCCGTAGACATATGAAAAAATGTTACGTACTTATCGGTTTGGTAATTTTAACTAAAAATTCTAGAGGTCTACTTAGTTAAATCAGGCATTGAATTCTGCGTAGCTGTTATGGGAATTCACAAAATTATTTCATACAATTTACGCTGAATGTTCATTCCAATTACCTAGTGATTAGAACTCTAGAATCACGTCGTATTTGCTTAGGTCATCTTTCCAGTCCTACAGTACTTGCATGCACTTAGAATTTGATACATACGTCGCGAGATTGCCTTGTTAATTGACGTCAACGATTATGTTGATCTCAGAGTCGTGCGGACGCAGACCCTTGAGAAATCTGATACTCATGATCTCCGGCTGCAGCGGAGTAGAAAATTGGAAAGTCGATCGCTTGTGGTGTAAATCGGATTATAGGTAGTCTTGGAATATATGCAATTGGTATCTTTAAAATAATAAGGTACCTTAATTGTCTAAGATACAATAGACAAGAGAATCTCTCGTTAATAAATATTTAACGAAATTTGTAAAGACAGAAGGTTTGATTAAAAAAAAGAGAATGCTTGGAAGAATTTCTCACTTTGTAAAACTTAATTGGCATTCAAAAAAAAGTAAAAATTGAAATAAAAAAGGGTATCTGATTTATAAATAAAAATGATTAATCTTTCAGAATTCCATTAGAGTAAAGAATTTGATACAAAAGTCTTAAACATCTTCAGCCGTCCTAACTTAGGATTGAAAACTTTTTGAAGCTCAATTCAAAAGTTCGAGAGCCTCAGAAGTGTAATTAAACATGAAAATTAATAAATACTTTATAGTCTTACTTCAAGAGAGCAATATAATGACAAACAGTAAATAAAAATAAGTTATAACCATAAAATTACCTACAAGTATTTATTGAAATCAATATGTTAATAGAATAAGATTATTTTTTTTATTAAGTCTCGAAAAGTGACGTGTTTAGTTACATTTTCAGTTTAAACTTATTTTTAAATTCATTTACAACGTATTTCGCATAGTTACATGCAGAAAGAGTCAACTTGCAAAGTACTAAGGTCGTATAAGTCAACGTAATGACTCTAGAAATATGAGAATATTCTGGTTTCCTACAATGCTCCCTGATATTTCATATAGTGATGTGCAAAGAAAATATCGAATAATTTATATTAATATACATAAAGTTTTTATTCTTACTCAACTATTGTGACTACATAAACCTTCGGCTGATATATTTAAAATAACAAAAATACACAAGTTAATGGTATACTTGTTTAGAGAATGAATCTCTCTAAAAAAAACAAGTCCTATTCACCTCACGAGGGATTCATATGCATGCAGGTTTCATTTGTTTGTCAATAAATTACTCCGTTCAAAAAAAAAAACTAAGTAAAATTATCGACAGTACCCGCGACAACCTTAGCAGTAAGAATACGCCTTCGTTTGAGCGGTTCGCTCCTTAATGATACAGCTGAAGCAAAGAGATGAAATCTCGCGGTTCTGATAGACCGCGCTAGTGCCAGCCCTAAGGCACAACATTACTTTAATCAGGTTTTCTCTGCCTTTTCCACATACTCGAGAGCGTTAAATTTGTGCCCGGGGCCCGTTAAAGTGAAAAGGGGGCGAGATTCGAGACTTGTTTACACAGTTTGGGTCAGTGATGTTATCAAGGGTAACATTCGGGACGTACTTCGAGGTTGTTTAACAGCCGACGTTCCGACTTCTTTAGGATTCCATCGCGAAAATTGCTTCGAGGCGGTTGTTTTAATTATAAACAAAAAATATTCACTATTTGCTCTAATCAAAAGACGTTCGTGCGAGTTTTAGATCTTTAGAAATTTAGTGACATCATTCTTCATTTTCAAAGTTTGCAGTTTTATAAATGTGAAAGTTATTTAAAGTTAAAGTAAGTTATTAAGTTTTATTCTTATTTTGGGTGCGGAAGACGGAGGACCGCATACTGTGGAAGGCATTGGGAAAACACCTATGTCCAATAGTAGGCAGACAAGAGCTACTGATGATGATGATTGCATGGATGAATATAGATGGCTGCCATAATCTACAAATTCATTAGATTAATATAAACTATATTTTTGATATTTAAAACACTGTTTCAAGGCCAAAGCTGTGATCACTATTTACAAATAACGTAAGATACTAAATGCGAGTTGTAATGTTGTCGTATCAACAAAATGACAATATAAGTGCGTTACGTTAATTCGTGACGTGCATGTGGACACAGCTAATAGTGTTAATGGATCACAGTGATTAAGTCGGTGGCCCCGTCGGGATTAATTTGTGTGGGCTTCGACCCTCGCTTCGCGAAATCTAACACCCAAGGCTTACCATGCGGGAGGGGATTGAAAATCGCTATCACTCTACCTAGATAAAACCTACCAGCTGTGGCTCTTTGATTATGCACCCTAATCGAGTATAAATGTGCTTTATTTGCGTAACTACATTTTTGCGCGGCGGCAGTTTGCTTATTCAGTATTTATAACATTAGTTACAAGATACAAAATAAATTCGATGATTTTTTAAATTGTTAGCAGAAAAAATACGCATCGTTAATCATGGCTAATGAATAATGTATTGTTTCCCTTAATATTTATACTTATATTCCGTTTTAACTGAGCATTTAAAACTAAAAACTGTACAGTTCCACTGACAAGTAAAACTGAAGGTGTTGTGTGGACGTGCCTTTACCTGACCCTATTGCGTTCCACATGTGCTTATTAAAAAATACTAACTACTTACTCCATGTAACATACTGGAACAAATGTCATCAACATTAACTTGAATATGAGCAATGTTACTGTTGGTTTAAATTCGAGATAGCTTTTTCCATTTTCCCCAAAGCGTCAACATATTTCGTTCCTGTACTCGCCTTAAATCCTTTATTTACCTTAAAATGTCTAACGACACTTAAGACTAATAGCGCTCTTACTTCGTGTCACGTTCCGTCGCTGAAATATATTTAACGAGGCACTGAGAAGTTAAAGAGAAGACGAACGTTTCATGTAAAATATAACAATACCTTAGAATGGTGTCTTTTAACGATATGAAGTTATGTTGACAAACAATATTTCGTGCACGATTACCATTCGATTCTATTTGAGAAAAAATGTACATTATGAACATACCTATGTCCAGCAACAAGGGATGATATATCAAAGTATTATTCATCTGCTTCAATGTCTTTTTAACGTATAGTTCTTGTTCCAAATTCAAACATAATTCGTAGTCATTATTTATTATTGATAAAAAATTAGGTGCATCGACTTCACCTAATTAAGTATATACAATTTTACGATCATCTGTTTCAAAAATTAATTTTATATCAAGTTTTTCAACTTTGTTTAAATGAATAAATAAAAGGTTTAAACGTTCTTTAACGAATCGAGCTTTTAAACATCAATACGAAATTTTAATTAACTTTCAAAGTAATTGTGCGAGTTTAAATCAGAAATGTTCAAGTCAAACAAAATAAACGAAAGAATTGATTTCTGACCTTTTTGCGAGAAAAAACAGAAGAGTAAATAAGTTTGATTTGATTTTAGCCTGATTAGGACATAAAAATTATTTTCAAAGAGGTTCTATTATTATAAAATAGCAGTAATAAAACTACAAACTTCATGATTGGACATGACACATCTTTTATAAGGGAGGGGCCACAAGAGTAACATCGACGCCCCTAGACACCTGCAATACTAGAATACAATAAATCTCGTCCGATAGGTTTTATAGATAATTGCCATTAAAATATTGAATTAAAAAAATGTTGTACAAAAATAGGCTCATAAATATGCTCCAACTTTGTGTTCTCTCTGCCGATAGTCTACGGGCAGCGATCACTTTGGTTATTGTTATTATATACTCGTTTGCCATTTTATAGAATTAAAAAAAAATGCATTGACACTTTCTCTATCCTTTTTTTCTATCATTCTGTCGTTATCGTAGCCTGGTTCTAATGAATAAAGCGATTAATATTTTGTAATGATTCACAAACTTTTATAAGCTACATCGTTAGTCGATGAGAATATTTCGGGTGGAAAGTTGTCATCAAACAAGCCGCGGGCTCCCAACATTGATTAGAAAACTTATGTTAGAGTATCTCGGCGCTCGTTAAACTTATTATGATTAACGCACAGATCCATCCTTAATATTAATACGTAAATATATTTTAAATAAGAGTATATCTTTACTTGATTTTACATTCATTAGTAAAATGCTTTATAGAATAAAGTATCACTTTTAAAATGTATAAAAGTACTTGATAAAAATCAGAAAGCCCTGTGACGTTGCCACCTACATCGCCATATACAAAAAAATGTAATAAAATAGTAGATTTATATTGAGATATATGTGCATATAAGAACATTTAGGATCTCAGAACTGAGTATACAAAATGGGCAGAGCAGAAAAGAGTACGGGCCGCGAATAAAAGTAAAAAAAAAAGAAAAATGTTGAAAGATCTCAAACTCAAATCCGACTTAGTTCCTTTGTACCTTTCTATGTGGTAACACGTCCATAGTAACAGCACGTACACTGTATTACTGATTTAAATGTATGACCTGAAACAAAGAAAATATTTTATTAAATTACATATAAAAATATTGCACAACAAAATTATATTAACTACTTTACATTGTCATCAGCCAATCAATATCTACTGACATACATAGGTCTGTCTTTACTCGAACGACCCCCGTAACTAAGAACTAGGTCCATCCTTAAGCGTCAATAGAATTTCTGATCACGCGGTCGAAATTTCGAATCCCGCAATTCAACTATCGTCTTGAACTATACCTCAGCACAAGCTTAAAACTTAGTTGGAGTGCTAAAATAAATATTAATAAATCAACAAAAATCTCCTATGAATTAAAAAAGAATCTTTTGAAAAATTGAAATCACGTTTTCTTCTGTGCTCACGGTGACCATTTTCTCAGTAGTACCACTAAGCTTTTGGTTTTTTTATTTATTTCTGTAAATATATAAATAAATGAGAATAGATCAAATCAGTCTCTAACAAAAGCATTTTGTATTCACAAAAAAATTAATTAAATCATGTTTAGCCGAAAGTAATAACTTGTATAATTTATTTAGAAATTCAAAGATGTTTGTGAAGTCAACCAACACGCATTGGGCCAGCGTGGTTGACTATGGCCTGGTCACTCTCTAATTATAGGGTAGATGATGATGATGTTATTTTATTTAGAACATTATAAAAACAGTATACAAAAACAGACAATGCGTGAGTGATGTACTAGAGGAAGCTTTATATTCAGCTTTGCCCTTAGGCGTTAAACTATCTATCCTGAGGGAGCTATATGTCTTTCAGATAAAATGTAACATACGTTGTTAAGTTGGTTTTTCCATTCACGATGCGTGGCATATTTGTAATATATGATTAAAAAATTATGCCACATAGAGAAGAAATGAAAGTTACTCATTAAAAAAAAAAGATTTTAATTTCCTAAAATTAAAAAAAAATGTAGTTTTTCAGTTTTGATATTCAAACATAGTAAAGATTTTCAATCTACCTTTCTACCTACCTTTCTATAATTTGTTAGCGTGGTAGTAAAGTGGCTAGACAAAACCGTAATGGGAATAGAGTCACTTTTCATTAACGTATATTGTATTTTATGCATCTAACAACTAGATAAAGAAATAAATAAAATAACATATTAAAACTAAAAGTTCGTGATATATTTACGTCAACACATTCATTTGTTTATTAATACAAATTAAACATGAGTGCGCTTCACAACAGAACTAGGAAAATATATTATTCTCGAACAACCATCTTATTCCTGCAAGATATTTGCGCGTAATGCGTTCAAATATTTTATATTATGACTCGTAAAAATATGCGAATACGGAGAAATATGGAAAGTGTGAAGTACAGAGGATTGCTGCGAATGTGTTGGGTCGTTTCCTGCAAAGAATGTATAGAGGTGACGTAAATGTATTCGATGAAATAAAATTCCTATAAGATTTTGCCATCTGGTAATATTTGCTGGATTATCTACAATTTTATATTCTCTAGTGTTATCAGAAATCTTAGTAAAGTTTCTAGACAATTGTTCCATTGGTATACGAACGAACAGACATTAGATATCTAATCGTATTTTTTTGTTTGACTAACTAGCTCTCGCTTGCGACTTTGTCCGCGGGGGTTAAAAAAAATACAGTAACTAGCCTATGTGATATTTCAATAAGTAATCTATATCCGTGTCGAATTTCATAAGATCGTTTTATCACTTTTGGAGGCATTGAAAAACATCGATCAAAGCTTTAATTTTTATATTAGTAAGTTTATTAACTTTATTAAGTAAAAGACAATTAAATATATTAAATTCTCTAAAAGTAAAATAAACATAAGAAAACCTGAATTTCTATGATTAAATACGAGTAGTGGTAAAAGGGAAACGAAGTCAATAGATCATAATAAATTTGTCGAAGGGCTCTCGGCGCCGTCCGACGCGCTCCTTGTTTATCCACGTGAAAAAGTATTATAAGTAATGGGCCAACTTACCGACGAGAGATTTTAATAAGAGCCTCTGTTTTTGCTCTTAATTCCCCGCAAATACGACGATGCAGCCAACTTTGTTTTACGACTTTTTGCGCCTGTTTTAAGAAGTTAAGAAATTTAAAGCACTTTCATTTAGTACTCTGAATCGTGTAAAGTGTTTAATTTTGTGCTTAGCTTGTTTTATAAATACATGTTTTTCTTACTAATAATAAAGATTACAGTTATGTAGTATTTTGAATCAAATTATTAAATCTTTCGTGTGACATTTTATTACACTACTTATAACGGCTAAACTCACGTGTAAATCGGTGTCGGTACCGACTAGCGTCGAGCCTATTGAGGGCTTGGTACTACAGCGCGTTCGCGACCTGCGGGCCTCTAGTACCAATGCCCTGAAGAAGAGACCCCGTGGTGGCTTGAAACTAGTCGATACCGATTTACACGTGAGTTAGCCGTTTTTATAAGTAGTATGGATTTTAAATTCTTCATAATTTTATCGATATAATATAAAAAGATTTAAAAAAGAATGTCTGAAGTAAATATTCAAAGTGCTGCAGCGAATAATGCTATTATCGCCGGTAAACAAGCAACGAATATTGCTACATCCTGGTTTAATTGTTAAGCCAGGCTGGATTCTATCGAGTTTTTTTTTCGATGTTATAGAGTATTTTTAATGAGGAAAGTTTTAGTAAAGAGTTTTCTTTATAAATTATAAAGAGCAAGACAAACAAAGACACGACAGACATGGCCAAGAGTATGTTATTATTTATTTAAGTAGTATTTAATTAAAATCGTTACATACTTTATAACTAGATGGCACTTTCTTTAATATAAAGATTAGTATCATACCTTATTAAAAAAAGTTAAAAAATCTATACAGTTTAATTTATCATGCATGTTGCTAATATTGGTAATTGCTTCGTTTTTTTTTCATTAATTAGGCTTAAATTATGTCAAAAAAAAAATGACTTGCAATATCAGTACTTTGACACAACAGATGGCGTCAGTGATAAAAAAATACAATATAGTAGAGTAATAAAAAACGCAGGGAATCACCGAAACAAAAGGAAGCGTGGAGGCCATAACTCGTCCCACGTTTACCTTTTGTCAGCGTGACTGCTGGATGCCGCAAAGCGGGCTGCGATGTGTATGTACACTTTAGAGTGCCACTTCCATTGTTTAACAATTTATGTATTTAGATATTTTCACGTTATAAAATTGATTATGAAAAGCTTTTTCATTTGAGTCCATCGACTGAGGAATTTCGAAAAATGTCGCAAAATAGCTAGTTCTCTCTAATATGGAGAAATAATTGAAAAATAAACAACACACTGTATAATATAAGTTCCAATAGTATAGTTAAGAGTGCGGATTTCCGATTAAGTGGTCGAGAGTTCGGATCTCGCCATTCGACTATTGTTGTAGACCATTTAGTAGCACAAGCCTAGGGCTTAGTTGGAATGGTAAAACAAATGTTAGTAAATTTAAAAAAATCTGCTAACGTGTCAAAAAAAATGGTAACTATATTATACAAATGGTATAACCGACACTCAATATTAATCTGGTCATTAAAATATTCAATACTAGTAATTTAAAAAAACCCTATTCAGTGCTACGTAACTATTGTATCACTTATTTGTCTATTTTCAGAAAATCTAATTTTTTTTTATTAAATAAGAGATCATATTTAATCACAATCTATAATCCAAGACATCTTCACACTCACGAACTTCACTTCTATTTCAAGAATAGCAAAAGATTTGTGCACTTTCAAACGTTCGTCGTAAATTTAGGGAGGCGTGTGTCGCGTCGAACATAAATCTAGGCATTCACTAAAGCGCGGCATATATACGAAGGCTTGTGTAATCCCGAGAGTTCGGAAACACTGACGTTTTTCACCTCAATATTTGTAGCAAGTTATCAATTACACTTAGAAGAAAAAGAAAATTGTTTAGACGGGCTCTTTCAACTTTTATTTCGTAGTTGAAATTTTATTTTATTTTTATAACAGTTTTAGTAGAATCTTATTAATTTACTAATATATTTTGTAACCATTCCTAGCAAGCTTGAAAAAGTTTGTGTTAGGATATGGTTCACGACAATAGATATGTAGAGGTGTAGTTTTAGGGTAATTACTTACCTATAATCTACACTACGATTATCTTTATATGGATATGTGATGAGGACATAAACTAGAAGGTAATGACATTGAATGTGGATGGCTATAAAGGTAGAGAACGACCGGAGGTACGGATGGATTATGTGAAAGATATACGTCACAAGGGAGTGAAATAAGATACGTCAGCTGATGATGCATGATAGAGTACACACTTGATATACATTACAAGTATATAGTTGCAAATGTTTGAGAAAATACGTCAATAAAAATATTTATTCATACTTTCGTCAAGTGAGGTTCATAAATTTAGGCGCGTTTGCATCTTTTGCAAGTATTAGTCGTAAAATATACGAAACTGTGGAATAAGGCTTATTAAAGTAGCGACACTTGACAACTTGAGTTTGTATAGTATCGTAAAAATATATTATTTATAGTGTTATGATGTACTAAACATAATATCTAGAAAGAAATAAGTCAAAGATTTTAGGTAAAAAAAATGCACTGTGAAAGGATTTAATTTCTGTTTTTCTAAATTAAATAATAATCTTATTTAAATTACTTACCACGTCGTTCGCGGGAACTAAAAAAAAACTTAGTAAATAGGCTCTGCTTTCTTTCTATGCTCGAAAAATATGTCAAATTTAGTTCAGATTCGTTTTGGCGATATTTTTTATAAGAGTGCAAAAGAGCAACGGTTTCACAAGAGTGATCATCGACGCCCAGACTTCTGCAATACTAGAAGAAGCACAGATGCATTGGTGGCCTTTGAGAGAGAGGTACGCTCGCTTCTTGACAGACCCTGAGTCGTATTAGTTAATTTATTAGATACATAATAACATCCATCCATCTATTTTAGCATTTATAATATTAGTATGATTTTATTGTTTTATAAAAACACTGAAATTAAATTGACCTGAATATATTTAAAAGCGTAATCTTCGTTAAATAAACTTCTATTGTGTGTTTGATAGATCATAAAATGTGAATTGCTTTTATTCAGTCACTCGGTTACGTCGTTATCAACATGGCAGATTATTTTAAATAACGGCCTAAATTTCAGCGTCGAGATTTTAATAAGAGCTGTTGCATTTTTCTGCCAAATTGGGTAACATTTAAATTGACTATGAACGCTCGTGAAAAGGAAAAATAGTTTAAAAATATCGTCTATCAAATTGTATGAATATTTCGCTTACATTTTGATCTTTTGAACGTTTAAAAAAAACGAAATACATTTGTTGATTTTAACCATTTTTTCTAGTTTATAAAATCATATTTTTTTCTTTTCCACAACGTGACTATACTTTTTTTTATTAAAAATATTAGTAGAGTTTGGTCAATTTACTAACATTTATTTTACCACGTTGGATGCGGAAGGCAGAGGACCGCATACTGTGGAAGGCATTAGGAAAGGCCTATGTCCAACAGTGGGAAGACAAAGGCTGCTGATGATGATGATGATGATTTTACCACTCCAACTAAGCTCTAAGATTATGCTAGGATTCTTTACGACAATAGTCGAATGGCGGGATCTGAACTCTAGACCACGTGATCGGAAATCCGCATCCTTCACCATTAGGTTATTGACGCTTGGTGTTACACATCTTTTTAAAAGTTTATTGTCAACAGTAAAATATGTGCACTGGATATAAACATAGAGTTTTTGCTAACTCCGGCACCTTCAGTACTCTTCGGGGAGAAGCAAACAACATGTTTGAAAAAGTAATAAAGAAATAAGGATATAACGTGAATAAACCAAGCCCGGGCGTAATAACTGGCATTGCATCTTACTTACGTCACTATGACGTCACAGAAATCACTGAAGAGGGTCTTGTCAAGATATTTATAAAAAGTTTTCACGTCATAAGAGTCAATGGAAGTCGAAAAAAGGTAATTTTGACAATAAAGGAAAACCAATTTTCCGTTCACTGCGTTATTAATTCTTCCGTTATTCAAATCTGGCATTATATCATCGACTTAACATGTGGGAAAACATTGAAAATAATTTTCCATTGTTTAACATTAAACAAGGTTCCTTGTGAAATGAGTTCCAAAGAAAATCAAATTCTTTTCACTGTTTTTGTGAAAAATTAAAGGCAAAAGTCGTAATTGAGCAAACGGCGTATTATGCTCAGACGCCGGCAATAAATTCCCGTTGGGCACGTAGGAGCGCACATAAATCTTGGCATTGACTAACGCACCGCATTCAAATGGAGCGGGCGACAGCGCGGGAAACGCCGCATGCGTCACGAGATTTGCCCGCCGCTTTTCACCGCCAAAGCGATCTGTAACGTATGACGACATTTATCTTCTAAGCGACAAAGTATTTCAATATTTGTTATTCTTTTTTCGTTTGAGAACATTTCTATATTTGAAGGTTTAGATTTCACAAATCTCAACTATTTACTTATTCATTTTCAACTTTTAAAAAAATTGATGAAGAAACAAACACATTAATATTCAAATCGCAGCGCCAATATCCTAATGGTTCAGGGTACGGATTTCCGATCACGTGGTTGAGACTTCGAATCCCATTCCCATTCGACTATTGCCGTAAACTATATCCCAGAACAAGCATAAAGTTTAGTTAAAGTGATAAAAGAAATATTAGTAAATTAACAAAAATCTGCAAATACTTTTACAAAAAAAAAAACATCTAAGAAAACCTTCTTTCAAAGCATAAATAAAATTCCAACATCAGCTCTGTACGTTGTTAGGCATTATTAATAAACGGGATGTTTTAAAACAAAACAAAAAACGAAGCAAGTTTTCCCGTTACGGCCGTCTGCATTAGCATCGTTAAACAAATTATAAATATTGCTGGTTCCTCATTAATTTATCGTTATCAAGCTTTATAAACAACGCCCTCGTCGCTTAGTATTCTCCGTAATGTTTCCTGCATCCTTCAAGTTTCCACAAGTAAAATGGAATATTAAAACAGATTGAAGTTAAAAATTAACAACAAGTTACATACAACAATTAATCATAATATAACATTTGTATTCATAATGCATGTAATCCTTAAATATTTATATCAGAATGTGAAAGCTAGCCAATCATTCGTTTAAAGCTTCTACACTCGTACCCTCTAAATTAAACTTTTCAATCCGACTTATGATATACGGAAAAGAAAGGTTGTCACCTTTCTTTTCCGTATATCAGGCGTAGGCGTCTCTAGAGAAGATATCATACGGGACCCAACAAACATATGGCATATCTAGAATAAAATATACTTGCATCACTTGTTAGTCCGTTGTCCGGAATCAGCTGTATGAACTTATGCACTGCGGAATATGCAGTTCCCTCATGAATAAAACGTACCGTGCTCCCCTCTCTGACAACTGTGTCCCCCCAGAGGGAAAATGTAAAACAATATTTGAAAAGTAATAAAAAAAACGGGGCATTACGTAAACAAAGGAAAGCCTGGAGGGCACGGCTCACGGCGGGCTCACCTTTTGTCACGGCTACGTCACTAAATCCGTTACGATGCTATATTGTTTAGGGCCGTCGCCGTAGAGATTATTGTTTTTGTTAGCACAGGACATAAAATTGATGTGTACATAAAATAAAAAAAAAAAATATTAATTACTCAATATACGTGGCTTACTTTATATGAAATCTTGTTCCGTTAATGATTAAAGAAATAATAATTAAAATCATTCCAAAACGACCGCATTTGGAAAAGCAAATATCCCACACTGGGCAGACAAGGGCCGATGATGAAGATAATGTTTCGAAGGGTCGTTTAATGTAGGTTTATTCCGAAACACTAAGAAATATGAGTACATACAGGACTATATAACAGTAAATATATACTGAACTAATATAATAGAAATTGTATTAAATTATTAAAACTTTCGTGAGAAATTTCAATATTCTACTTATAAAAATGGCTAACTCACATGTAAAAAGACGGTATTGACACCGATTTGAACGTGAGTTTAGCCGTTTTTTATAAATAGTATGGAAAATCTATTGTACTTACGTCTTAACATTAAAAC
>JAODUI010000030.1:6643989-6668146 GCA_027563995.1 Papilio gigon | reverse complement strand
CTACGTATTCATAGTTTTATTAAGATTAAAATGTGGTAAATCATAAACTATGTTAGAACTAAATTCATTTCTATTTTCCACAGATATATAACACGTGCATATATAGCGATGAAAAGAATTATTGTCGGATTATTTTATACAAGTAAATCAAAACAAAGTAAACTACTAATGACAAAGGAACTATTTCAGATACGATAGATAAAGTACTAAGGAGAAATTGAATTCCAAGACGGCTATCAGATAATAATAGTACTGGCATCTTAGACTGGAACTTCGTAGCAATGTCCGTTTAAATCCAAACACGTGCTTCACTTCATAGCAGACAAGTGAAACAGATGTTCAAGTTTGCGACTAGTTTAGTCCAATATTAACCGACGTTATATTGTTATTTCTTAACCATAAAATTTTAACATTCGCCTTATAAATCGAATGCATAAACGTATCAAATATTTAAATTTTTGTTTACATAAATAATCAAACATAATCGTAACGTTGGGAGTGATCGCACTGATAACACTCGCTTAAGGATAGACATACACGAACTACAAAAAGTAATTCAAATCATCAACTCAGTCTCCCTAACGACGGCTTGAAAAAAGCATGTATGTTGTTATCATATATATTCATTAGTTTACATAATCATTAATAATCTTACTACAATATCATATATTGAAATATTATAAACATATCACCGAGCCTAACTTATGAAGTACCATAGGCTAATAATATAATTTATGACCCCACCAACAAAACTTATTATAAAGTTCTTAAAACTTCGTAGCCCCCAACTGCGGTGGAAACTGCACCGAACAGATTCCGCACAGCGTTCGTATGACAAGGTAATTTATTTACCGACATGTTAGCAGCATTAGTTTGCGACATTGTTTTATTGACGCGCGACGTTCGGAATTGATTCAACTAAACGAACAGACGTGGCGGAGTTAAGTATAAACTTAGCCGGTACAAGTGAACTGTGAAATCGTATTTATGTGCAATAATAACTCGTATAATGGCAGATTTAAATACAAGCAGATTGATTATTAAGGGGTAAAAAGAGCAATTAACATTTGGAGGTGTGGCTTTTGCTTATGATGATAATAATAACTTAAAGGTCGGTAATCATAAAACAAACAAAAGACAGAAAAATTACCAACTTAGTATTAAAGTATAGTCTATCCACTAAAGTCTTTGAGAAATTATTTGCAACCTAAGTAACTTAAAAGAATTTAAAAAGTTAGTGAGTTATTAGGCCTCATGCAATTCGTGTGCTCGTAACAAAGTTTGACTTTGTACTAATTTCCGCAAACCGTAAACAGTCCAGGTAACGGCAGTTGTATATTTGTGTACCTGAAAACAAGAAAACAAAGTCGTTAGAGGTTTAGTACACAATAAAATTTAACGCCCAAAGCGCACCGGATGCCAAAATCGTTCCGAGCTATCACCATGATATACGATCGTGAATCGGAAAACAAAACTTTTTCCATAGTTTTTGTGCAATAGTTGTACATTTTTGGTACGAAACAAAGTTAAAATTACGTGTATACATACTGTAGTTTTTTTTTGTTAGATAGTTTCACATTTTTACCATAAATATTAATGTTAATGTTCTTACTAAGATAAACATTTCATAAAATAATTGTAAACCACACTTTCTAACCTAGACTTTATAAAAGACAACATTTTTCATGAACCCTATGATATTAAAAAGTATGCTAATAAAGATTATATTTTCGTAAAATGTTCTTGCCGTAATAGACGGTTTCTTGATTTACAATGCGATTTAAAATACTTAGATAAACTTGTTGACGTAAAAAGAATGATAATTTTGTCAACCGAAAGTTCGCTTTTTTATCTATTCAATAAGATTTAGAATAAATTTAACATTTTGGGTTAGTGCCCTTAAACAATTAAAATTTACGTATGCACTGCACAGTTCACATTATTTATATAGCATCAGTTTGAAATAGTCGACAACATTGTAAAATGAACTTAAATCTACAATTGCACAAAATTTTATATTACGATACTGGACTTACACTTTATTCTTTTAATTGTTAAATAGTTAAAACTGTACCAACGAATATAGTGTTTGTAAAATCAAAATTCGTTCATTACAATGAAATCCAATTTGCTATATCAAATGTCTGATTTGCATAGTAGAACGTGTCTCATATAGTCCCGCAAATGGAAAGCAATAAATGAAACGGCGTAGATTATGAGGCGTTAAATTACCTCCGCGACTCTCACTGCACACGTTGCTAACTTGTAACTTAATTAGTAACCGAGTGCTCTGTTCTTACATCTTAATAGTTGTAATAAATGGTAGACATTTACTGATATTCATTACTTCTTTTTTATGTTAGTTAATATTAAAGAAAATTTAATAATATAAGAAAAAAAAGACACACTTAGACACACAAAAAGAAATTGAATTAAAACAATTTTTGGCTAAGGGTACAAACTTGTGTTTGTAGGTTTGAATACTACCATTGGAATACTATCCTAAGTCATAAGCAGAGAACATGCAGACTAGATCAAGTCTAGAGCTCAGTTTAGTTACAAGAAATATTAACAATTCCATGTAATATACTATATTTGAATCAAAAGTTTTTTTCATACATTACTAGTTGACCCGGCGAACTACTTACCGCCTAACTATCGTCATTCAATTGTTTTGTCTTCCATGACCCTCACCACTAATTAAACTTTATTATATGGTATTAAAGTTCAAATTGACTTTTAAATATTATTACGAATCGATGGTACGGGATTATAAGAACGTGTTGTTTTTGTCTAAAAAGTATTAGCGAAATCGGTTCAGCTGCTCTCGAGCTTTGCGCTTACCAACACATTCAGTGGCTTATTTTTTTTAATTATATTATAGATTTGTAAACAGAAATATGCGAAAAGCGGAGGACCGAATACTGTGGCATTGGGAAAGGCCTATGTCCAACAGTGGGCAGACTGGTACTGTTGATGATGATGATGATGAAACAGAAATAAGAGTAAAATACAAAATTCGTGAAGATATTATCCGACCTTATAACAATTACTTCTCCTTTTCATTATTCTCAGCATTCCCGAAGTCGTGGCTTGTAACGTTTTATCTAGATCCAATCAAGCCAGACGACCGGCGCGATTAGATATCGGCCTCGGATACATTTTCCTGATCAAAACAAATTTTCTACTGCGCCAGATAAATGTTAACAATTGTAAGGATTATTTCTTTCTGTTTTATTACTATATACAGGAAAACCAAAAGTTGGAAAGAAGCACAATGCTGTAAGTAAAAACGGCATGTGTTAATGACGAAGAAAAGGTACATAAAATAATGTAAAAAATAAAGCAGCTAACACAAACATGTTCATCCGGTATCGGTACCGACTAGTTTGGAGCCCATTGGGAGCACCCGTTTTATTTTCAGTTTAAAAAAAATATTTCGCGAAAATTTAAATAGTTATTAAATAGTATGACAAGTAGTTATTAAATAGTAGATTAATAATATTATTAATAAGAATAAATATAAAAAAAACTGTGTTATACTAGTAGAGTCTAGATGTTCCGTAGAACTACATAGTTGAGATGAATTTACAATACGTATTAAAATATTGAAGCAAACCAAATGAAATCTTGATTTCAAAATTACATCGCCAATACTAGAACCGTCCGTATAAAGGAGCGTGCACAACGAATGGTTAACAAACAACGTTTGCATTAGTCGGCGTAATGGCCGGCATTAGACGCTCTCGTCCGACACGAGATGGAATAGAAAGATAAGCGAGCGAAATGGCCGAAGGCTACTCAGCGTTGCTACGTATCTCTCGTCGGTATTTTCAACTCGTTTTCTCATATAAGATATCTATCACGTCACTATAATCCAATCGTAGATAGACAGGGCCGATAATTACTATTTTACACCTTTAATTTCCAGGTAAATATTAAAGTCGTGGAAAAGACTTGAAAATTCATATTTGTTCCTTTTTTTATTGTTTCTACTTGTATCACAATAACAAATAATTATCTTTCTAATAAATTGGAAGTAAGCAAAAAATATGTTTTGATAATATTAAGCTAGATGGCGTTAATCTTAATTTGAAACGACACGCGAAATCATAACATCTCATTTTTTCAGTCTAACAGTGTTCATCTAGTTGTTCTCACGATTTTATTTTACATCTTGCACTCTGATGATATCAACTGAGTGCTAGAAATAAAAAAAGTGAATGCGAAAACTTTAAAAAGTAGAAAAATAAGGAAACGTGCTCCACTAAAAAGGTCGCACCTGCTTAACCGTACCGTAACATTCTTAATTAAACTCTCGACGCTCGGCAAAACATTGACGCGCTAATCGCGAGAAGCCAGTATTAACCGCTTTAAACCAGTTTAATATGCAGAGCTCACACCAGCTGTTTACTGTTCAACTTTCAGTAGATGTCGAGGTCACAAATATATTATAATGTGTCAAGCCCTGTAGAATAGGAGACAGTAGATAAACTACGTCACCTGGAGTCGTTAATCTGTCACTAATGGAGGCTCTTAGGGTGGATTTCTCATACTAAATCTATGCTAAGAAATACCATGTAAAGATAGAAACGTAGCCTTAATTTTAACAATTTTGGATTCAAAAGGAAAAGTTGTTTGACGTCTTTAAACAAAAATTGCATTTGAAGATTGGTTTATTTTTTTTAGCCAAGATCATTCCCTTTCAATTTTGAATTGAAAAAGAAATCGATGGACAATATTCTATTTGTAAACTTATATACATCAATTTAGATTAATCTCATGCAAATTTATCATTACCTACGTCAGTTAAAGTATATATTTGAAGATAGCATATTCGTAAATTTTAATCGGTCTAATAACCTGTATGGAACATCTGTAATTTGCGTACGGCAACACTAGAGAGAATCATCGTATTCCTTGCATCTATTTTTGCCCGTGTATTAGCCGAGTAACGGTCAGTGTTCAAGACAGAATGATAGGCACGTACAGTCTATTCCGATCCACGCATGATTCATTCAGCCAGTAATACTGTATCGTATTGAAATGTGAATCGGTGGTGCTTCGAGTTCTATGAACTGTGACCAAAATAATTATCACTATTGTATAACTGTTTTGTTAGCATACTTTGTTTACATGAAAAATACGTCTGTGTGCGTGTGTTCGTGTTTGTACGCCTGCTATTAGAACTTTTTTTTGCCATAAAAATGCTTAAATTTAATATTTACGCCAATGAAAATCTTTTACCGTTACTTTATTACAAAATCAGAATTGATTTTGTAATTACCAAAAGTCATTGGAGACATTGGGAAAGACCTATGTTCGACAGTGGGCAGACGAGGGCTGATGATGATGATGATAAGAAGTATGCATTTCTTTCAAAATTCTAACTTGCAACAAAAGCGGAATTAAATTAGTGTAGTGTCCTATCCCAACATTTCTTAGTTAACAGTATCTTTTATGCAAATAATTTCACTTAATATAGTTACAAACATTTTGATTGCTTTGAAAGCTAACACATTAAGCTTCCGAAGTTCATTGCCAAAGTTAAAGATTTTAAGAACATACCATTAAAGGAACAAAAACTTTAGACATAACCGATGTTTTGATATCTGTCGTAACTCGTGTTAATTTCGGTCGAATGACTACAAGTGCTAAAAGCTTTGACTTTGAAATGACAGGACTTGTCAACTAAGCCCATTACACTCTGTCAAATAAAAACCATTACTTTTTTTTAAGAGAAAAACAAGTTCTCAAATGTGATTATAAACGCCCAAGGACATCTACAATATCAGAGGGACCATAGAAAAATTGGTGATTAAAAAAAAACATGCTCGTGTTTTTAAGGACCAAAGTCGTACTGGACAATATTTTCTAATCTTAGTTGCTTGTGTGCTCGTTTTACTAAATTGTGTACATTTTTTAATCAGTATGTGTTCATTAAAACGCATCATAAGGACATGTGTGATTATCGTCTTTACCTCACTCTTCACAAGACTTAGTTTTTCATATAAACGGCCTAATCCATTTCTCTATAGTCAAAGGTTACAAGTTACATTAGCGTAGAGTCCGCAGTTCGCTTTTCTGAGCATCAAATTGAAGCTAACTCCGTTTAATGTTAGTTGTTGTCTGAAACTTTGGTGGCATTTAAATTTTTAGTTACCCTTCATGCGAAGTTACTACGAAAACTTGGAACATTCACTTTGCAATGTCGCCGTAATGATAAGACAACAGTTAATATAAATAAGCATGGATATGATAGATAAAGGTTTGGATTGTGTTGAAGCTTTAGATCAATGACGCGACCTATAACTGCGTTTTTCATTTTTTTTTTCTACATTTACCAATTTCACAATAACTCACCTATCTGTATGCAATATCAAAATATGTACATATGATTAAAATTGTCTGTACAGAAATCCACGTTCGTTCGGAGTAATCTCCTAAAAAGGGTGGACTGATTTGGACGAGAACTTTAGTGGTAGATTGTCGATATAGGCGGGAATATGATAGACTTATTTTATGCTAATGAAATCGCAGGCAACCGACATTTGTCATATAAATGACTAAATCTACAATAATTTTATCAAGATTCCTACAACATACGAAAATTAAACTTGACTTAATTAGCTACAGGCAGGCTACATCAGGTATTTTGTTGCCTGTAATGTTATTCAGAAACTGAGACCATCCTCCAAGGAACAATTGAAAGTGATATACCGTAAACGTAGAGTGAAAACTAACACAATAATGAATACGTACAATTACAAAATACACCTTAAATTATATACAACATACATTCATAAAATATATGAAATGTTTTTTTTTACTCTAGTATGCAAATTCGAATTTCGATAGAGAATTGAAAATTGTAACTTAAATTTCGCGAAACAACCCAACAACTGGTATATAAGCAGCGGGAATATAAACTTAAAATAATTCTTAAGACAAGAATACTCAATCATAGTTTACTCTTAATTTGACTGGTACATATTATAGACGACTTAATGAGGACAGCGAGATGTAATTGGTTGCGGAAGGCGAAGAACCACATACCGTGGAAGGCCTAAGTTCAGCAGTGGATAGATTAAGGTGGTGATGATAATAAACATGTAATGCATCTATGTTCATTCTGATAACAGTGTATCAAAAATTTAATACACAAGAGTTTCCTTTTAACACTTCCTTTTGTAATTTCATTTGAATTTCGCAACTCAAGTTACCTCATCGCCTCACATGCATGTCGACACGCTAATGTAATAAAGCCAATTTAAACCGCTCTAAACCGGTTTAATATCATGAGGCTGTTAGGCGGTAAACCAACTCTTAGCTTGTGACGTGAGCTCTGCAATTTGAAGGTGGAAAGTGCGCAAACTCGGCTTCATGTTAGTTTCTTTGTCGTGTGTACAAGTTACTTGCAGGTTTGTGCTACAAGAATTTTGGAGTACATTACCAAGTTTGACATGGTGTAAAGGAAATCTTAATTCATTCAACAAAATATAAAATTACAGTAAACATTAATTAAAAAAAAAGCGTTTTTATTTATAACTAGACCTATGTTTCCTTACAAAAAGAAGAAAGTGAAAGACGGTAGAGGAAAACATCGTGATGCAACCTGCACATATCTGGGCAGAAATTCAAAAGAGATGTGTGAAGTGAACCAACTCGAACTGGGCCAGCTTGGTTAAGTATGGCCTGGTCACCACCTAATAATAAGGTAGGCTCCGAGCCCCCCAGTGGGAACGTGTAGTGCGCTAATAACGATATGTTATACCCGACTACTTAACATATTAAACTGATTAGTAAAATTTAAAAAAAAGTACCACTTCTTGAGTGCATTGATACAATTTTCGAGAAAACAGCAACAAGTTTGTTAACAAAGAATGCATTGTGCGCTTCTTTGTGCAGTATCGACGCTTACCAAGTTAAACATTACTTTAAGCTCGCGTTTGAATTTTTAGTTTCTTCGCGTTAAGTAGGTAACTTAGCAAAGTTTTCTCCTTTACTTTGTACATAAGATGAAAAGTTGTTATTTTTAAATTATACGGCTTATAGTTATAGTCTTGTATCAAATGTATCCACTTAAGAGCGCTATCTAGTTACTTAAGTTCTAAACAAAAGAATATAATAAATAATTACGATATTATCTATTTAGACTTTACAATTATTATAATAAAATATTTTTAAGCAAGCAACACCAAAATGTTTTAAAATATTTGTATGGAATTTGGCACAGAGATCGTATATAGGTTACTCATTAATTACTTAAGTTTGATGGCCTTGACAGCGACGTGCTGGAACGGGTTATTAGGAACCTTTAGAACAGTAAACGGCACGTAAAATCAGCGCTGATGCAGACAGCGGCGACTAAAGATTGAACATAAACCCTGGGAATTTTTCTATCAACCGTTCAAATTATAATTTTTCTGTAAAATGCTGTATGTTTGGAAAAAAAATAATAACGCATAGACAAAGTATGAATCAAATCCAGTTCTTATTAATTATCAACAAAAAAATAAGAGCAAATAAATAAACAATCACTGAGTATGTTAAGCTTCATGATTGTGTTAAATTTAGTAGGACGTATCCCATGTGCAACTGGTACAGTTTTTGCAAAACTAAATCCGTAATTAATATTAGCCGGTCATAAACGTTGCAAATGACTCCATTAGACCACAGTAAGCTTCAGTGTTAATCTGTAAGTACTTTGGAACACGTCCAGAATGAGGATAAAATGAATTTTATTGCGTCCAACAATTTAGGACTTGGCGTCGTGAAATTTTTACTCTTGTATCGTTTGTAAAACTTTTAAATACATTTTTTTAACGATATTTTACTCTTAATTGAAGAAGGTTTGTGCGGAAGAGGATATTCGTAAGAGGTGTGTCAGTTCAGATATGACGACTGACAGAGATATATGGAAGAGTAATAACGACTCTGCGTAAGAAAAAGGGTCATCATCATCATCATCATCATCATCAACACAGGTTGTTGATGATGATGATGATGATGTTGATATATTTTAACACATGCATTTCACACATACCTTATAGCTTTTATATTCAATCACATTATCTTCTTACACGGATAATTTATTATTATTTAATTTACATTTACTTGTGAGAACTGTACAGTTTAACAGACATTAACAATGTTGTAAGGTTGAATTATACAGTCCGACTGACAATTTTTTTAATTGTAAATAATAGTAGATTTTTGTTTATTTACTGATAATCCTTGTAACCATATCTGGTAATCTTGAAAAAGCTTATGTTATGATATGGTTCACGACAATAGTCGAAAGTTGGGTATCGAACCAACGACCGTTAGATCGGTAGTCTGTTACTTTAACCATTAAACTATTGGCGTTACATAAGTTGAGGCTTATAGTATATAGCGGGCTTAAGTACTACAGGTGGGCGGCGCGGTATGCGGGCCTCTGACTTCATAGAATCTTTGGAATCTTCATTTCGTTCGCAGTCCGCCCTCGACTTATTAATTTACATATCATTACTAAAGTAATTCGCTTTGAGAAAAAGGACAAAACTCCCTAAATTATTCTTTAAACATCACGAAGTTTTCATTACGAGTTCCTTTAAAGTAGATTTAAAGTTTTGAGATCCATTTGCAATTCCTCACTTTAATATTTCCAGTAATGAAAACAAGATTTAGTTACTTTATTTACAGGAAATCCATTGACCGGTCATATATTGGCTTAACTATGCATTGTGGTGGAGTTCGCATCTGGCAACTGCTGGGTTACAAATGGCCCGCTCACAAGATGCAATCCATTATCCCATGGAAAACAGATCAGAGTGGAAGATACTCCGTGTTTCATGTTATGTTTCTGAAGTCACACTTTAGTCCTTATCTTTTTCTAATAAATACAGTATTGCAACGGGAAATAGAACTGCGGAGTAGGGGACGCATAGGAAAGGTGAATATCGTCTATCAGTCCGTCTCCCCCTCCTCCATTCATTGGAGGTAGGCGTCTGCTAATGCGAATATCTTGGTATCAGTTACTTCGCTGTTCTGGCGAATTCAAGTGGTTGCTCGTTGTAAAATGTACGTTAATAGAATGTGTAATTTGGGTAACAATTGTTATAATGTTCTTAATTAAGTAACATTTAATATCCTTTGTTTCAGATATTGTCAACATTCGGTCGACTCTACATTTGAAATTACAAATTAAGCTAAATAAATTATTCATTAAAATATTTGTAATGAATATAATTTTTTTAATAAATAAATAATGTTTACATTTAGTGAACAAGTTAAACTTATTTTTTAGTTTAGTTTGTGATAGTGAAGTGGCAAGATGCAGACCAACGTCCAGATAGATACGAAAGGTCTGCGTCATTCACCGGAACACGGGAAGCAGAAGGGGACCTACAGGGTGACTGCCGAGGTAAGGGAACAATTAATGTAGTACAGCCTTCGTAGACAAAATCACATTTATTACAAATGATACCAAATTAAGGTCATCTATCTGTATGGATGGATCAGCTTGACACGTTCGCTGCGACACCAATTTTTGCGCCCTTTCCGTCCCTGCGGAACGAGGTGTTATCGACCCGTTCCGTGACTGGACGTTAGTGCGAGACGCGGTCTATTAGACCCCCACCTCCTTTAACAAAGTTATGCCCTTCGCACCACAGAGAAGTACACGTTTGTCCTTGCCGCACAGGGAAGTTTCATTAGGGATGATTTAGACCTCGTTTCGCAGCGAACGTGTTAAGAAATTACACCTTTTGCTTTGTATTGACTTGAAAGTGCCTGATAGTACGAGCATCTCTATTATTAGTTCGACCACTAACCACCACTAAGAAACAGTACTGTTAGCGACAAAATGGAGCAAATAGAACAGGCACAAAATACCATAACAGCCTGTCTTTAGACTAAGTTCGGATGCAAGTCACCTCAGATACCACTCTCGGAGATAACAAGGTCCGTCATTGACGGATACGTAATTGAGGACACCTTCATCATCATCATCATAGAGGTCAGCGATTGCAATAGATTCAATTAATTTTTGTCATTTATTTAACAATTTCGATATCGGCTGTGATTATGTCTACGGCCTTAGTTACTGAAACATTATTTCTGAGAAAAAAATGTGCCAGTAGATTACCGTAATGTATAGAGTAATTTCGTAATATGAGTGAGATGAATATAAATAATGCAGGTGGTGTAAAAGAGAGAATTAAGTCAAATTATGTCAAACGTGGTCGTCGTGGACCGACGACTTAGTGCGGACGGCAGGAAGTCGTTTGATGCGGAAGGCGGAGGACCGTATACTGTGGATGGCATTGGGAAAGACCTATGTCCAACAGTGGGCAGACAAGTACTGTTGATGACGATGATGATGATGTCAAACGCTGTGTTATTTGCGAACGGACGATAGTTTTCCATTTCTTTTTTTTTGTTCAAATGAAACCCAATAGAAATTGTTTTGTTGAAATCAAATACAGATGGCAACAGATATTTGTCCGTGGAATGTACGTGTGGGGCCGCTGCGCCTCATAAATACGGACGCGAAGTAATTTACTTCGGCCCATAGGATCCACAGGGCTGTACTGCGCATTGTCAACTCTAAGCAACATGTAATAAGTGTTTTTTTTATTCTATTATACGGATCTTCTTGTATTTTTTTTATTGGCACGATATCAACAAATGGCCTTGTATCTTTTTATACTTTATAAATAAATCAAATCTGTATTTCAACTGATTTAAAAAAAAAAATCTAGATTCGTTTGTTTTTTATATTATTACAGAATTTTGTGCTTGCTTCTGGACATAGTTTATTTGCAAATTTGTATTTATATTAATGTCTCATTTATTCATTCAAGATCTTTCGATATTTTTTATTTTATTTCTATTTATTTTGTATTTTTAATTTCTTAACTATGACAATCTTGATTCGTTATCTATCTTCATTTGTTATTAAGTCAGTCATACACCTCTAGTTTAACTTCAGTCAAAACAGTGCCGCTAAAACTGAAGGTGTGTACCAACGCAATGCGCTTTTTTTGATATAAAAAAGAAACAGATAACAGCCAACAACGATAAATAAAATTTTATCGTTCATTTTTTGGTTAAGTAAAAATTTACGACATACTTTATTGGCTGCTGGCATGATATTGACAGTCGTAAACTTTATTCCGTAAGCTTGTGAACTCGAGTGATTTCTTATATAGACTTAAAAAAAAGCTACCAGTTGTTTAAAATGTAAGAAAATTTAAACTAGATACTAATTTGAAATATAAAATAAACCAGACTAGATGTTAGGATCGTATGTTACTTTTCTGTTTATTTATTTAAAAAAAAAAACAAGATTAATGCCTGACCACGAACCCAGACGATTCCAAATGATGATATAGTGGAAAGACGGTTTAGTAAGTGCCTTCACTCTACTCTTGAAGGCTGAATTCGTACTTTGAAGGATACACTCACGCCGGCAACTTATTCCACTCTTGCTGTGTGCATAATGAACGATGTTTAAAATGTTTTTGTTTTTTTTATAAGAGAAGGGGGCAAACGAGCGGCGAGATCACAAAGGTGGACGTCGACGCCCATGGACATACAACACTAGAGGAGCAGATGCGTTGCCGGCTAAAATCTATCCAGAAGTTTTAGTGGGACTTACACAAACTCGACTACATAAAGCATACATATATAACATATAAATGATGTGTTTTATACAAGAATGACGTTTAAGTGAGAGTCGATTTTCATATCAAGTCACTTTGTTGTATAAATGACAATGCTGAGAAAATTTACTCACAATAGAGGCATATCTACTGCTCGTATGCTCCTTTGATAGTATTGGGGTTTTTAGTGAGAGGTAGGTGATCTAAGCGGGAGTCAGTCAGGCTTTTTTATTTCTATTCTACTGAAGGCGCAAGTAACCTCTAGTTATAAATAATTAAAAAAATGCCGCAACTGAATGGTAACAACAAAACCCTTGGGAATAACGTGACAAGATAATAAATAAGCCTCATGGGTATCCTTTGAAAGTAAATATTCATTTATTACAATTAGGTAAATTTAACACGGTTTTTTATACGATTAAAAGTGACAAGATGAACATAGAGGTCACTTTATTTTAAATGTTAAAAGTATAGTCAGTTTAACTGTAATCAAAATTATATATTACTATAGTACTTGTTATTATTTCGGAATAAACGGCGCTACGAAAAATGAGAACAACGTTGTCAAAATAAAACTGACAATGTAATGAAAGTTAATACGTAGTAGTTTGTAAGCGTAAGTATAGATGGCGCTTATATCAAACAATGGAAAATATCGCAAGTATTGCTTAAATCAGAGAGAGTTAGATATTTAAATATACAAAAGAAGATTAAAATTGCGTCTAAATATATTAAATCAATTTAGAATATTGGATGACATTCGATACCAACATACAAGTGAACGTTGTGTAAAATTTGTTGTAGTTCCACCGATATGAAATAGATGGCGCATTAACGAAAATGAGACGAGACGGAAACTCGGATAAAAGCGGTTCTATAAGTAGCGTTTAATAATTGTAAGTATAGTTAGGACTTCTAATAAGTATGATAAAATATGACATTTTGAATTCTTTATCTCGATAAGAAAAACTGCAAAAAAAACGTTAGGTCCTAGAAGCGTTCCTTCATAAATAGTCGAATAACAATCACTAAATACCTTTTATTTACTTAAATCGTTCGATTACAATCTTCCATTGTAATTTCTGCTGTGTGTTGTCAGTTATATAAAGGGATATTGTTATCTCTTTCACTCACTTAAATAAAAAAAGTGACGACAATATTGTACAAACTCTTCTAGCACGTTTTACAAATCCTATTAGTTCTTCTATCTCTTCACATCAGGCTTTAAACTTTATGAGAACATTAAATCAATGAAAAGTGCTACGCCGTAGCCATTCCGTCTCTACGGCGTAGCAGTTTAGTAGCGCGAACAAATAAATCTCCTTGTTCATCCCTCGCTTTAATGTAATGACAGTAAAAGTGTAAAATGATTTATGTATTAATTTATATGTTTTATTACATCTTCGTCTTTGTATTTGAAATACTTAACTACCCATTTATCTCCTTATACTATAAAAATCAAAAAACGCATCTGTCGTTCTATTGCAGGTGTCCGAGCGTCCATGATCATTCTTGTGATCCCGCCGCTCGTTTGCTCTCTTATTTATAATAAAACGATGTTCAGTTAGTGTAGAATAGAATAGCTGAATGGCGAAAGCATATCATTAGTACCGGAAAGCTTTCAGCAGCAGCTTTATTATTCATCAGTGATTTTTTTAAAAACTTTTTCTCTACGTAAAAATGAATTATTGCCTAAACTTGGCCGTAAGCTTCCATTTTTACGACTTCCTGAATGTAATTAAAGTCACAAACTTCGACACGACATTATTTTCGCGGATGGACTTTGATAATAAAATGAAGTATTAGTGAAAAATTAATAGAAAAACTTTTTAATACCATCATCACATCAACTGATATATTTAAAAAAAAAATTACCAGATATTTAGTGATTTATTTATCCATTTAATATTACTCTAAAGTTCGTAGTATTTCAGTGTTTTTTTTAATTAAATAAATATTTGCCTTTTTACTAACATTTCTTGCATCCTATCTGTATAGTTGGATAGCTTAAAAACGCTTGTATTAGGATATGGTGCACAATAGTTTAATAGTGGGATTCGGACCCACGACCGCTAGATCGGTAGACCATACTTTAACTATTAGTTTATTGGCGCTTCAGGTATTTTTACGCTGATTAGAATATTGGTACAGATTAAGTCCAATGGATTCATACTAAATCTACCCAAACCATTTAACTGTATATTGCTTTACATTATTACAAATCCAATAAGCAACTCGTGTGTATTGGTCGTAGAACGTTCTTTAAATCCCTTTCTTCATGGTTTCTTAGACATTTATATATGGGTCGCATTTAAAAAATGTAATTAAAAAAGAAAGAATACAGCCCAAACTATGAACTGTTAAATAGAACACACAATTTATATTTACATTAAGAAAAATATTTCGCAATTGTTATTAAAAAAAAATTAACAAAGCCGGCAACGATTTTTTCTAAAGGAACAATTATATCTGTCAATTGTTTTGTTTTTTTGGAAGTTTTTTTTTGATACTAGATTTAAGATAATCCACTTTTTTATTAATTAGAAATAAATCCTTTTTCAATAATATTTAATAACGAATTAAATTTTGTTTTTCTTGTAACATTAAATAAACAAATCTATTATTTTTAATGCGGACCGAACGTTCAAAGCCCCTGGCTTACATCGTTTATAGAGTTGGTCGGTAACGTACATTGTTTAGACGTAGAAACATTTAGAGACCATTGCATCGGCTTGTGTCTGGATATTGCTTTTGGCTAGGTGACTTGGCACCAAGCTTCGAAAACCCTTTTTACACTAGTCACTAGTCTATGAACATCTATTCCAATATTCAATGTAGTGTACATTATGAAAACGCTAGCTTTACATATACATAAGCAAATTATAAATCGAGTACATGATTTTCTGACGTTATATATGCCTATTTGATTTTCAATTGGTTATACTGATAGTGCGCACGGTCAGTGAAAAGGGGCCTTAAGGAATTCCTGGTCAATGAAACTGGAATCTTTATTGTGGGCTTTAAAATGTTGAACTATATAAATAGTCTATTTACTCTGTGAGAAATTAATTGGTTTGTATTATATAGCGTTTAGATTATGATTGTTTTGTCTAGTATTAAAATGTTGATAAGAAAAATACCTAATTAAAAAATTGCCTTGATTTCGTTTCGCTTTTGTTTTTTTTTTCTTCCGTAAATCGTGCATTACCAATAATTATAGCTCTCATATATAAATACAATTTATCTTTCACGCAATTTAACGAGCGTAATTAACTTTTACGAAGTGATAAAAACTTAACGATACACTTAAGTCGGAGGCTTAAATCATACTAGCTTAATGTTGGATAGACAAAGTTTTCTTAATTCAAATACATTACTATAGAAAAATACAAAGCAGTAGATCTTGTTAAATTATTAAACTTTCGTTATACATTATAATATACTATTTATAAAAACGGATTAACTCACATGTAGATCATTGTCGGTACCGACTAGTTACGAAGCCATCGGCAGCTCTCCTTCAGGATGAGTGGGATTGGTATTATGTCACGGTCGTGGCCCGTCCGATGTTCGCCCCTAGTTAAACTGTTTAAGTGTGGTAGTATTATAGCTCTAGTGTTACTAAATATTAGCTTTAATATATCACTTTCACGCACGTGATCATTATCCTACCATTTGGGTACGTCACATTAGTACAGTATGTACCCTTTCATACGTCTCTATCAGCTGTCCTTTATGCAAATCATTCACACAATCCGTTTATACTTTCTTTGGTATTCATTTACCGCAAATAATTTAATTCGAACAATTTCTATATTATTATGTAACTAAAATAATTATCTTCCAAGCAGTGACCTCATTATAAACACTAGAGATGCAGTCGATTTAGTTAATAACATATTAATGCTGCAGGTTGACAAGACGTCTTGAAGTTTGAACTAGTTTAAACTGATACAATATTTACAGATCTAAGCATCCTCCAGACATATACGGGGGTACCTTGTATTTACTTAAACTTTAGTTATAAGCAAATACACATTTAACTTGAATCTTATTAATTCACAACTTCTGAAACATTACTTATAATTATATGAAACTAATGACACCCTTACCCACTTCAATTTTTCGCATAACAATTCTTTATAATATACTCACTCCCTTACTTCAATAGCGTGTTGATATAAAGCCTTAAAATAGAGGTAAGTGTATACCGTTATTGGTATTCTACAGTAGTACCTGCTTTCTATTCCAGTACAATAACCCAGTAGCGAAATTACCACAGGAATAATATTAGAATAATATAAACATCCAATGAATTCAGAGGGCGTTTTAGTTCAGTAATAGGAGTAGATGTAATATCATCATCATCACCATCGTCGTCATCATCCTGTCTTTCCCAATGACTTCCACAGTATGCGGTCCAATCTACGTTTTTATTATTCTAGTTGTTAGGTTTCTGGATTGGTAAATTGTAAATTAATGGTTGTAATCAGTTGTAATAATAGAGAACAATAATAAAAAATGTCGGAAAGCCAAAACAAAAGGTAATATAAATCCTGGCAGTAAATAAAACAGCGAAGACTTAAAGTATATCACCGAAATAGTTTACGATCTAACATTTCGGTGGCGTTGATTGTTGAATTTACGTTCACAGCTTACTCCAGCATAGTTTGGTAAATCCATGAGAATTAACTAGATACGTATTTTATATTTTTTTTTCGAATTACCTTGAGTTCACAATAAGAAAAATACAAATTATCAACAAATATCTTTAAAGAACTATTACAAAAGATAAGTGTTTGTTTAGAATTTTCGGTGTAAAAATTTATAGATATATTTGATTTTAAATTTGGAAATTGGAAACAGTCGCGTTTGTTTCCAATGATGTTGGTTAATAGGTAACTTTAAAACGGTTTCTGGGCTCTAAAAGAGATATGGATGAAATTTGGTCAATATATTAACTATCTAGAGGTTTAGAATTGGTTAATTTGTATAAAATATTACGCGAAGAGATGATGAGCACATAAATTAGAAGTTGATGAGGTTGAATATGGATGGATACAAATGTAAAGGTACTGAAGAAGGTTTGAGTTAATTGTGTGAAAGAGATGCGTAAGACATGTGTGTGTTCAGATATGAGCTGACAGAGATGTATGGAAGAGTACATACTGTGCCGACCTTCTATAAGGAAAAGGACAAGTTGATGGTGATATAAGATAATTCTAAGAATTACTTAAAGATAAACGTACGTTGGTAAAAATATGTCATAGATGAAATGTAGAAAACACACTAGCAAGCTTTTGCATCTACTATTCGGTATACCGCGTAGTTAATTGCATTTTACCAAACTACTCCCTCGCCGCAGTCGAAATCCATTGTTGCTAACTCTGTTGATAAAGTACTCTGTGCCACAGTTCACTCTGTGTTTTAATTGCTATTTGTATTTTAAAGGATTATTAAATCTATAATTACATTTGTGTTTATGTTAATATTTCATATTTACGACTTAGTGCGGACGGCAGGAAGTCGTTAGAAGAAGGTGGTAGGAATTATGCAAGGCCTATGTTCAGCAGTGGACAGACAAGGGCTCATGATGATGATACGTAATGAACGACCTAAGAGAAGCAATATGAAATGTAAACAAAGCGAATGCGACGTCCTTAGGAAATGTAGGAGTATGGGACTTTTTGAATTATATGATTTTATAGCCGCCCTGAATTGAAATATTTTTGTATGTAAATTATTAAACAACGAATGTAACATAACTGAAACAAATGCCTAAAACGTCTACGAACGCGTTCCAATTATGAATAGATGACTTATTGGTTAAATGGGTGCCCATATGTTGGTGAACCTATCTTGAACACAACATATTTTTGTCGAGAGAACGAGACATTATTACAAAAGAGAGAGATAGATAATAGATTGTCAACTTCACGTCGGTTAATGACCTTTTGTATCGCTATTAGTTGGCCCTAGTTAAAGTTTCACTCTGCATTTACACTAACTGACTACCTTAGTGGTCCTTAAATGAATCTGAGTAAAGGAATACTAAATAAATGCATTGTTATTTATTTGCTACGAAAGTTTCTCTTAGTTTCTAACAACAATATTAACCTTGAAACCTCAAATGCATTTTCTTTTAAATCTGTATTTTAAAATGTAGGAAATTTCTAAAGAGGAATGTCAATATGTTTGGTACAAAAGTGAATTTACCGCTTCAATATAAACAAAAGTTCGCACGAAAATAAAGTGATTTTAGAAAATATCCTCCTCTGTTTGTTTATACGATTTAAATACGTTTGTTTGAACAAAATAATTGTTTAAACATAACATTAATCAAGTGTTTATTATGTTTTAAATGAGATAATTTTCTATTTATTCTATTAAACATTTAATTTGAAACAATGAAGCCGACTACACCCTTTCACTTTTTACTGTACAGTTTTGTGTCAACATGTAAGTCTTAATTGAACCATCGGAATAACCAAAAAGAATAAAATAAACACAAAGATATAACTAAAAGTCTTGTATGCTGTTTTAAAAAAATCAAAAGTATAAATTTGTGAACTTATTCCATTTCGTTATCATCACCATCGGCTCTTGTCTGCCAACTGTTGAACATAGGCCTTTGGCTTTCTATTGGCAAAATATCTTATTTTTAAATTTGTCTAAGAAATTAAACTATAAAATCTATTCACTTCATAATACTATTTAATAAACTTTACAATGGCGTAGCATTTATAGGTGTACGCAATCGTAGCCTGTGTTCTACGCGATCGTAGCCGGCAAACAAAACCTTCGTAGTCTAGGCACCATCTGGTTCGTTAGATCTATAACATAATTTGTTTACAAGTTAAATATAACTCCGGTTTGGGACGCCGTTTGTACTTGAAATATATATACTACGAGATGAAATTTTCTTCTTATTAATACATATAGTTACTAAATTCATTTTAGTAACTATTATTGTTTGTGGAACCGCATGACTGGCCCGTATTGCCTTAAACAAAGTAAGGTTGTGTTATGGACTTCTCCACTTAACACAACTAAAGAAACTCAACCCACTTTATGTCGTTGGCAATCTCTGGGTATAATCATATCAATTAGAGATATTTAGATTATGCGAGAAGAAAGTAGAGATTAAAAAAAAGTTTACTGTTTTTTTTAATATAAATACATATTTATATTAGTATATTAGTACACACATTAGATAAATATACATATATTTATCTAATGTGTGTACTAGGAGCTTTTGTTGAAGCTTTTTTTTGGTCGTTTAAATCACTGAAACTTGATTAACATTTAGTCATCATAAGTTTGCGTTTATATTATAATAAAATGAATGATTATGAATGTAAGAATGATATAGAGTTAAGAATGTGTCAGGTGTAGAGACGGCGCGGCGTGCGTCAGTCCGTCAGTCCCCCACGAGGCGGCGTGTACCGCGCTCGCATCTTTCCGCTTTCGCGCCTTCGCTATTTCGCTAAAAAAAAAACGCGCTTAAAAATATTTTCGCGTTGACCAATCATACTAAAATTAGTGTAGTATATTTTTCTAAGTGATTATATTTTAGATAATCAGTTAGTTTATACAATTATGTAGGTTAAATGTTTTATTATGGAATTGCTTCCTTTGTAAGTATTAAAATAAATTCTACGTTTGGTGTGTTTGACTGTTTGAATATCAAACATTATAAAACCTTTCAAATATTTAACACTGTTAATTTGATAAAAACAATTGAATAAGCTAATGGAGAATATGTATGGATAAAAGGTAAAGGAAGACAGTAGGTGTTGATTGTATGAAGAATACGCGTGAGAAGTAAAAATTGACGTCTGATGTATGATAATGTATGGGAGAGTACTGTATTTTTTTTTATTATTGTTTTTCATATTATCAGACTTTTATTAATTTACTAATATTTATTTTATCACTTCAACTAAGCTCCAAACTTGTGCTAGTTTATTGTTTACAATAGTCGAATGGCGTGATTCCAACTTATGACCACGTGATCGGAAATCCTAATCCTTAACCACTAGGCTATTGGCCTTTCAAAATATAATGACACTACGTAGAGAATAGAGCAAATTTATGAATAGAAAAAAATAATATTAAAACAAATTAAATACATCTCTTTTCATCATCAATAACGAAAAAAAACAAAACTTTGTGATTTTCATACTACATATTAATTTGAACAAACATTTGCCAACAATAAGAAACGTTGGTTAATACGCGGGGCTGAACACTGATTTGTATAACGTTTACAAAATATTTATTTCCTAACCATTTAAAAAAATACCATCTATTTACAATGCTGTTGTTTAGAAATATGTCACAACATACGTGCAGTAATTATCATGGAGTCAGTTAAATAAAAATCAAGTTTAATGTATTTAAAACACATTACAACACAGAACAACATAAAACACTAATAAAACACAAAGGATTAATTAACAAAAAAAGATCTAAGTGTTGCAATATTGAACTGGTCTTTTACTCAACTGTAAAGTTGTATCCCAAAAGTGTAAAAACACAGTTATTTAGTTTACGACATTTAACATTAAATATGACGCAAATTTCATTCTTCGATTGCTCAAATAACTGTAGTCAATAGACATGTCTAAGTCAAAATTGACCTAGAATTGCATCTGGCGAATGCATTAACGGGAAACGTTTACTAAGACGCCAATAGCCTAATGGTTGAGGGGTAGGATTTCCAATCACGAGGTCGAGAGTTCGAATCCTATTACAAACTTAGAGCATTTTTTTAATGGTAAAAAAATTATAAAAAATGCAAACTAACAAAAATCTGTTAAAATTTTTATTTAAAAACTAGCTGACCCCTAGAACTCTGTTTCGCCTTAAAGGCAATAAATAAACAGATTTTTGAATTTATTAGGATATACAAAAAAAAAAAACATTTCCTCCTCGGAAACAAACGTTTGTATGGGAAATGGAAAGGGCTATTTTTAAGGCTATCAAGGGAGGTTGTCTAATTTTTATCACCTTTTAAACTTTCCCTAGACCTCCACGAACATTCCAATACCAAGATGAGATAAATCCGTTCAGCCGTTCTCGAGTTTTAGCGAGACTAACGAACAGCAATTCATTTATATAATAGTATAGATATGTGCTTGTTTGTTAATATTGTCATAACAATATTACGAAGATTTCCCGAGCTCCGTATTTCAAAATATTCTTTTGTGTTTTTCTATAAAAGTGAATTGGTAATGATTGTTGACGGGAGTATTGTCGATGGTTAATAATTCGATTTGAAATCTCGATTGCTTTTATTTTGCATTCACTTTATAATTGGCCTAGTGAGATTATGAATTGAACAATAATGATAAAAGTTTCTTTTTTTTATTTATGTTAATTTACTAATATTTCTTTTGCGACTCCAACAAAGCTTGTACGAGGCGGGATTCGAACTGTCGATCACGTTATCGGAAATACGTAGCCTTAACTATTGGTTATAACACATGGTATAACTAATGGTTAAGGGTAAGGAGAACCGATCTAGTGGTCGTGGATTCGAATCCCGCTATTCGACTATTGACGTAAACCATATCCTAGCTTTTTCAAGCTTACCCGGAATGGTTACAAGAAATATTAGAAAGTTAACAAAAATCTACTAGTATTAAAAAAAAAACCTACAAGATTATTGGCGCTTCAATTAATAGATTATTATCAAAGCTGATGTTTTGCTTTTTTTAATATTATCAATATGTTATATGAAAAATGGCAAATGTAACAAAGTTTCAACTGTAATAAATATTGGGTTTGATTCAACATACGTGCGTGCGCCAGTTATGTTTAGGGTTGTCAAAAATGTGTTCAACATAATACATTAATTGATGTAATCGAAGAAACTAGGTGGGAAAATGTTATGTTGGACATTGTTTTAATATCGTTTAACGTATTAATGTAACTGAAATTTTTTGCAAACAAAATAAAAACGGATTTTTTCTAAAACATTGAGTTTTCAAATTAGACGCTCCAATTTACAATTTTTCGGGTTACCATGATTGATGACAAATTTATTTATTTGACAGGTAGATATTTGTTGGTAAATCAACCGCGTTAAAGGGGTTCATACTTTTTTATTGGTTGAAACTAGATTATATGTGACATTAACTCGTTCGTTGCGGCACCAATTTTTGCTGTTTACTTTCCGTCCCTGCGGTACGAGGTGTTTTCAGCCCGCTCCGTGACTAGACGTTAGTGCGACACGTGGCCTATTAGACCCCACGTCCTTTAACAAAGTTATGGCCTTCGCACTAAGGATAAGTATACGTTTTTCCTTGCCACGCCATAGGGTTGTTGCATTAGGGATGGTTAAGACCTCGTTTCGCAGTAAACGTGTTAAGACGAATGTATAGTGACGAGAGGAAATAGAATTAAGAATGAGTTCAGAGGAAGTTTAAAAGAAAATATTCTGGTATGGACGAAGATATGATGAACGTATAAACAAGAAGGTGATGAGATTGTGAATGACTACAAAATAGAGGAAGACCGAGAGTATGGATGGATAATGTGAATGTTATCATATCAACTTTTAATGAAAATAAATTTAGTAGAATGAATAGGGCTGCCAAAAGTTCAAACGTAAAATAATAAATAATTTAGACGTTGACAACCCTAGTTGTAGAATTTATATGTTATGGTAACGTTAGGCAATAATTCTTTCCTTATCAAATATAAAAGTTCAGTTTGTCTGTACGAGTACAAGCACCTGTCTTATTTATATCACGAAACAGTTACGATGTTTTGTGGTATAAACATTTTTATTGGTAGTAACACTGGCCGCGTACATGACCAAACTATTAGAGTACTTTATAAGAAATATCAAAATAGATATAACGGGTAACGTGTTAAGAGCCAGTGGCAGGGGAGGGGACGCATTGCAGCAGCTTCGTGTACAATCCCTCTGATAGCTAATCTAGTTCCCCTTCCCATACAATTAATTTGATCGACATATGTAAATATTGAATACATTCCAAAGTTCCTATAGAATATATTTGTTCGTTGACACTCGACTGGCGTTAGCCTCGAGGGGTTTGTAAACAGGCCCGCAGAGGGCGCGCCCTCGCATCTGCGACTAAAGAAAACAATACGACAAGTACGTATACTCCAGATATTTCCAACAGTTCTATATTCATTTAGATTTCGTTATTTCATTTGAATAAGAAAAATAAATGAAGTATTACATAACGTGTCGAGGTGAGTGAGGCCGGTATTTTGTGGTCGTAGCCCGTATTACACTTTTGAGAGATGCGTAAATTTTAGCAGTTTTATCATTATTATTAACTTGCCTCTTCTCTTAAGATGAGTCGTTACAGTATGTACTCCATACATCTCTATCAGCCGCCATATCTGATTTCTCTTACGCATATATCACACAATTGATCCTCGCCTTCAGTTAGATATTATTGATGAAGATTCTATTATGGGTAGAACTAAGCGAAAAGTTTCAGATAGCCCTCGTATATCTCGAACAA
>JAODUI010000030.1:6619235-6634589 GCA_027563995.1 Papilio gigon | reverse complement strand
GTAGGTTGCATCACGATGTTTTCCTTCACCGTAAGAGCGTCGGATAATGTACATATGCAATTCGAAAATTGAAAAACTCATTGGTACATGGCGGGGATTGAACCTGGACAATGTGTAGTACGGTCCGGTCCGGTCAAGCGGTTAAAATCTGCGCCACCGACGCTCTTATCTAATTATTGTAGAGTTTCCTCTATTGAGCAAAGACTCAGTTAAATAAATCTCTACACTTCTCACTTAGAGTAGACACTTTAAAAACTTTTTCATATATTCAAAAGATAAGATAACTTAGAGCTAATGTGTTTAGTTTGCAGCCTTATATCACAAGTTTGATTAACATTAGAAGTCTACCAAAGTAGTTATTACTTATATTCTCGTTATGTTGACTGCTCACGTGACAATGAAAGACTTCATAAGAAGGAAACTTTGTACATCTCATTGAACAAGACTATTCTGGATTTCAATACTTACTTGTTTCATACCGTGAGTTAATACTATTGAGACACGTGTTCCAAACATATAATCACCTCTCAAATTGTCATTTGACATTCAGTTATTTTACATTACGTCTTCGTTATATTTCATTCAGATCAAATTGAGATATTGAAAAGTTAATTAGTACTGTTAAACAATTAATTTATCTAATCACTTAATCTCGAATCTCGTATCGATAACTGTTCTAAAAAGAGCTACTTTTTTTTAAGAGAAGCAAACAAATTAGCATCGGTAACAGCGATGTGAACATCTATGCCCTTCGTCAACCATAACACTACAGAAACTGCGTTGCAGGTCTTTAGCTATGTCGCTATCTATTTATGTAGCTATGCTAAGTATCCAATATAAATGCATTGAAGTGTCAAATGAAATTTTACCTTAATGTGTAAGAAATAAATTTCCTGATCTGTAGATTAAAACAAACTTCTGTCACTACAAATACCTCACATTTAGATCACTTAAAATCCATTTTGTAGTATACAGAAGGTTTATTTGTGATACACTTTTCTCCTGAGTGATTTCACACTGATCGCTCGAGACGTTATTGGTACGGGCAGCGCAATGAACTGTGCTCTTATAGAATGTAATGGTACAACAGAAATACGATATCAATACAATATTGCAAACAGCATTTTATGTAATGAAAAATGTACTACAATTCGTATTAACAGATTAAAGTATTAGCTTCGTTCTTGAGTACATTATTGAATATACCACTGTATGTTGAATATAATTATATACTGTATATAATGTACAACTGTCACGATTCTTTTGTTTTATGAACACACATGACTCTGGAAAGATATTCGTAGGTAGTGTGTGAGTTCAAATATGTCGTCTGATAGAGATATATGGAACAGTAGTACATACTGTGACGACCCTCAATAATGAAAAGGTCAGGATGATGATGATGACGACGACATAACCCTAAACTGGCGTCTTACATGAAATGTTGATCAGTGGTTTTACACCGTCATTCACACCTGGTCAAAATTATGTTAAAAAAAAAAAACAGAAATAGGAATAAATAACCTAAAAGTGTCAAAAATAGTCAGCCTCTGACTATAGCGCTTGCAACTGTACCGAAACATTCGAAGCTCAGAAAGGCTAAGCATGGTAAGAAAACTGTTCCTTACAAATATTATATTAGAAATAACTTTGTAAATAAAGTGGAAATCCGCAGTTGGAGCACATTTCTAGTAATGCACACTGTTAAACAATATCATAAAAACGTATTCAGATTTGATTCTCCGAGCCTTTCTACCGTAACGCATAAAATAAAGTTTATTCCTTCTATAGTTTTATAATCCAATTTGCATGAGCCCCGCAATCAGCTGTAAGTCCGAACAATACCACGCAAAGTCAGCAGTGGCCATGTTTCACGTTTTAATACAAAGAAACCTAATCTCATTTCACAAACGTTACGTGAACTTTATAATAAAACAAGGCTTTTATTACCATTTTCGGTATGGAACGAACAAAACAATCTTTGAACATTACATATTTTATGACCGTTCGTTGGATGCAATAAAAAACTATATGAACTCTACCTTTTTTAATATTCATAGTTAGTTTTTAAATTGTGGTTATGCAGGTAGTGTAGGAACGGTTATTACTAAATAACTATCGTTTACCTAACTTTATAATGCAAGCATTAAAATGAATTGTGGTAGAACTAGGTAGAACATACAGAAGGCTTTCTAGCATAATAATCTACTATTACCCATGCAACATTATTTTATCAAAAAGATTCAAGTATACCACAGTTTTTTTTTTTAATTAAAGATTATTAAATACTTACAGTCTCTGGAATCGTTCTCTTTTGTGCATAGCTATTTATTTATCATCATCAGCCTTTATCTGCCCTCTGCTGGACCTACGTCAATGGAACAGTACCCTTCCCAACGAGACGAGTGTAATGTATACTGTTATTTGGTTACAAAGGCGACCTTCCAAACAGTAAGCTATCAACCAGTACGTTTTCACTATAATTAAACTTGTATAACAGTGGGTCTTTTCATATTTATTTAGGTTGCAAACATTTTCACATTCATAATTTTCCTCTTAAACCAGAGCAATGTAGAACGTTTCCTCGACTGTTCACCGGAAACATTTTAACGTAAGATATGAGTGGGCTCCGAGAAAATCGGATCTTTCCCTCAAAACGTATCGGAAACTAATTGAATATCTTATTCCGGAAATGCAGCGCGGAATAAAATGCGATTCCTGAGAACCGACTTACATTCTCAGAATTATTGATGGTGCTTTACTGTTAAATCGTTAATTTAAAACATTTAAAAAGATAACTATGTCACATGAAATGTGTTTGGAATAATTTTACCTAATTGTCATTAGACAGTATTCTCGGCCGCCTTCTTCCAACATATATGAGCTATCAGCGACCATGCGACCTTCTTTCACGCATATCTGGCTATTGTTAGTTTCGAATTTTAGTTACTAATGCCATGCTTATATATAAAATATATTTATACGATATCAATTGTATAATTTATGCTATTACTGTATACTAATTTTCATCGTAAATTGAAGCTATAGTTTCTCGTTAAACGAATGTTATTATTAAATATGGAATAATATTACCTATATCAAATCCTCAACATCGCCAGTGATAGAAAAATTGAGAAGCGAAAGTTCATCGTGGTATGGACGGGTTACGCCAACGGATTATGAGCACATAAACAAGAAGGTAATGAGATGTAAAAGATGACTATGAAAGTAGAAGAAGACCGAGGAAGATTTGGATGGATTGTCAGAAAGAGTAAATGTGTAAGAAGGGTGTGAGTTTAGATATGACGGCTGACAGAGATGTATGGAAATACATGCTGTGCCGACCCTCCGTACGAAAAAGGATAGATTAATGATGATACTACAAAGTAAAAGACGATTATAAAGTTACAAAATCAACTCCTACTGATATAATGTTCAAAGGATTTTAAAAGCGAAGACGTTAAAGTTATCGACAGGCCCCATCAAAGCGCATCCGCTTCGTCGATATCGAATATTAATTAAATAAAATTGAGCGACGCGTGTGGACTGTACAGCGGCAAGACAAGCCAGACGTCTCACTCATGAATATGGATGCTGGTGTTATCGGCCTTGTAAAGACTTGATGTTATTAAAGGGGTGCCTTCTAAAATAGAGGGAATGAATACATTTCATATTTTCAAAGATAATATAAAAGCAGATCCAAATAGAAAATCGCGAATTTCATATTTTAATTATTTTGGAATTTAAGCTACATTAGAAGTGAAGGCATTTAAACTTATGCGGATTCAAGTTTCACGATTAAAAAATTAAAAAAGTAATAGTGAAAAGAAGGTGAAGACCTACATTCCAGAGTCATTCTCTCAACCACTCTATATTTGAACAGGTTTTCTTTCAGGTAACCACCTGAAAGTGAATTTTAAGCATTATGTGGCATCATACAAGTTACCGTAATTCGTCGTGTGGGGCCAGGAAGTACCTTAACTTAATAAACATATAGAAAAGGTATATTTTAAGTTCAGATTAACAATTACATAGTTATTTACATTTCCTAATTGACGATAATTTTTTATGATCATACAAGATTCGATATGATTGTATTAGATTTTTTTTTGCCTTAAATTATGTTTTTGAATATAACAGTAAACAACACACAATCGATCATTGTAAAGTCTTTTATGTTCCTAACATGAATGAAGCGGCTTCACTTAACCCAAACACTAAATAAAAACAAAAATCATAAATACAAGTAACAAAACCTTCACTATTTTCTATTTTATGTTATTCACTTTAGCTAAACAACTTACGAACGCCTATTTAATAACCCCCCACTGACAACTCCAACTTTTTAAAAAGTCGAGAACACTTTATCTGGTATCCATATTCATGAAGCACGCCTCGCTGCCCCGCGAGATACCCTCCCATTCAATGCTGCATTTTATTCAATTAGTTGTCGATATCGTTATAGAATCGATTCGATCTCCAATAAAACTACTTAGTGTTCCCTTTTAAAATCATCCCCTTCCGTTGAATAATTTGAATAGCGCACAAATTAACCTCTAAGTAGTGAAGACTATCAGGAACACTTACTTTAACGTATTCACAAAAAAAAAATAGTTATTTTTTGCATTCGTATTATAATCCTTGTCGCTAAGATCATAGGATCAAGGAATAAGGTGATCCTCAGTTAAGTCTGTTACAATTTTGTTTATGCAGTTCGATTTTTGTTTCAACTTTACAGCATAAGGAATGCAAATTACCAATCAGTAATTATCAATTGATATAGAAATAAACTTCAAAGACATTTAAGAAAACTTGAGCAAAAATTAAGTCAATGGTGCAATAGTAAATGACTCAGTTTATTGCAGTAGTATTGTACAGAAAATCTTGTGCGCCATACACGAGTCCGTAATTGAATTGAACTAATTCGCTATTCAAGCAGGCCGAGGGCGAATGCGAGCAGTTCTGTCCTCATAAGGCGGTGCACCGCGCGCTCGCTAAATTATCAATTGCAACACAATAGCTCCTCGAGGCAGCCACACTCTGCAAAACTTTTAATTGGAACAAAATCCCCGCTCCGAAGGCGTTTTAATTAGGAAAATTTCCCATGAACAAGCGGACGCGATATAATTTCTATGCAAATTGCGCCTTTAACTTCGCATAACACAGTAGTAGCAGTCGGAAGACGGATCGCGCGGTTCATTTTACATTAATAAAGAGATAATGGATCGAGTTTGTCTGTCGGATTATTATTAATAGTAAACTTTGTTAGTTCCCGTCGCCGGGAAATGGACCTTATTTCAAACGGCGCCCAGACCGGGTCACGTTTGCCAAACTTTGAACATTAAATGGAAACTGTCCGGGGACCGTCATTATTTAGAAAAGATGTAGATTATGCTACAACTTTATACAATAAAATCATTCGCTTCACCGTAATTTACTCCTAGTGAAAATGGTAGAGTGGAAAGGGCCGAAGCATCGTTGGTTTCAAATACAAAGAGATGGATATTTTCACGACATTGATTGTATAAAAATACTTTAACAAATTGAATCCTGACTTTTAGTCGCAAGTGAAGTATTACAATAGTTTCATAGGCAAACTTCAGCAGTAGTTAGCTACAACAAGAAACGAAGACCGTCAATAAATAGACCTTGACGAATACAGGAACCTTCAATTAATAATACTTTAGCTATAATTATGTTGATACAAGGGCGATAATCGTCATTCCCGTTCTTGAGGCATTACCATATTCATTAGGCCCTCACTCACTTCTCATCCAATTTGCCCAGCGTCAATTACAATCAATTTCTCGCAGAGGATATCGGGGGCTGATTGAAATCCCCTTACCCCGCCCCCCTCCTGCTCTAATTGAGCGCTAAACGGAAACTTTTTAAGTCACTTGTCAATTCGAAGACGGTCCACAGTTCCAATAAACTAGAGGATCCGAGTATTTAAAACTCGGCCATTGTTTCCGATCCCAATGAAAAGGAGAAATTTTATTATAATTTCATTAGAGAAATTGAATTTGGGTATAATTTATTCGGCATCGATAGCGGTCTGGTGGCGGTGACTTTAGTCCGTGCGCTGTACCACCTACCGAGAAATTTAAAAACATATACAAACGAAAATGAAAGCACTGGCCATTTTTTTTATCAAGAAACTGTATTATTAGCTGAAACAAGTGATAAAAAGTACAAAACATAACAATACGCCTTTTATAATTCCACTTCAGCAATAAACATTTTTCGAGCTGCGTACAAATGCCTCCGTGTTTGAGTCACAAAAAAAAGAAATGTTCTTTTTGATTCCACAGATTTAATGACCGTTTTAAAAATGCATGCTCACGCTTAGGAACCCTTAAAATGCTAAAAATGTTCGCGCAATTCGAAAACACTTTTGGTAAAAATGTCTGTTGGCTTCTCTCACACGGCGCTCGCTACGCCGCGCCCACCACGTGTCTAGACACCGGAAATGTACACAAGTTTTTACTTCATTTCATATTTTTTCTTAATCACAAAGTAAGCATGCTAAGAGAAAAATGATAAATTACTTTTAGTTAAAGTAAATAAAATTATCCTTAAAATATTTGTAACACGAGATAATACTGTTAGTCAACTAATATTTCTAATAATCAATCCAGATAAGCTTGAAAAATCATATGTTAGGCTATGGTTCCAATAGTATATTGGTGTAATTCCAACCCACGACTGCTAGATCGAGTGCCCGTACCCTTAACCATTAGGCTTTTGACGCTCAATTGACAGCAGACTTTAACTTCCAAGAACTGGTATCCACGCTTAAAGCAGTGCATATGTAACCCTAAGACGAATCTTTATGGACACTTTATAAAACTTGGGCGTCCATGAAGAAATATATAAGATTAGAGACTGTTTTTGACTTTTGTAAATTCTAAGCAGTTGAAGGCGTCAGCAATTCCTTAGCTACTAAGGAGAGTGCAATCAACTTCCCCGTACAATAGTTGAAAAGCTGCCGCAGTATCTACGGTGGCTGGCACTTTTAACTCGTTCAAGTTGGACTATTCACAAAAACGCCACTAACGAGGTACTTTAAGCTCTTGGCTTGCTGCGAAATAAGAAATACATAAGAGTGTTTCGAGACAAAACAGAATGAGTTTTAGATCTCTCATTGTATTCATTGTGTCGATCGTGCGGCCGCTTCTCTTTAACTCATTCGAAATTCTTACTTTGATAATTAAAACAGTTTTACCATGTTTGTTTTTTAATTAGTTGTTGTTTGTATAAAATCTTCAATTATGTTTCTGTTTGCAATTTAAACTGGCATATACTCAGTGAATAGATAATAAAATGTGTAAAGAAAATTGTTCAAATAAATTAGTTTAAACACAAAACACTCTTTACAAACGATGTTGCGTTAATCGAATTTCTATGATACGACCTAAACAAGAATTTTGTATTGCTTAAGTTACTGCAAATTCTTAAAAGATAGGATATAAGAAAATATTACTTCATGTAAGTTTTAATTTATTTTCAAATTGGTTTCTCTTTGAATATGCCATCTAGATGTTAACTCCAATTTATTCCTCCCAGGTGGCGTCCGTGTCCTATGCTCAATCATTTCCTAAAGTGACTACTGAGTCACTTGGTTCATAATCATGTCACCTTAAATATATAAAATTACTAAAATTCTACCAATAGCCAGAACCTACTAGATTTCAATAATAACATGTTTTTATTGCAGTCATGATAGCAAAATGATACATTTTATATGTATAGAGATATTCAAATGCACTAATGGAAGCAGCATAACAGTAAACGTCTACAAACATCATGCAGCCGTAAAATTCGATAATGTGATTGATTCGATATTTGGGCACACACAATATCATACTAAAATATTTGAATTTACGCTCGAAATTATGATAGGTCGAATGGACAGATTTTAATTTATAGTAAAGCTTTCAGCTGATGCCAAAAATTCAATGCAATCGTACAATACAATACAAAGAGATGAAACACGTTTAGTTCATTAAAAACACAATAATGGATTTAAGGAAAATAAATATTATTAAGTAATGACAGTACACCCAAGGTATTTCTAATCAGAAGATTTATAAAATAAAATACTTTCGATCAAGAACTAAAACATAGTCAGGCAATAGTCAAAGAAGTTCTCTAACTCACGTAATTGGGATTACAATTGTCGCTTCCCCTTTCGACAAAGCTATTGGATCCGCAAATGTTGAATCTAAAGCTAGGGTTGCGACTTAAGACGATATTTTATTTTTAACTGCATTGCACAAGCAGAAATTGCTATGAGATTCCTTCAAAAATAGATGTCAATGAAAATTAAAACGATGGAAGACTTCTGGACAGTGAAGATACGATGATACGTGGCTCATTTTTCTTATTGTAAACAAAAATATCTTATGCCCATTTGCGATGACGTCACTACCGTTTTCTACTTTTTATTGAACAATAATGAAAGGAGACAGTTACATATAACAAAAAAAACAAGACTAGACAAAGCAATTTTGAAAGTGGTAGGTAACCACATTACAAAGTTGAAATTGTAAGAATGTGTGCCAAGCAAGTAAACATTTGCGGCATCCCTGAATGAAACCGAAACGGGTCATTCGACGTTGTCCGCGGCGCTTATTTCGTATGTATGAGACGACGAGCTTGCGGGTGGCGTATTTAAAAGCAGACATTTGACTGACCACACCGAGTCTGAATACTAAGCTCACGATTTCACTCCCAAAGATCTTACATACCGCAATATGGCACGCTTGGGCATGTGATAATTACCGCATAGTGAACCTCACTGAAATACGGACACTTCTTATAAAAGACCTTGACCACAATTCCATATAGCTGATGTAATTACTAAAAATTGACAAATAGTTGATCTGATACACGGCTTTTAAAGATTCATTGTTTTGTTTGTAAATAAAACAATAATAAATCCAATAATCTGGATGAACACGACAAGGCGTGGGCGTCCCGTCCAATCATATCGGTATTCAACTCGGACTAACATTTTAATTACAAATTTTTTCGCATCGAGATTTCCCAAGAGCAATTTGCAAAATTAGCCCAACAAACAGACCAAATTTAATGGCGCCGGTATGACTCAAAGGACAGTCCTCTAAATTATTTACATTCCTCTAGAGGGAGCATCTTGCGAGTCCGACCGCTGCTTTTGTAAGGACTATTGTTGGGTTGCGCCTTTTTGAATGCCGAGAATATTACTTTTAGCAAAATGGAAAAATGAAACAGGGAATGTCTCAACCGTCACTGTGAATAAGGCAATGAATCCTTGAGAATGACACTTTTTATACATCAGTGGCCGCTTTTGTTAAACTTAAAATTTGAACCTTGTTTTGATTATGAGCCTTTTATGTAACCAATCTTGAGTTTAAGCTTCAAATACCAGCACAAAACATATTATCTCAGTTTTAAAAGAAAAATTACAAAAGGGGTTCATGTATGAATTTCTCTACTAGAACCTTTTTTTTTAAATTTAATAGTTTTTGGGGATTTACTAATATTTCTTGTATCCATTCCTGGTAAGCTTGAAAAGCTTGTGTTAGGATATGGTGTACGACAATAGTCGAATGGTGGGATTCAAACCCACGACCGCCATTTACCATAAGGCTATTAGCGCTTCGAAACTAGAAATCAAGTTTGTAATATAAACAAAATTCTTTGGACAAAAATAATTTTGCTTTATAGATTTACACATGTCGTCTAGCTATGTCGTAATTATTTATTCACGGACGTATGTAGCATGTTACTTATAAATAAAATGTAAATAACAAAATGTACTCAAGATAAATATGTAAAAGTGGGAAAAAAAACGTTAGCTTTCGTATTTACGGTTAGAGAGCTTACCCTTAATCCTTCGCATCTCCACTAATTAAATTTTTACTTCGTCTTATTTCTGTGTAAGCTGGCTAAGTATTATTAATGTGAAAAGGTCACAACGTTAACGCATCAACAAACATGTTGATATTATTTAAAAAATCTCACATATTTCGATATTAAAGAAATTAAGACATATGATGTAAAAAAAAAACCGTTGCTCACAAAGAACATGCGAATCAAAAGTCAAAAGACATCTTGTTTGAGAACTTCTCATTTCTACCGACGTTAAAAGTCCTGTGGGAACAAAACGACTTTAAAGAAGCAAAGTAATTAAAGTTGGCGTAGGTGCATTAAGTCAAGTTTCACACGTACGAGGAAAAATGACATGTATACGAAGAAAGTCATGCGTAGTCATACTAGTCGTGTCGGTGTCGTTTCGATGTCACGTCGGAATCGTGTCGTAACATGTGAACGGTTGGCCGCCCGCGGTACACCGAGACGGCTAAGAATCCGGCATTCAGACGAGGGCCCTCTCCATCTCTCCAACTCTCCCATTCATTGTGATGATTGCTTCGCTCTCATTATACCATACCGAGGACCTTTCCTTTTAACAACTACGAACTAAAAGGGATTCCGTTTATGATTTAGACGAACCATTCCGTCTAATGTTTTTCTTTTGTTTACCTTCTGCATTTTACAAAGCAAAGAGACGATAAGGGCACAAACATGTATTTTTTTAAAGTTGTGCATGCCATTTTGGAAAACGTGTTTTTATAGAATCACTGTAATTAATTTTATCGGTAGAAATTCCTCCCTTTACATTGCCACATTAAATCGCTTCTACTTTTTACTACCTTAAGGTGTTCAATTCGACAGAGTCTAACAATAACTACTGGAGAGAAAGCTTAACACTAGCTTCTCCAACAACAGGTTTCGAGTTGAAAAGAGTAGAACAAAAGGGGCGAGTATCGTCTCGTATTTTTGCCGTCGCCGCGCCGCCGCCTCGCCCGGCAACTGATTAATGACGTGTTCGCTCAGTTCGATTTCAATTGGCGTTCTCTCGTTTGTTTTCATTTCGCTGACTTGTTTGTCTATTTATCGTACTTTTGAGATTGGTGCAGTATGTATGAATTATTCGTTTTAAAATTAGACATTGTTTTAACAAATCTTCCCAACAGAGAGCTAAACAATCCGCCGTTACTTCATTTTTTTTATAATGCAAAACAAATATCACTACACTATAATTGCATCTCGAGCACATATTGGGTTATCAATAAACTGTTTCGATATTTTGAATTAACAAATTTGAATCAACATTGACCGTAAACTCAGACCTTTCCTGTTCAAAGTTTAAGAGATGCCATACTTCTGTGTTTAAATATCTCAACACTATCAGTCTAAATTATTGTTTTAAAATCACTATTATCACAGAGAGAATGCAGCGTTCACGTTCCGGCCATCTATCGTTGTTAACGACGCGAGTTTTCTTTATCCCTTCACGTTGTGCGGAAGTTATGTTGGACACAAACAAAAAGCTCGCATGCAGCTTTCAACTTGTTAAGTGAACGCGTGCTGTTGATTTCTTGTGCAAATTTGGTGGTATTTTTAATACCTTTTATACCCTTATATATACGTACATATACAATACTATGTAATCAGTAAAATAAAAAGCAAGATATGAATTGTGAAATCAATTAATGTTTAGACTTTTACACCCAATAACATCACATGTAAATACGATGGAAATTGAGAATAAGAGTGCAAAAAAAAGTGAGGTTATGTACGTTCTACAATTCTTTAGAAAGCGAGTGTAACTATTTTAAAGGCCGGCAACGCTTGTGTTTCTCTAGCTTTGCGGATTGTCCATGGGAAATGAACACATCGGTGTTTCAGTCGCTCATTTGCCCCCTTCTCTTATATAAAAAATGTTTTAAATAATGTCATTTTAATACTAATATCTCGTTTAACCAACTTATTACTTTAAAACTCAAAAGAAACTTCAACATTTTATTAAAAATGAAACAACCTGTATGAATGTCACTATATCACATTGCCATTTTCGTGCCTAGCAAGATGACATCCATTTTCTTTGGATTGCTAGCGTCAATTTCCGTTGTTCCTTTGCCCGTGACACAGAGTTGGGTACCTACAATTCCGTTCCGCGGAAGATCAAAGAACAAACTCCGTAGGGGGTATTTTTTAAAACGAGTGAAACGCGAATCACTGCACGTAAATAACATGCAAGCGTCAAAGGTGAGGTGCGCTTAAGTTCTACGTAGAACTGAAGTCCCATCCTATAGACAGCAAGTCCTTTGTCACTCGAATACTGGTTTAACTATGCCATTTTATAACTTTTAATACAAATAACAAATGAAGACATAGTTTTACTGCATTTCCGTGAAATAAAATCTTAATCGTTTTATTTAAAACGTAATCCTTTTACTAATATATATTTTTTTTGTGAATAATCAAATCCAAACTAGTTGACACTATATTGATTTAACACGTTAACGGCCTTTCCTGTCCTTACACAAAATACACTAGAGAGATTCAAGTCTCAAATTACATTAATGTAAATGTATTATTATAATTATCATATTTCAGCTTCATGTCTGTTCCTACTGGAGAACCCTTTACCAGAAGCTAATTCTCCACCAGCGTCCCCCGGGATCTCCCTAGTGACCGACTTACAGCCCGACCCCGTCGGCCCAATCATTTGTTGCTCGTTACAACCGCGACTACTAAATATTATGAATAATTAATGCGTTGGCGAAACTGCCAAGATAATTATCTCATTGGGTCGTTTTTACGGCCCCGTGGCGTGTTTGTGTCATGTTTTATTCATACGGTCGTGTTTGATGATATCATTTTGATAAAATATACGAACACTTTTATATCTTAATTTCAGGTAATGTAGCAATAAAATAGTAACGGTATTAAGATGTTCTGTTTTATATCACTCGAGGATTTTATAGTCTATGTTTTATTTCATAACGTAAAGGGCAGGTTTCAACAAAGTGACGTACAATTGTTTCAGAATTAATTGAAAATGTTTTTTTTTAAATTTAAATCAAGATGTTTTCAATTAAAGAGTTCTGAAGATATTCAACTTAACGTCGTAAAGGCATTGTTTATCCACAAAAAAGGTTAAATTCAGATTTCATTACATTTTTAATGCATTTTTTTTTCTTCCTCTAATATATTTTAGAGGATATTTAAACATTCAGTACGTCTCTCCCATGTGTAATACACTTCCCCTTTCCTTCCTATCTACGTTAAAGAAGAGTGGGAAAGATAAACGGACTAACATTTGGCTTGCATTCTCAGCTCATGTAATGCTTCGGGGATTCGAAGACTGTTAACAATTCACTACGTTATGTATCGCGTGCAATTAACTAATGAGTCGGAGGGTTTAATAATGTTGTAAATATATTATGATGCGGCGGTCAGACTTCGATGTTTGAATTACCTTCGAACGTACGTAGTTTAAACACGTTAAAGCTACAATCTTCATACGTTTAAACGTCATTTTGTAAAGTACATTATAAATAGCTTTTGCTCTCGTCAGTGTAGAAAATTATAGCCTAAGTTACTCTCGCATATATCAGCTACCTTTCAGTGAAAATCCCGCTAAAATCGGCCCATCCGTGTCGCAGAACACGCGTTACAAAAGCGGTTTTGCGGAGAGACAGACAAAAATTTAAGAAATTAATAGTGTGAAAATGTAAGAGGCCAGTTTTTCTATCATTCTTAGTACACTTAATTATTATTTAATTACAGAAAAACAATTTTACCGTACTGTAATAATATTCGTTTATATTTGATATTTAAATTGGCTACTACTATTAAAATGTGGCCATCTTGATAAAATATCATTCATGGAACAAATATCTTTTGAACAGTCATTTATCGTTGACCGTTGCATCACAATAACCAAAATAGAAGAAAAATAAAAACAATATTTTCGGAACACAAAGCGCGTCAAAACTAGATGCCAGTACGTGTCGATTCGCAACGAAAACAATTACTGGAACAAACGGGTCCCGTAATTTACATAGAGGGCGCCGCGACGCCCCGGGGCGAGGTACGATTAAAATCCCTAAAATACGCGTCAACGTGTTGACGTTTTGATGAGGCGAAATAAATTGTGTTGGGGCGCAAAGATGCCCTCGGGTTGGGACGTGCCTTCAAGAAATGAACCTAATCATCCGACTCTTCTTTTTCGGACTCAAGTTCGAGATTAATATAATACTTACCGCATGGATTTTCTGAAGAGATTTTTACTTTTAAATTAATAAATAAATTAGTACGTAGACTATGCGCTCTTCCAGATAGTACACTATCTTTGTACCACTTTTCATTTTGATCTGTTTATCGTTTGAGAGTAACATAACAATTTCAATTACAATTAAAAAAAAAAATCATTATGAAGTAGACAAAAGGAAATGTAGCACAAATAGCCTAATGGTTATGGAGATGGACTACCGATGAACCATATCCTAACACAAGCTTTTTAAGCTCACCTGAAATGGTTACAATATTAGTGAATTAACAAAAATCTACAAACATGTTATTAAAAATAATGTATGTTAATGACTTCACAATTCGAGTATCGGTTTACTGTACTTTCACATTTCTCTATAAAGGCACACGTAATTCACATATCGCCACGTCAACTGTTGGTCAGTCAGAAACAATACCGCAAACTTGAGTGTAAAATCAAAAGCGGACCTAAATCAAGCTGGCGCGAGTAATGGAGCCGTCAGCCACCGACACTTCGTCACCGGCACAAGGGCGACCGTTTAAAACTTTCAGGGAAGCGCCGTGACAACACCTCGCTCGAGTTCGGCTGGGGTCACACTAGTGTGTAAACAATTTGATACAAACAGACTGTGTGTTATGTAACTCTTACCGCAGCTTTTTTTCTGTCAACTCTTGTACAGATTTGACAGTAGAACGTGATAATTACGAAGAGAAAATGCAATGAAATATAAAAAATTGTAAGAATTTTTTTATTGACTTTAATATGTAAACAAGCGACAAATCAATCAATTCATAATGTGTAAAAAAAAGAATTGTGTTGATTATTGATTAATTATCAGTACAGATACATCTAAACGAAAATGCATCACTTTTTTCTTTTTAATGCTTTAAAATATTTGAAAAAAAAAGGCGTTAAAAGCCAAGTTACTTTCTCAAATTTTATACTAGCCTTTTTGCCAGTGTCATCTCGTGTCAGTTCAAAAGTCACCGGTGTGAATGGGCTCTTAAGCCGGAAAGCTCGGGCCGTGCGGCAACACAGTCCGTGTCGTTTGAGTGCTGTTTAGAATGTCATGCCAACTGTACGGCTGGCGGAGTTATGTTCAAATTGCTCATATTGAAAAACAGTGTACCTAAATCTCTTAAATATGTTACGATAAAATAAAAAACAATATAAAACTATTAAAACTTTCGTGAGACATTTCACTATATAACTTATAAAACGGCTTAACTCACGTGCAACTCGGTGTC
>JAODUI010000030.1:6608379-6619135 GCA_027563995.1 Papilio gigon | reverse complement strand
CTGAAGATGAGCCCCCGATGGGCTCGAAACTATTCGGTACTGACACCGAGTTGCACGTGAGTTAAGCCGTTTTATAATTTATATAAAAACAATATAGTTTTCACAAACTTGTTAGTCATCAGGTTACTCTACATCCTCATTGAAAGTCTCGTAGCGTGCCCTACATTAAGGGTGCCTAGATCATAGTCAACAACGCCGGCCCATTGCTAATTTATTGACTTCACTTTTCGATTCTTACGTTGAATAAAATGTACATATGTTATTCGAAGTATACATTTGTATATAGTGGGAATCGAACTCAGGAAATGCAGATTACAAGACAAGTAAATTTGACCCACCGAAAGAACTACTTACTGACATACTTGAGACAGATAGAAATTTTCAGTTAACAGTTAATTTCAAAAATATTCTCATACAATGATTTTGAATTAAGACATCCAAGATGCTTCGCCTTTAGAACTGCAATTAAACTTTGAGAACACTTCTTGCGGTGATCTAAATGTAGGTAAAGGTGGACGTTACTTCAACAAGTCGCGCGCACCGCCGCTCTATTTACGAAGTACGAGCCGTATTCGCACGAGCTGTGACCTCCCGCTCAAGATGCGAAAGCAATTTAAGTTTAAACAATGGTTGCGGTTTGCCTCGTTATACCAATTGTCAAAGTGGTGCACACTATTTTCGCACTTATTGCTTATAAAACAAAGTTCAATATCCCTTGAGTGTGTTTGACGTGAACAAATGGAAGTGTCACCCGGATGCGCTACAAATTCGCTCAGTGTCAACGTAAACTGCTGCAGTTATTTTTATTTACTCCACGTATCATTGTTGTGACGGTAGTTCAAAATTTCTAAAAAAATGTAATCGCGAAATTACAAAATACATTTGTAATCAGTGTGACAATCATCTTCATAACATGAAAAAAAAACTAAAGCAATAATTAATAAATGTAGAAATGAACAATAATTTATTTAATGGTTTATAGATTACTAATCCCATAAAATACTTGAAAATCAATTTAATTAAAACATATATCAAAATACTACGCACGCAATACGCGAACTTGCGTAATAACGTTCGTTGCGTAACTTTGTTGAATATAGTCTGTATTTTGAATATGAAATATTTGTCAGCAAATTTTCTGTATAATACATCAAAATTAACGCGGTACAAACATTACGCGTGGCGCAACTCGGCTGCAGGCATCAACACATTTGACGCACACATTAATGCATTCATTCGTCTTGCAAAATGATTTTCGTGCAACGTGTAACAATTCTCCTGTTTATAATACACATAATTTGCTATTAATATTTTAGGATCGTTGATTCTTTGCTCCAAGTCTCAAGTGATTACTGTCTCCTCTTTAAAACTGTTTTGATTCCAAACAATTGCAAACCCAACTCTCTGTAATTGTCTATAACATTCAGGAAACAACTGAAAATCGAATGACACTGCTCTCGTCAAACCAGTTGTCATTTACGCTACAGGGTGTCACAATGGAATTCACACTCATACAAGCACGTGAGATAAACTATCCTCTTGGCAGTCGTGTAACAACAAAACCAATCTTGGTTTCTAACACTTATATACATATTAAAAATTCCATTTTCAAACAAATGATAATGAATAATTTATAGGACGCAATAAACGCAAGTTATAAACGAATATACAATTGCATTATGTATATTAGGGGGAATTGAAATTGTCCAAATGTCAAAAATATAACTCTCTGTGGGGCGAGGCACGTGGCGCGGCATGACTAGCGTCGCATCGCCCTCTCCGCGGCCGTATATAGGGTGAACTATAAAATGCAGTAATCATTACCCCAGTTCGCTGTCCCTGAGGTTACATGTAACATTTTTTTTTCACCACACTCTAAACACATTGTATGTCCCTACAATTATACCAAGACGAGTCTATGGTAATGAGCGTGTTAAAAAAATTGCTAATTTTTATTTTTTCCAAAATAAAAAATAACACTACTATATGAGAAACAAGCAGTGGAACATCTAACATTATAATAAATGATTCAAAACGAACGAGGGCTTCCATTTCCTAGTCACTCAATGATTTAGACGGTTTTAAAAATGGAAAAAAACCATGTTTTTATTAAGGTCTTTTGCTAAAGGAAACCGACAGTTAAAAAAAGAAAATGTAAATATTAAATTGGTATTTTCAAACGAATATTCCATTTCGGAATCTAATTATCGGTGCTGTTTGCCCTGCGAAGCGATATTATCCCAGTACAAATGTCAACAATACGCGAATGAAACGCGAACAAAATTAAATTCAAAACCAAACATATTTCGTTCTTTGTAGCAGTCAGTTCTCGTAAACGGGAATGGCGTATCGACATTATTTTACCAACATTTTAAAATAAATTTCCATTTAATAGTCAAAAGGAATTTGTCAAAATTATTATTACAATTGTTTACTGTGAATCATTGCCCACGTTGGATAATTCTGTTTAATGTCGCATACAAAAATTAATTGATAAAACAAATGTCAGGTATTTTAATTAATGTAGTCTTTCCTTTTAAATAATTAATAATACAATTACTAAAATGTATTTCACAATTTCATTATTTAAAAGAAATAAAATTGACTACTATTGAAAAGTAAAAAAATTATTAACTATTGTCGTTTAATTACTCTAATTAGTAAATTGTTACTTTACATCCATGTTCCTTAAATTAGAGGATTTTCCTAATTGTATTTTAATAAAAAAAATCTAAACAAACGCTTGTCCACGATCCGCGTCGACAAAACGCGATACGCGATTCTAAGTGAAGATGTGGTCGAAAGATGGAACATGCTAGTTTATGAAGTTCAAGTTGAATTTTTAAAATAACTTATCTTTTCAATACATAAGACGTAAATTTGAATAGAAATTATTGCCCCCGATGCGCTCGAAACTAGTCGGTACCGACACCGATTTACCACGTGTAAGTTAAGCCATTTTTGTTAGTTGTATAGAAGTTATTGTTGTAAATTATTATTAGATTTAAAAAAAAAAAACAAAATCACATTGATATCTACACATCAGTAATTTTCAGCGGAAACGGACCTCACCGTACACCCATCACGCCGGAAGCAATTATTTTCAGCCGGCGCTCTACGAAGAGGGTAGAGTGGAAATACTTAGGGGATGAAATAAATCTGTTGCTATAATTGCATGTATTCGCGTATCATTACGAATAGATTTGTGCAATAAAAAATAATTATAACACCGAACAGACACCAAACAATATTTGTTACTGCGTTCACACACATGTACAAAAAATAGACCGTCTTCTGTTTCATGTTGCCAAGTGTTTTATCAGTGAAAACAGTGCACAGCGATGCTTCGAAAACAAAACACTACAGTGATTATTGCTCAGTACATATCCATTTTCCCCGTCGCAATGTATTTACATCGTTAATATAGAGAGGTTGTCAAAACCAACATATCTAGACCCGTACTGACGTTTGTCGAGCGTAATGCGAACAAACAAAAGAAAGCTATATTAATTACGTTCTGTATGATAAATTATTGTATAAAGAATTATCAATTGTTACTAAAAATAAAATTGGATCGTGTTTATACAATACCAAATAATCATATTTTGCAAACATGCAAATGTTTGGCTGTCTGTTTGCAAAACACGCTTGTTTATAAGTTACAATTCAACTGTTTAGTTAAAACTTTAGGTATGTAGAGTGCCCCGTGCCAACAAACTGCAAAGGCCTAGTAAATTGGTCGTGCAGCATTTCCGTTGCGAAGATTTCGACAAACAGCGGTGTTGCCGACGCGTTTGCATTAAGTTTTATTACTTCCTCGCTTGTAAATTATAGGTATAATATACAGGTTCGGGAGCGAGCGAGTAAAACTGAGATATTTCTCTCGGAGAACGATAAAAATGTAGCGGCTCTCCCGAAGGGTTCGCGATGTTTACAAGTGGAATCAAACATTGATTTATTTATTCAACTAATCTTTATTTAGGATCAAATAAACTTTAGTATCGAGCAATAAATAAACAAACACACGTTCAGGTTTAACTGAACAGTTGACCTGTACAGTTCTCAGTTTTTATTCATTCAGTAGGTAGATATTACTAACTAACTAACTCACATCCAAATTCACTGTTCAGTTATTAGTAAAGACAGGTAGTCATTTGTATTTATTGTTATCGTTATTTGTTTTATAAAAACTGTAATAAAAAATAAAATTTAAAAGATAACATTACTACTTGCAATAATAGATCATTAGGAGAATAAAAACTAAAGAAGATTTATTTTAAGTTCAATTGAATTTCAATATAAAGAAATGTCAGTCGGTATTCAATTTAAAAAAAAAAAGCTCGAGGAAAACAACATCCTGGAAAAAAAGCTAACTGAAGTCTAAAACGATAAGCTTCAGCTAAGAATAAATCCGTACAAAGCTAAACTAAGTTCAGCTTTTTATTAGTTATATAACTTGGCAATTGTAATAAATAAACCTTGTAAATTTGTTTTAGGGAATTAAGTGTGTGTGTGTGTGCAAGAGAGATAGAGATTGTTGCGAAAGGCTTAAGAAAAATCTTTTTTATATGGGCAGATATTTGCATTGTTGATATTTCGTCTCGAAATCTGCTCCTCCCATTTATTTACCGTATTCAAATTAAAACAATACGCCTCAAAGTTTATACATTCATGACATAAAATTTGCGCGTGTGTTTGCGTGCGTACGTATGTATTAGACTTAATTTAGGGCTGGGTTTTATTCATACACTCCGCTGTGCCTAATCTCTCCTCCGCTTACTTAACTTTATTAGCTCTAAAGTAACCGAAGAGAAATAAAAATGTAATACATTTAATGGCTCATAAAATATCTAATCTCGACTCCATTGGGATCACCGCTGATATTATTCATATGAGGTGAGAAAATGTTTTTAGAAATATACAGTATATTTGCTGTAGAGGTTGTCAAAAACCTATAAGCCGACTTTATTTATCTTAATCTTAATTGGACTTAACTTATCTTAAGATAACTTACTCTAAAAATTTTAACGATCTTAACTTTTGTCTCCATAATTTTAATTTTATTACACCTACGGAATTAAATCAACACTTATTAAAAACATTACGTAAATCTTTGTTAATTAACTGCATATTGTTCTTTAAAAAACAAAAAAATGGATGCTGTTCGGAGAGTTTAATATACCAGTTGGGCGTCTCCAGTACCGTTGGTAAAACGAGTTGGGAAAATACCTAAGGGTGCTTTAAGTCCAGGCCTGCGTTGCAATGGTGCGGGATCGAGACGAGAGGTCAAAGGTATCGTCAAAGGCCCTCGTCGGGTCTCTTTAGTTGGTTATTAAAAAAATGAAAATCCATTGATACATGTCTGAAAAAATCAGTTCAGTCTCGGATTGGGCCCGTTCTGATTGCACGAACATTTTGATTAAGAGATTCGTCCGTTTCGTCATGAGTAGACAGCAACGTTTCGATTCCAATAAGAATACTTTGGCTTCAATCTCGAGCCCGATCAATGTAACGACCTCCATTGTTCCCTTACCTTCATTTCTCTCTATCAATGTTCTCATAATCGGAAACGCTTCTATAGGAGGATATTTTTTGCTGTATTGCAATTTTGAAAGAGGAAAAATGTTTGTTGCTATAAAAAAAAACTACAAAGCTTTTGTTATTCGTTGTTATTGCATATCGAACTTCGACATCATATTTTCTTCTATTTTTTAACATTACGATTTATTAAATAAAGCTGAACTTGGAATTTCAGTAATCCTAAATTTTGATATGAGAAGTATCAAATCCAAAATGTTCATTTTATAGGAAAAATATTTTAAATTACGTTATAATGTTCAATCGAAATCATCTTAAAAATTACGTCATCTACTATGTTTTTTAATCAAGCAGGACTTTTACTAGCATTCAAATGTTATTGATAATCTCATATTTTACAGAATATTCGTAAAAAATTTTTTTTATAAAAAAGTCTGCAATAGTTCAATACCTGGAGGGGTTGCGCTATCAATGTGAATACCTTGGGTTCAATTCCGCGCTCAGCCAATGCTACATACTCCATTGTTCCGCTACCTTTATCCTTAACTATCGATGTTCGATAATAGAGCACGTTTCTATTGAAAGATTCTTTTTCGAGAGCTGCAATTTTGAAACTGTTAAAGTCCCATCCTCATTTTTGTTCCTTCACTGTGTAACAAGTATTATCAAATCGTATATCCTTATGTGAAACCGTGTTCCTAAATGCTTCAAACACAATTCTTATTTTTGATTTGTCAACGGCTTCTTTACCTAAGCAAATACTGACAAAGTTGAGTAAATCATAATTAAATACTTCATATCAATAGGCTTTGTTTTTCGCGGTAACAGTTTTACTCCTTGTTACATAAAAAACTGTCTTTTCATAAGTATGTCATAGAAGAAGTGTCAGACTTTTTCAAAGTTGGCGAAACAATATTAAATACATTTGACTAAATACAAACGTAACATTAAAGGGGACTGGAATTGACTAATATGTAGGCGGTTCGCAGACGTGTCTGTCGTAGTTTCAAATTCCGTTCATCAGCTGTATTGAAGCGAGCTTGCGTGCGCTGCATGGTAATGTTATGAGACATGTCAGGAGCGGTCACTTAGCTGTACATTTAGCAGTTTGAATTAACTTGTCTACGGTCTCTTGGGAGTCACGTTTGGTTATACTATTGCTTCGTGACGTCAAGACTTCATAACATCTACGATACTTGCGTAGTTTGTGATTTATGAACTGCATTAAAACCCATGTTATCGTAATAGAATAAAGCTGGGGACATGCCAAAGTATCACGCAACATTACCGTAATCCGCGGTCTTCTTTTTTATACAGATTTTACATAGGCCTATTTAATTGACGGGTATCCTGCTCGTGTTAAATTAGTCTAAATTTCTAATATTTGATATTAAATTTTCTTAAATGAAACTATATTTAATAAACCTGAAATTTGTTCGTAAACGGTTTAGTGCATCGAAAAGATAAGTTGTGCAAAGCACGCTAAGAGCAAGACTATGTTAACAGTACAATGAACTGAAGCTTTCAAAGTCAAGTTACTTCCAATATAAACATCCTCATTCAACAAGTTGCAACGAGTACAGACAAGCTCGAAATTGTATATTATAATATTATAGGTACAAATTACATTATAGTTGACAATTTTAAGTCATAAATTCATTTATTAAATATTATTTGTAAACAATATAAATAAAATTTAATGATAGTAACGAACCTCACATTTATAGTCATATTAAATTAGCCGTTTAAAAGAGTTTAGTAAACATTTCATAAAATAATTCTTTCTGACCAAATATTCATAAATATTCCGCGACGAAACAGACTTTTCGTTCTTTGTGTTGATAAAAAAAAAGACTGACCCGAAAGCCGAAAATACTGAAGCGAAGTCCAAACAAATACGCAACAGCGGAGAGCGTGCGCTGTAACGAATTGACCGGAGCGAGTTACCCACCGGCAGTGAACAGGAAAAATGTCGAAAATAAAATGGTGAATCGTGGGGATCCGAAGATTAGAGGCGAGACGCTGAAAAATGTTGAGCGCAGTGTTACAATACTGTGATTCATGCGGACATTCAGTCTACGTATGGATTTTGATTTACAATATATGGGACTGTTGCAAATAACATATGAAACTATGACAAAGGCACCTTCGACACCCCTTTATACTTACGATCAGCTACAGTATAATATAAGGATCAGTCTTTTCATCATAATAGGTATCTTGATAAAATAGAATTTATAACTATCTTAAAAATGAATGCAAATGTTTGGATGGATGGATGTTTGTTGGCATATAACTGCAAGACAACTAAACGGATGATATTGAAATATGGCACAGAGATAGGGAATTATCTAGAATAGTGCATAGACTATTTACTAGGTATTTTATAGTCTGCGCGGTCAAACATTAGTAACACTATAAAAGTTGACAAATCTTCATCTTCAAAAAGAGTAACTACTATTCTCCAGGCATTTATAGCAGTATCAAAGTGATATTACTGGGTCGTTTGAGCGTAATATTGGTGGACAATGATTCATTCATCCCGGCGGTCGGCGGCGGTGGGTTTCGGTGGGTTCCGGGTGGGTGACGGCGGGTGCCCACAGTCGGCGGGACAAAGCTACGTAATGAGGCCGCGCCGGAACAGGCTCCGCACCTCACGCCGCTCACGATATTTCCGTTCAAGGTGCTTCCATTTCACAAGACGGCTATAATGGCGTCTAAAACCTCTGAGAAAGCTCCTTTTAATTCATCGCAAGGAAAAGTACAACCATAAATGTTTAAAAAAATATATATGTGTTCTTGGAATGTTTGTTGGGTTTTCACAATACAATGAGACACGATCAAATTAAGATCGCAGTTCGTAACTGGACTTGTGCAGTCAGTGAAAATACTTCTATTTGTTTTGCATTCAAGCTCTTTTCCGATCGCATCGGTGGTCCGTTCCATTAGGCAATGATCCATTAGGCGAGCGTGGATCAGGCCTTGCTTTTGTTGCGCCAAGGATAACGACTATAGAAAAAAAAAACTGTACGCTCTCTCTGATATGTTCTACTCTTGAATCCTTACAACATAGATTCATTATCAGAAGCATTTAGTCTGGTGAGTATCTTACTAGGGGCCGCCAAAATTATGTACCGTCTTTGTTAACATATTGTTTAATAAAATAAACTTTTTGCACAAAAATTACATCTATACAATGTTATTTTGTACATGAATAGTAAATTTCATTTTGAATTTCTAGTGTTAAACATTACGATTAATAACAGCTCTTATATTATAACAACGTCTAGTAATTTGAGCCGTGGAATCGGTGTCATATGTTTTAATGCATCACTTACATTGATTTACATTTAGAATGTTATAGTTACGAAGTTATGTATGAGTTAAAAGAGTTAACTATTATACTGTAGGTTTGTAAGATCTTCAATTTACTTTCGTTTTCTTTTATAGTACTATACATTTTGAATTTGCTGCGCTATGTTAGTTTACAGAACGATTAAAATGAAGAAACATTATATTCATGTTATTAATAACAAACAAATGCACGCGGATACAATTTGACACGTATTCAACTTGAAATGGACACGTACAGCATAATAACGACCGTTTACACGCAGACACGAATTCATTAGGATGGAAATGCAGATGCGATGTGAGATGTGAAAATGAATTCATGTCAATGTCTGTCGGCGGAAATAGAACGTAGCGACCGAGTGGAAATAGGTGTAACTCTAAAAATAACGTGTTATAACGGGCACTCGCGGGAATTGCATCCACTGCGATTCAAATTCGAAAATACTTGTCTACGCGTATTCTGAATTTTTGTTTCATATTGCTTATAGAATATCGAGTCATCTATCATTTGACATATGAAAAGATTATCAAAGATCATTTTATAATATATAAATGTGATTAACAAATATCGCTTATACGAATTAATTTCATATATGTAAATCTACAAAGGTTTCGATCTGAGTTTCTGTAACACTTAATTTTTATACTGTTACTTACTTTTCTACTTAAAGCCCAATAAAATATTTCTAATTTACTATTCAATCAAACGCATGCCAACCTAGCTACTAGTTTACTGGAGGTTAAAATTTGAAATTTATTTACATGGGTGTTAGGTTAATTTTTCTTTGACAATTGTTGTACAATTACATATTTACTGTACCGCAGTGTAAAATATACAAGAGACCTACGAGGTAACACTAATTCATGCAAATTACACTCCATACCCCAATTTGACATTTTCATTTGTAGATAATTAATTATGTTTGTGCTCCTTTGTGGAATATGAGAGAAGACTTACCTGAAACAAAAGAGGTGAGTAATTAGTTCGTTGTTTGGATGAGACGAAATTTAATTAATTTTATAATTTAGACCCTAAGGAACAATCGGAGCCCTTCGCGGTGTTCCACGTTAAAAGCAACACTTGATACCAATTGAGACGACGACGCATAAAAATAACCTAAAGGAGACCGGTTTTAATTGTTTTTATACGAACAAAAGAACAATCCATTGTACACGGTTAATTGCTTTTTTATACCATCAGTTACGCAACTCTTTAGATAGCAGTTATCTAATTGGTTGTTCATTAAAGACGCGGATATCACATCGCTGCGAAGAACACGGCAATTTTTCTAGGGTCGTACACCGCAAAGGTACCTGAATGTACACCATTCCTCGACGAAAGAGCCTTTGACCCTTTTGTGAAGCGACAAAAAATGAGTTCGTACTAATATCCTCCCGCTTAATTATGTAAATGAGAATTTCACTGAATATAACGTTATTAAATAATGAAGAACATAATATGCACATGAAAAATAAATAATTAATACTATATACCAGTATTTGGTCTGAGGGTCAATATCATTCTTTGCCTCCCTTATTCTGAATCATATCCAACTGTAAAATAACTCTCTATATACAGTTCCACTTATATATCATATCTGTGACTCAATTCAATATTATATCAAACAGTATGAAAGCTCACATTCCGCCTACGAGTAATTCGAAGAAATTCCATTGTCAAAAAAAAAACGAAAATATTTCGCGAGCGCCGACCCGAGCCGAGCTGCCAACCGTGCCTCTTCTTCTCTCGACTTTTCTACGTTAACAAGCGCCAACTTGGCTTTTGACAGGCCAATGTACTGATTGGCCGTGGCAGCCTTCCCTCTCCTTTTGCGCTGCGTGGTTGGACTCACCACGCGGCTGC
>JAODUI010000030.1:6583174-6608279 GCA_027563995.1 Papilio gigon | reverse complement strand
CCCCCCCCCTCCCCCACTGCCAAGCGCGCCTTCGTAGTAAGGCTACTAAACAAGCAAAACAAGACAGAATCCCCCTTCCACGCCCCTCAAAGCTGTTTGCACTAGCACAGAGACCGAGAAAGTGTACACAAAATTACCCGAAACACTTATTTGTAATATAAACATTGAGTGTAGTACTTTGATAGACAACTTTTTCCCGTTAAGGTTAACAATACTTATTATTTTAGAGACCAACTTGTAAAAGTAACAATCTTATACAATTCACTTTATTTCATCTTTAATATGGCCTTGTGATAACGACACGATGACAGTACACAAATTTAATAGATTGTACGAAAATTCACCAATCTGATACAACTGTACCGTATATGTCTTCTCCCTTTCCACCCATTTGCGAGTTCATTTTACGCTTCCACTCCTCTCCTACTTTTTACACAACGACAAATATGAAAACGTAACTCTTCCGTTTTTACGAATAACGTCGTCTGTAACTTATAATCAGGTGACAACCTAGTTCATTCGCCTTTACAAAAAAAAAACAAAGGTTTTTATTCTTTTCCCCATGTAATATTATATACCACAATTAAATTCTTCCCTCTATATAAACTGTCTAGCAGAGCACGCGTGGCAAAACGCACTTGCCGATATATAAAAAAAGGGAAATCAATTATAACGAAACGCCAAGCCCGCACGAGCGATGTCCATTTTTTGATAAACCCTCCCGCCCCTCGCGTTGTAGCTAATTGACAAAAATAACAAAATGCATCACAGATGCTACAGAGGTCTATGTAAAATGGTCCGCTGGTAAAAGACCCTCACAAAGAACACAATATGTTGTCCCGTCCCTTTTCATATCGAAGGTTAATTAGTGAAATATTGACTGTGATGCTTAACAAACGATGATAAAATTACGTTTTCATAATTTTATAGAAAATAAATATTGTTTTATTCAATTTGGGTAATTGAAACTTCTTTTTAGCTAACATTCTTAGTTTTATATATAAACTAATAAACTAATAAACAAACCTTCCAAAATCTTAAAGTTATTCGATTATAGCCTAACCAAGAATATCAAAATCTGGCAGGAGGTAGGAGGGAGGGGGGGTCTATCACCTTCTTACATCACTTTCCAACGTGCATAAATAAATTAGTTCCACATTTGTTTGCAATGTGATACTTGATTTGGAAGATTTTGGATGCGGAAGGCGGATGACTGCATACTGTAGAAGGCATTGGAAAATGCTTATATCCAGCTGTGGGCAGACAAGGGCTGAAGATGATGATGACTGTAATTAAATTAACGCTAATGTTTAATTACAAATTCGATAACGATTCAGAACACATTGGCAATCGATAGATCGTTCTCTGCACGTACGGTACGGTAAAGGCAATTAATCATGTAACGCAATACTGCTACTGTCACGTGACAAAGGGAATTTTACAATGGGAGCAGTCGATACGACACAATTACATGCAATTACTGGATCGTGTAAACAATGGAGCCTATAACCTAATTAGATACCTTTTTTTTACCGTAATAAAATCTGTCATCACTGTCGTGATAAGCGCAGTGGAGTAGACTAATTAGGAACACTGACCCGATCATCTGATGGCATACAGGCTAGGCAGAGAAACAGAGTCCTTACTGCCATTATTTTCGCAATATTACACACTTAGTGAATTATACTTAATTTAATATAGAATTTATACCTTGTTCCTTGTAACGAGACACACTCCGCTCATTCTTACAGATAGCCAATTAGGTAGCTGGAGTTGCGCAGACGTCGGGATAATAGTATAAATCAAATAATTGTATACTACTGTTCGACTCCTTTTCTTTCCGCTGCAATTAAACGCTTCGTCCAATTGGTTATTGTTTTCGTGTTGACGTCTCTATGTTTACGAAACGTTCAAACGACTATAGGTTTTAAGATGGTACACCGCGAAGGAACATATTTGTCCGTTAATATAGATGTTCTCTTATGTTATGAAAATTCAAACGAATTATCCATTTTTTATTTTGAGGCAATAAAAGATCTTAATAACCAGAGTTCGAACTACACATAAAATCACACTGTTCAATAAATGAATTTATTATAAATTACTAAGGGCACTATATTGGATTATGAATTATCAGCCAAGCGTAATCAAAGATGGTTAACGCACCGTAATCACTGTTAATTATTGTCGAACCGGAATAATGTTTCCTGCGGCTTGACAAAGATTAATTCTGCTAATATTGTAAATTTGAAACTGATATGAAACATTACCGAAACTACTCATGTTTAAATTGTTGCATTATTATGTATGTTGTATTATTAAGCGAAGCGAACTAAAAGCTTCTATAAAAATAGACCATTGCGTAGTGGTTATGATCACAAATATAAAATATTATAAACGGAATCGTAATTTTAAGAGTTGAGTTACTTGGGTTTTAAGTCCAAAAATATATTAAAGTCTAATACGACTTGACACGTGTCACATTTCGTTACAAAACCACAGATACAAGAGCACCTCAACACGAGGTCCAGATTAAAAATGGACATTTTATTTTATAATTTATAATCGCAATAGAGCGGGCGATTGCGCGTGTTGGGTGCGTTTTATAGCCGGCAGGGGGCGCTAATGACGTCAAATAATTGGTACTTTAAATGTAAATGATGACACACGCCGACTCCCAGCTTTATTAAATTCAGGCGCTGCCGCGGCCGCGGTAAGAATCGCGGATGCTGGGACGCTGATTTCGCATGCAATGGTAATAGTCACCAATTTAGTAGTGAACTGCAACGAAATCTATTCATTGTACGTATAAATTCTACTATTAGAGGGCCTGTGCAATGTGTGATTGTATCTCCTTTCACACTTATTAACTTTACTTTCACGAAGCATCCCTATCACAAGCAAGTTGTGTATCGGCAATCTTTATATGAACAATGGTCATTTTTCTATTTGCAATGATTCCATATGGACCTTTGTTTCTTCACTATGATGAAGGAGCAAGTTAGAAAGTGAGTTTGTTTAGTAATTTCGTCGTCAAAGTCAACTAATGTCTAGCAAAATTAATATTAAACGTCAAAGAAGATAAAAACTTGCATTTCGCATTTTTAATTCAAAAAATATTGCACGCTTACGTAATTATTAAAGTTGAAAATAGAATAAAAAATTACTGCTTCGTATAAAAAATATCTATTAAATTTGCTTTAGCTTCTTGTAATATTTAATTAAAAAAGAGCAAGGTGTATTTTATTACAACGCAACGAAGTAAGGGAGAATAAAAAACTGCTATTGTCTCTAACACGTTGTTTCAGAACAATAATTTAATATCATCAACCTGCCCTTTCCCTAAGAAGGGTCGGCACAGTATGTCAGCCGTTATATCTGAACTCATACCATTCTTACACGTATCTTCCACACAAACCATTCACACCTTCGGTCTTCCTCTACTTTTACAGTCATCCACATTTAACCTTTTAAATGAACGAAAACGATTGGCCGCCGACCCGTCGGCCGGCCCAGGTACCGCTGGCGAGACGCCGTACAGCTGGATCTGCGCGAGCTCCAAGCGACAGGCACGAGACGGCGCGGGTCAGGCGACGTTGGCGATCTCTCGCGTCGGAGGCCATGAGGGACTTTGGGTCGCTGCGCCAGCGCAATGAATGAATGATGATGAATGAAATGAACGAAAATGAAAAAAGTATTTAGTGTTTAATTGATTAAAGTTAACTGTAAAAGTGTTTATGTTTTCAAAAACAACACGATGTTTTTTTAAAGTGTGAATACTATGAGTGACTTTAAAAAAACTTTAAGTTAAAATTGCATGATGTGTTTGTTTTCCGATTTCGTTTGACCGTTCTTTGTCCGTACCGTAATTTTGTCCTTAGTTTCATTATTGTTTGTTACAATTTCGTGAGACATATAACAGTGTTAGGTTGTTTTTCATAAATTACACATATTAATTGCCTTGGTACAATCATGATAATGTTCTTTGTACATTTGTTACAAAAGCGCATGTTATTAAAGCGAATGAAAATTGTATTGCTTTTACCTAAAAGTAACACAATGGCAAGGCTTTTATTGTTGTTTGGAATTATTGTTAGGTATTGTTTGTTTAATCACCGTCGTTTTATTGCTACGTACAACGACCGTTGTATGAATATATCACTTAATTTGGTTGTCCGCATATCTATCATAGCAACACATATATTAGATACATTTAAATTAGTTTCTTTTTTTATACGAGAAGGGGACGAACTAGCGACCAGAACACCTAAGTGATCGTATGCGCTCATAGACATCCGGAACACTAGACTTCTCTTTCACCATTTTATGATAACATGTGTTCAAAAACACGAATTAACACACGTATTCTGAGTATACAATGTAATATTAATTGTAACAAAATACGACCCAAAAATTAATATTTATAAAGTTATAAACGGTCGAGTGTAGCAGCGAGGCGCAGCGAGAAACTCTCGGTTCAGATTTAAATTTGTTTAACTTAAAACGGTACCTTCAAACAAATACTCGAGAATGAAAGCTAAACAGCGGCACGCGTTCGCTTCAAACAAGTAATTAAGTCACTGACGCCAAATTAATTATTACAACTAACTTCTAAGATTTGAGCGCAGTTCAAATTAAATGCAAATTTCTCGTAGCACTTGCAAGGCCACGGGAACTTCGCAGCCATTCGATTCCATTAAAACAATACGAATTTAAATCACATTCAAATTTCGCACTTCGATTAAAAGCTCGAAGAGCAACGCGAGCCTAAGTGTAAAACAAATAGCGCTACCGGCTAACTTGGACCCGTGGGGCACGGACCAGCTTGATTAGACCCCAGCGATAGCGGACGTCGCTTGCGCACCTTCCACATAACAAGAGTAAAGGGGGAGCGACGTGTCAGCATAGAGTGGTCACATTCACGTGATCCCAAATACTATGTGTAGAGAGCCAAGCCGCTTATGCAAATGACGATTTCCCGCGGACGCATCTAATGGGCCGTAAGGGCGGGGTGAAGGGGCGAGGGAGAGGCGATGCGCCTGCAGCGCTGACGTCCCCGTACATTTACTCCATACTAAATAAGAACAGATAAAGTCACGTTTTCATTCGTACCTCTTTAAAAAACGACTAATTAATGAATATTAATTAAAAGACAATTAAAAGTTGAAGTACAGTAATGCCGTTTAATTATATTATTTTTAATAGGTATAAGTCATTAAAAATCATGTGTAATATTGAAGCAGACATCATTGCGGCTGTATGTTGTTAGTAAATGAGAACAACGAGTAAAAGCCAAGCCGAGCCATTCTTGAAACTACAAAAGCGCGTAGCACGCCAACTTCTTTGGTCAACTTTTCCACAATCTTTTCTTTCACTATTTAAGTTGAAAAACTATGTCAAAAATTTCGTATAATTCCACATTATGTAATCACAAGATAGGGTTAAAGTTCGTCGCAGTTGGTAACATTAAAGCCTGCAGGCTGACGTCGGCGTGTTAGTTTGAAGACTTTGTGCAAACTGGAATGAGTGCGCTTGGATTTAAGACTTGCACGACCCGTGTAAAGATATTGCAAAATTATTGTAAGTTATGATAAAAAAGACTTAGCTAATCTTAACTACGTGTTACAACTTGGAGAAAACTCGGATGATAATATATTCCTACTTAAAGGTCAAATGAAAATTATAATTCACTCATTTAATCCATCATTTATGAGGAATAACATTTATTTATTTGGTTATTTTTTTTTAGACTTGGCACGAACAGCAACAAGTAACTGCATGTGGAATGCGGAGGACTGCATACTGTAGAAGGCATTAGGGAAGGCCTATGACCAGCAGTATGTAGACAAAGGCTGACGATAACGTTGGTAATATCTTTGTCGCATCTAAATATGCTGAAATAACAACATACTGCATACAAGTGTTTCATCAGTACGCCTTCGGGATAAAACTATTGATAGAAATGGACAATTACTAAACATCGCTTGTGTTACATTAATTTGAACATAGTGTGCACTATTAGAATTTATTTTCTTATCACTCCCGCTGTAAATGTTTGATTCGCAATTCAATTGCCACCCTTCCGGCGCAGGTAAGTGTATATTCAAGCAAATAATTCGATCGGCCGGCAGCGGGGCGGCAGCGGGGCGGCCGTCGGGTACATTGGCCCAACTCCCACAAATTGATCAATTTATAACTCTAGTCCAGACTTTTATTGGCGCTTATCCCGTTTAATTGGCCTGGAACGAACTAAATCGGAAGGACGGTGTCTATTACACTTAATAATGACCCGCCCAGTGCGTGTACTTTTATATAAAACACAGTCTTTTAATCGACATAAACAGTTTTTTTTTTATGTAGAAACTATAACAAACTTGCACTGTAATTTTCGGAGAGAATCCGGTTAATATACATGCAAAAGTTAAGATGGATAGATGTTTATCAGCGCGTAACTCCAAACTAACTTAACAGACCTGGATGTAGTATGGCACAGAGGTAAAAAGATTTTTTTTTTAATTACGCGTTGATTTAGCCGCGCCCGAAACCTAGCACTATCATAATGTACTTTAATTTCGTCACACGTGTTACCAAACAGTTATTATAATTGTACCGGCGCGGGGACGGTTCAGGCCGTCTCTGCGTTTGCTGAGCTGGTTCCTTTTGTCACACTTTCCAACTTTTTTGGTTGTTTTAATAAGATTTTTACTAATTTTTTTGTGTGGCAATAAATGAGCTTCTTTATTTCATTGTATGATTTAATCTCTGATCAATAATCTATACTCTCAAACTTTACAGACGTCTATGCGCTATAAGGTATGCAAAATCAAAATTAACTTCGTAAAACCTAATATCGATTACTTCTGCCAAACTGCTTTACAACCGGCATACATTTTTATTTTTATTTTTGACTTCCCCACTCGGTCTGGTTAAACTTTTTTAATTTGGCCTCCCCACTCGCCTCGCATGACCACACTCCGCAACGGATTGTAAAATAAAACGTACAAACACAACTACTAAAACAGAATTTACCATTGAAAGAAAAAATAGATTTAATGTACAAAGTCGAAATTACTAATGCTTTGTTAACACCAACAATAGTTTTATAAACAATTAATAACTAACGACAGTTAACACCTAACTCAGAAAGTCTTTATTTATACCAATATCTAGAATATTTTGCGTCTGTGAAAACACACGTTATGTAACTTCTCAGAATTCATTTAAAAGTGCCATTAATTAAATTCCTTAGAATTTAGACGCGGCATCAATTTCCTAGAAATGTTAAAAGTACAAATTAATTTCTTTGACATTACTCAACAAGTAATATTGTATAGAAATATTTTATATTATTCTACCTGTCCCGTGCATGTTTGTCAAAGTCAAAATACGAATAAATCTAAAAAACTAACTCTAATTTTTTAAATCTCAATAGCTCTTCCAAATCGGTCCATTACTGTAGGAAGCTACGAAAGAAAAACAATGTTTTACGTAACATAATACATTAATATAATGTTCGTAAGAAACGGGATTCTTACCACAATTAGCCTCTTTGATGTACCGATATTTCGGCACAGCATGCGCCATGGGCACGTGTTGACTGAAGTTTCTGCAGTAGTACGAAAAATGTTACAGGTATCCATATTCATATACTACTGAAATTTCAGTCATCCCGCGTCCATAGCCCATGCAACTGTGCCGAAATATCTGGACCTCAAAGAAGCTAATCGTGGTAAGAAATCCGTTTCTTACGAACACTATATTATTAAAAACCACGAAAGTTTAAAGTTATATAATACATTAATAATAAAGTATAATATTTCTTCGAGCAAATGTGTCTTAAAATGAAAGTCAATATTCACCCGCACAAGCTATTCCAACAATAAGCAAATTCAATCCCGGATTACTCAGGGGAAATTTAACACCGATAAAGTACTTCACGTTTTGTTTCAATGCTACCAAAGTGCTTACAGTACCTTAATCCTGCCGCTAGTGTGGTCTTTGAATTCTTTTTAATGGAATTAATGTAACGTGCAGGCATACGGCGGTGCAATGTTAAGGCTTTAAGTATTCGAATTAAGCTACACAAAAATTATAACCAATGTAATTTGAGCAGCGATCATAGAAGGATTGACTAAAATCCTGAGGGCCCAGTGATGTTACAGCCCCATCGACACACAAAAAAAACAAGTAAAAAAAAATTGTAAAAAAACAAAAAATAAAATAGCATATTTACATAAGTACTATACTATAGTATAGTAAGTAGATCTATAATAATTTAGGAACTCGGACCTAATCGTAGCGATATAAATAGAGCAAAAAAGAGTAAGGACTGCGAGTATGTAGAGGCACGAATAAATAAATAAAAAGCTTGGAAAAGCTTGCGTTAGGAGATGGATAACGACAATAGTCGAATGGTGGGCCGCTACATCGGTTGTCCGTACCCATGGCTATTGGCGCTTCCTTTACAAAACATATTGTCATACGGCTCATTCATTAAAAAAAAAAGATAAGATTCCAGTGAAAACCCACCATAATTAATCTTAACAAATATGTTCCTAAACAATACAAAGAGTAGATTTCCATGGACGCGTTTACATTAACGAGCATTAACGCAAGTCGTGGTATTAAACGAAACATTTTATAAAATATTTCCAAGTTCTCCGTCGTCGGTGGACAGTCGACGTTTTAAATTCTAGAGCAATTTCGCAATCACTTTGTTAAATTGCTTGTGGTGAAGTGAACTCGGCGGCCACCAACCAATACAAACTTAATGTTCCATATATTTTAAAGCAAGAATTTTCCAATAGCTTTAATAATTCTGTATTACACGTTTAAATGTAATGTATGCATTTTTTTAAACAAATAACGCACTAAATAATGTTAAACATAGGCAACTTTATTAGATTTATGTAAATTTTTATTTCTACGAAAATATTAAAATTCTAGACGAGCAAAAAAATCTTATCAAGATTACACCTCGCATGAGAATCTCGCGTAACATTCCTTCTTCAATTCACTCATTTCATTAGTTTATTTGCGTCATAATATAACTAAAACCTTACGTAAGTGTAGACCTTATTTATCCGGAAAGTGTTACTCAAATCTTTTCATAGGTTACTGAGGTCGTACATAACAAAGTTACAAAAGTTTTTGCGTTATATAATTGTATATTGAATAATACTTCGAAACTGAATATAAAGCACTTAAATGACACATGTCTACTTTCTCATAGAGTTTGAATATTTAATACAATAAGTTGCTCGGTGGGCGGGCAGTTTTGTGGGAAAGTGGCAAGCTGGACTATTAAACTACGCAGGGAATGTGTAACTTGGCTTGTACTTACAATACTGACTTACTATGTAATTACCTCCCGCCTTGCACTAAACATTGTCAAAGTCACATCATGAACAGACGTGAACATAACATTTAACATAATTGCTACATTTTAAGTACAGTTTAGGGTTTAGTAGTACAACTGTAGGGTTAAGATCTGTCATTATCATTTTCTTGTATTCCAAAAGATTTTTTCTGTATTATAATATAGCAAGAGGGCGCTTGAATTCGTTAAAATAAGGAAGGGATCGCTGCTCATATACAGTTGTAAACATATAAGTCTACCATTAATTGACAGAGAACGGGACACCTAAAAATGGACAAGTCCCCTTCTACTGCGTTTCCTCCACCGTCAAATCCCCTTACCATGTTTTCACTAACCTAATCTATACGTCCTTAAAATATTAAACTTTATTGGTACAATATTCAATGACATAAATGAGTATCAAAGTTTGAACGGCAGCGTAATGGTTTTGTAAAATAAATAAAAAATAATTTAGTACTAGAATAAAAGCTAGTTTCCATTATACTCCATAGGTTAAACACGGCTCAAAACTTTATAAAAATGAGAATTTTATTTAAAAAATATTTTCAGAATGCCAGCGTCCGTTTTCATTTCTTTCAGTATTCTTTATTAAAAGGTTAAAATGGTCCCGTAAATTGACCGAGCTATTTATTTAATTTTCACTAATGAAAAATAAAAACATTTTTATAAAGGAAAAAGTGAATTAGTACAATATAGCAAAAAAAAAAAATTTAAAATTCAATCAAAGTACAAAGAGCTTCGGCAATTTTTCTAGAAAAGCCCCTAACTTCCTTCCCCACACCTACGATATTACGGGGAAATAAGGCTTAGGATTTATTGGCAGAGATAGAAACCAAATCATTACAATATTAATATTTAAAGCAAAAACTTTGAACCTCTTATTAAGGCAATAAAGCAGAAGGGTGAACGTGAAATTTTTGTACCGAAATAAAAAAAATAATGATTAAGAAATGGGGCTGAACGTCGGTCAATGTGCGATCACCATGCTTTAAAATTGATCAGTCAACACATACGAAATATGTGCATCTAGTTTTTAAATAGTAATACAGTATTATATTAGTAAAACAACTTCAATTATAGCATCCAAATAAAGAGCTTTACGGACTTCTCTTTAACAACTTAATAAATAACACCTTCTTATACTAACATAACAAATATGTTATAAATTTGTATTTAAATTCGCCAACGAACATAATAATTACGACGTTATTGGAGGAGGCTTTCACCATAAATACAGTATAAATTGTAAAAATGTGTATCTAGCATACATTTTGTACTGTACATATTTTTGTGGAATTAAATAAAGAAAAATAAGTGAAATATAAATTTAGGCAGTTTAAAACGTCTTAATACGAAAGTCGCTTTCCGCTGTGTACCTTGTAACAGCCTATTTTATTATTCTGCGACATCGGTGTCTGCGCCGCGACCGATACGTGGCGGTTCTATGCAGAGGTTGCCCTTTCACATTACTGTTCCATTTCTTTGATACCAATGACAGTTTCAATGTCAAACATTGTACTTAAAATGTGATTACCAACGTACAAATGATGTCATTTTCTGTCATTTTTTCACTATTATAAAACTTAAATATTGTTAACTGATAAAAAAGCATATTTCAAAATACATTATTTATTACATCCACGAAAAACACCGAGGTTGTTCTAAGCCCAAACAAGTGCTTTGAATTATCTGTGGGTGTGGTACTGCAGTAGTCTTTACGTCGATGATCACTGTTGTAATACCGTTGCTCGTTAGGCGTCTTCTCTTATTAAGCAAGTCTTTGATTCTTATATGTCGACTTACTGAAGTGTTTTGAATCGTATTATTAAACTCATTTGACGTAATCGTTACAAGAGTACCATTAAATCAAGATAACGTCTAATATATTAAGCTTGAGATCAATTCGACGATGTTGGCAGAACAATATGCTTCAAACATTTCAGAATAGCCGCTGCAGTAATGTGAATGGACGGTCGGGCGGGGGGCTATTTCGAGTGACAGTTTCATGCGATATTTGTGCGTGATGCATGTTCAGTGAAAGTAAATTATGTGGAACGCTCGTGACGCACGGCGGGATGTCCTTCTATTTGGGTTGGCTTTAAGAATGAAATTATACGACGTTCAAAATTTGTAAATTAATTTCAAAATTTTACGAACCTAGAACTGGAAAATATGCATTATTTTTTATTTATTGTTAATTATAATTACATCTTAGTTATTGTAAAAAAGTAAATCTAACAATAAATAAAAAAAAATAATTAAAAAATACATAGTTATGACATTGTATAAAAGCAACGAATGTTCAGCGTTCTTTATGATTTTTCATTTACGTAAAATAAAAGTTTTTAAATAGTTGATCACAAAATTTTCTTTTATTTATTTTTAAATAATTTATCTTTTACTTCGTTAATTGTTTTCAGTAAACAATGATAACGGTAAATTATTATTTAACTAGCAATACGTTTATGATGTTATTAAACATTGCCAAAGAAATTAATTTCTGCATGAGAAATTATGTGCCTATACTATAAAAGGCAAAATTTTGAACCATACTTGAACCTCTAACGAAAATTTACATTATCTCTTAAACTTTCAAATCATTTTTTTTTGTATTTAATATTACAGAGATTATTAGAAAGGATAACTTAACAATGGCAACACAGGTATCTCTGAAGACTTACCACTCAACCTCACATATCACCCACGTAAATATATATATAAGTATAAAAAAATATTTCAGATTACATCGTTGCTATATCGAATCCATCTGTTATTTTCCCACGTCGATTCGACACAAACTTTTTTAAAGAATAGAAAGAGTTTTAGGGCTCGAAGTGAAAGTTTGAAAAACTCGTATCCCCTAGGCGACAATTTTAGTATTGAAGACTAAGATCGATCTTGGAGTGTTTTAGACAAGTAGAAAGCAATCACTTAAAAGGCTAGGTCGATCGACTGAATGCTGTCGAGGTCAATGCTAATGGTACAGGCATACAAATGTTACAATAGATTTGTAGAAATCGATAACCGTAATGACTTCGATGTATAGAATGATGGGCCAGGAGGACCGACGACGATGGAGGACCCCAAACTATGGAAGGTATTGAGAAAGGCCTCTATACAGCAGTGTGCAGATAAAGGCTGATAATTATGATGATGATAAAATGATTGGTGGTATATACTTACGTTTAATATGAAAGGTGTTCTACTTGATGTAGCAAAAGTCAATGGATACATAAACAATATATTTGACACAAAAACACCTGATGCTCGTAACCTAGAGAGACAGATTTCGAACTTTAACGCGTAAGGGCAAGAACAACAATTCATAATTAATTTTAAGATTTTTTTTCAATCGTTAGTGATCCTTTTTGGTCATAATACTTTTTTAAATTATTGAACAGTTTCACATGTAATCAAGCGTAAAGATTCCACAAAGCACTCAACCAATGTGTCCCCAGACTCCATTACAGTTAAATTATATCACAACGCAATATAACAAAGTGCGGCTCGACCACCGTACCCATCGGGACGCGGGCTCTCATTAAAGAACAATTAATGAGGGGCCGAACAAAAAACCGCACGAGCCGCGCTGTCCTAATGAATGTAGTCATGCGTTTTATTAAACTCACCACGTGTCGTCCAACTGTTATCATTTCTATAACAACAACGCTAACACTCAAGTAATAAGGACTACAATTGACAGGTCGCTGTAGAGGGCGCGACAGAGGCGTTTCGTATTATTGGAATTGAGATGGCGTCTTGCCCATTCATAATTCTCTTATGAGAGCTGTTGTTGTTTTGGTTTTTTATTGCGATGCCTTTATACTTTGGAATTGTTTTTTAATCTTGGACAACGAAATATTTGAGGAAACGGTATTTTAAAATATGAAAAATCATTACTAAAATGATACACTTCGTTTTGGATGAGTTATGAAATATTTAAATCTCATTGAAATTATGAACGCGATAGTTTGTTAGAATTAATCTTCAGCACGGCTTCATGGATCTGAACGAAATTTGGTATACATTTAGAACATAGTTAGCTAAATATCATACGGTACTAATTAAGACTAGGCATAATAAATAAATTATCTGGTAGTCCAAACATCAACCCGTGTCAAATTTCATCCACATCCGTTAAGCAGTTTAAAGTTACTTGCTAACAAACATCCATCTATGCAAAGTTTCGCATTTATTACATTACTAAGAATAATATTGCTAGTTTATATGGTTGTCCTCTCTTATCAGTAATCATTTTTCACTTCACAAGAATACATTTCAAAACACATAGTAAAAACATCCACGTGTACAGCAGCGCGGGCACGAACTTAGTTCATATTCCTTGGTTAATACTTTTTTGTTTATTTCTTTAAGTTCCTTGTATTAAAAAAAATTAAAACATTCTTGAAATTATTTATAATTTTTTTATAATTATTTTCAAATGTTTTATAATCTTAATTCACAACATAGAAGTTGAGATTAATAGAAATACAGATAACAATGACATGTGTTCCGAATGCTACAATAACATTGTTATAAAATTATTTACTCTTAAATAAAACGTGAAGAGGATGAAAGTAATTGAAGCATGATCGTATTTATTCCTTGTAGCCCTCTCGAGCTCTAACAATGTTTATGAAGCGCTTTGTAAACAGAGCATAAGAAAATCTTGTTAATAGAAGTTTCCTTACCTACCTGTTCTCAATGTTCACGAGAGCTTAGAATTATTTTAAACAATGTTTCCTTTCCTCAAATACAATATAAACATCATACTTTAATTCAATAACAAAGTTAATTTACCCCATTTTAACCGTGAATCGAAATTATTCCAGCAATAGTCTTTCCTTATCGACCAATTCCCCTTTGCCAGGATCCTGTAAATTACAAATTTCACCAATCCGCTATACATTAGGCCGGAGGACTTACCATTCGAAATCTGCGTACAATCGGCCATGATCGAGTTATTACGGGTTACATGGTTACCCAGTAACGTAGGTGACAGTGAAATATCGCATGTACGGCCACCAAACAGTAGTACTACTTACAATATCAAATGCAATACACAACACTGAACTGACACGTATTACGCGGGAGGCGACGCCCGTAGACGACTACACTGCGTCCTTCCGAGCCGGCCGCTACGGCGATACTGCCGCCCGCCTAAAGCGTGCCCCCGCCCGCCCTTACAGGGCCTTTCTTTGTTTCGCATCCCCTCCGCGTGGTATATATTTTAATCTCATTCGCCGCGATAGCGCGTTTGTCAATTGACTCGAAGACGCGAAGGCGATAATTGCTAGTCGGTGTGATTGCGTCTCGTTTTAGTTGAGAGCTACAAACGTTGGGGAGTCGTGCCATTAATTGTATTAAATTAACATCTGTTTCCTTCATTAGCAAGACACGTGGGAAAAGTATTTCCCCAAGTTCTCTCGCCTACTTTTGCTTTCCGTCATATTAACAACAGCAACGTTATAGAGCCTTATCTGACCGTAGTACCAACAGAAATGTTATGTATATATTTTTAACATTGTAACAATATATTTTTTTATGTATGTCGACAGTGAAAACTTACTTTAAGGGTCTAAGTTATATTATTGTTACTGATTTTCATTAGTATGAAAACTACATGAAAACATTAAAGGTTATTAGTTGATAGATTTTTTTTAATTCGATAAAATGGTATCACATATAAAACTTTGTTTGACGAAATATATTGATCATGTAAATGAACACATACGTACAATAATTACCCACTTTCATTATAACGTGAAGCGAATTTGCTCCGAGCTGTATTAGGGACGTTTCACATAATTGATGAATGATGGTGCCGCAATATTTTAGCTTTGTATTGATTATTGTTCAATGTCAACTCTATCAAAAATATAAACAGTGCACCATTCAAATTGAATTTTTGATATCGGTCACTAAAGCAGGATGCTTAGTAGGTGTTTCGATCGATGGGCCCAATGAGATTTTTTCCTAACAGGCCGATTGAACCCATAGAACCGATCGGACTATCGGCAAAAATATTCCCATTAGGCCGATTGATCAACGCTTGGCCAATCGGTACAACGGGATACACACTGCTTTATATACATTTCTCACACTAAGGAGACTAGAAGAGGGGTGTCTGAGGCCAAACGTAATCTTGCTCCCTATCCTAACATATTCGCGTACGCATTTCCAATATTACCAATCAGTCAGGTAAAATAAAAACATTCAAAGCTCAGTCATCTATAGAATTATACGAAGAAAATAAATAAATAAATGTATTCACAATAGAAAACCTCACCTATTTATAACTAAGACATCTCAAACCCTGATACGTCTAATCTTCCTCAATCCTCACTCATTGTGACATGTCTATTGAAGCTTATTTCATACAATCGAACGTATCTATGGATGCGTATGCACATACATTGCTTTCTGAACGGCGTGTGATATAAATACGCCGTACATTGCTCGCTTCGTGCGGCAGATGCTACAAATCTGAGCCGTCGAGTACGTACGGGCGTCAATGAATAATGCATAATGTTCGCGATCACCGGCGCTGTCAGTTGCTCGTTTACCGTACAAAGGTTAGAACGTAAACATGAGTCTTTCGAGAGCAACCCGTAATCGTTTACAATTCACAGTGTGCGACCTGTTAAATGATCTGTTTTTTAATTAATAATTAATTCACATTATATGCATAAAACATTTGCCGAAATCAAATTTCAGTTTTCTTCCAACACTTTTCTTATGATAAAGATTTAGAAAGGGTAGATGGATTTGGAGGAGTACGGGACTCATAAGAAGGGGAAGTAACCTAATTGTGTGCGTTCTCTACTCTGTCGACTAAAGATAAGCAAGACATTTGCAAATGCTGATGACTACGGTGAACGGTTTCGCGATATTGACGTGTTCAAGTGGCCGCGTAGCAAACAAACTGACCTCAACATATCCGGTCGCTTTCTACTCTTCATATCTCCGTACAATTTTGAAACTAATGGTAACTTTCCATGGATCGTCGAAAAATCAACTATTAATCTCTATTAAAACATTCTACAACACTTCCATTGATAAGTCATAAAATCCTTGAGCAAATAAGCCAATTTGCTTTTCCAAATAGACTGCACTCGTTCGCAGAAACAGTGGAAGAGGAAACCTTACAAGGGTCAATTAAAATCTAAAACCTTGAGGGAACCAAGTCTTGCAAAAAACAATAAAATGTTCGAGCGCAATTAAAAGAAGATCCCTTTCGGAATACACTGTCCAGTAGAGATTACAACAAAGTTATTTTAAAACTAAATAATTACACACATCTCGACTATTTCTTTATATATAAAAAGCTACTAATATCTAAGGGTAAACGAAAAAAATTACAAAACCCAATAGCCTAATGGTTAAGGGTACGGACTACCAATCTAGCTATCATGGGTTCGAATCCCGATATACGACTATTGTCGTGAACCATATCCTACTACAAGCTTTTTCAAGTTAACAAAGATATCTACCATTTATTTCATTCAAAAAGCTGCTTAGAAAATTACGACATCACTATTTCGTAAAAAGTAAATGGTATCATTATTTATTTATAATAATGTGATAATAACAATGATATTCTGATGAATATATTGTGATATATCACAGCTGATTTACAATAATCAATGACCAATAATAAGCCGGTTACGTCGTATGTTAGGTGCAAATCTAATCATCGCTTTGCAGTGTATGGCGCCGTGCGCCGTGCCGCTCCGACGACCGTGTTAGTTAGTGGGCGGCTGCTGCAGGTTTAATTAAGCCGGTCGTGTTGCAGTTACGCGCACCGGCCGCCCTTAGCGCATCTTTACCATGCTAAAGGTGAGCTCGTATTATCGTGTCACATATTTTTAACGATGTTACAACAGAGCTGAAGTAATTGTAAACAATAAGTAAACAGATAATGAGTTTTTCTCTTCTTTATTAATACGTCTTCATGTTCTGGTTTATTTTCTGTAATTCATAGAGTTTAAATAATACTTTTAATATGATTTAACTCTTAATCTAATTATTCTACCAAACAACGTACATGCATTACGTTCTTAATGTTATATGTTCATACCGTTTGATTAAACATAACTGCACCCGCACAAGCCCTGTCAATTTTTAATTATCGAAATTCGCACACAGTATTCACGGCAATCGAAATTACATACAATCCTGTGCTCCATTCATTGATCGATAGAACCTACTCGCACACATGCACACTTGTTTACTATGAGAGTTCACGATACGTCCGCTCACCCGTTAACATGTAGGCGCACTCCGCGTCGCTTAGCAACCAGACGCTTTGAAGTACGCCCTGCAACGATACAACTGGATATCGAACACCGGTAAAGTGAGAAACGGGGAATTTATAAAACTCCCCCTACCTCGTTAGGATGGAATGAATGCGAACAAAATTGCCAGCCAAATATTTGGAGAGCATAACAGCCGGTGGAAATTTACAAACACTTTAGCTAATTACGTCTCGAGTGCTGGATGTAAATATCGACTAACTTCAAATCGGTCAGCGCACGAAAGTGTCACAAAGTTATAATGTACGGCGTGTGCATTCACGCGACTATGGTAAGCGAGCTTTATGATTGATTGCTAATACTCCTGTACAATAACATAAGCCTAACCATAGTACATCACTCTGGTTTTCGAACAATATTGCAAAAAGTTAACATTACTAACCTAACATAGTAATCTCTTTAAGCACTGACCAAGGAACGAGAGAAGTAGGTTGTGACATTCCGAACGCTGTTTCACAATTACACAATGTTTAATTTTACATTATCTCTTAAAATATCAGATTGGTCAGTAAAACTCTAAAGAGGTCGAGGTATGACTAGTCAGTTTTCTAATTACGCCATCAACAGGCTGGTAGGGCAATGGAAAACGCGTCCGTCAACAGCCGGCCTGCAATAAAACAAGCTGAAGCGATGGCGACAGGACGCGCCGACGTAAGTGATTGATCACCTAGCACACGCTAGCTTCTCTGCATACACAGCGTACATTGAAATTCACAAATTAAGCTATTCTATTGTATACTATATCATCATTTATAATATAATACAATACAATCTATGCTGATGCTAGTGGGATATTTAATACAAAATTTACTCCGCTCGAATATTACGTAAATACACATAATAATTTCTCACAAAAATCACATACTACTCTCAGATTAATTTTGAAAACTGGACATTAAGAGACACTTTACAGTAGTTAGCTATGAAATAACTGTGAGTACAGTACACCTGGCATAAACAATTTTGATTCCGACATATTCAAAAAAAGAAAAAAAAAACAAGAGCGTATCGAAAAATAAAAACAAAAGCTGCAGCACAACCGTTTAATCTGCATGTAGAAACATAAACAGTCATTCTCGTTTATTAAAAGTAATATTTTCCTTTAATGGCCTTTATAATAAATGCGAACAAAACCGCGCATTACAACGGCGACTCGTGAGGCTCGCGTGTTTTCGACGCGGTTTTTAATTGAAACAGATTTTGCGGTCGGCTAAGGAAAATAATTTTTAAGAATAAATAAATTAAACATCCACCGAGAATCTCAAGCGAAGAATATTAATTTAGCGAAGTTGTTTAAACGTGTGCCGACTTCATTGCAAAATTGTAATTTGATTAAACTTGTAACCAAATTTATTTCATTTACTTGTTAGTATTTTTGAATATCTAAATATTTTTTTTTGTAGGTCATTTGTTGAAATATATCTATGAAGTAGTAGAATACACTAATTAAAAATCACAGCTCAATAGACGTGTTAGTTGAAGAATTAGACTTCAGACGCATGGTCCTTCTCCTGTAAATATTATTTCCAAACTTGCTTTGTTTGTTATTACTATGGATAAATGTGAACTGTTATTTACCACTCCATACGACATTAAAATCGTTTACTTAATATTGTATCTTCTATATATTCATCTATTTATGCTACGTTCGGTGTAAAAAAAAAACAAAAGTTTAATGACGGCAAACAAACGCTCAGTAACTCGGTTAAAAGAAGCGTAGGGTCGGTGATTGAAAGCGCGGCGTGTCGGTTCTAATTTTTCGGCCGGCTGTGGTCCGCACCGGCGCAATTTCCCTTCGTGGCCGTTATAATTTGTCCAAATTACGGCCGCCCGACCGACCGTAAATTATTCCGACGGACGGCGAGACTGATACAGAGTGACCGCTGATACCAATAAACATAGCTCTGATATCAACGATGTTTTTTAATTATTTTTAACAAACGTTATGGTCACAATCTTGTAGTAGAATATCTTTTAATATTTCCGAACTTCAAGTTTACTACCGCCGACTAAGTTATTAAGTCGTGATTAAGAATTTATACAGTATTAGAAATCAGAACTAAGGAGCTCCCTTAGTAAATAATTTCCTTTCTTAACTTCTGACTGGCTCAGTAAGTTTTAAATTTTATTATTAATTTAATTGTACAGAGTTACATTCATTTTGATTTTTTATTAAAGATTTCGAACAATATTTAACAGGGCTATTGAGTCTTTATCTTACATCGTACGTGTTGTTCTTTGTTACGCAAACAACATGAGAGAAATGAGAATAGGTATTCAGAGTCTAGGCCACAATGCGGCGTCGACAGGAGGCCGTTCCGGACGCATTTGTGTCGTTGTACGTTATTTATGAAGTGTTCGGTATCCACATGTTCTAGAAATTCCTTTGTACTACATTCGACCTTGTTGATTTCTTTAGTAAATGTTTCGTTTTTTTTTATTAGAATAAATGTATTATTCCCAGACTAGCTCGGTCTACAAATCGTACGCGTAATATTGAAAACTTACTACAGTATTGTTACTTCGAAGCGTGAAGGTCTTTCTATTAAAGCTTTTTTTTCTCATGTGTTACTATCGAACTGTACTGATATTTTTCAAGACTTTCATAACCTTTAACTTTTTAAATTGTACAATATTTGAATAATAAAATGTAAAACTTATAATATTTAAGTAGTGAACCCAAACTTTCTTTTCAACTTGATGCAGAATAAGTTTTCAAACTTAGTTGAAAAGTTCATGAAAGATTTAATACTTTTAAACAGATTAAAATTTGACTTCGTACAGAGGGGAAACAAAGGGACGCTCGGACGGTGTGTCACCAACAATGGAGTTGGCACTCGTTGCAATAGACAACATTAAAGTCAATGACTTAAAATTCTTAGTTTAAGAAGTGTGCGAGTTCAGATATGACGGACGACAGAGATATATGGAATTGTAGTACATACTATGCAGACTTAACCAAAACTTAGCTTGACTTCCTTTTAAATTTGTTATGGATGATTGCATTTGGTATGATTTCTAAGTTGGTCCATCAACTTAGAAAAATTATGTACAAACAAGCATTTCATTTATTTCTTTAAATAATTTTTATCATAATAAATTCAATAATAAGTTTGAATAAATCCCTCAATTTGTAAGAGTCTGATTGATTAGAGATCTCGATTGAATTTATGAAGCGTGCTAATGCAAATCGTGCAAGGGATCGGTAGGAACGCAGGAAAAGATATTCTAGCAATGATTGATGAGGCGAGCAACAGGTACTCCTGTAGGAATTCAACGTATGAGCGCTGCTCTGGCCATCTCGCGGCCGAATGTGGAAACAATTTATACTTTCTCGAGTATACCACGCAACACATCATTGTGGATGTTGTAATATCAAATAAAGTTTCGAATCATTTTCGAAAAGGGAAACGGGAATTTTAAAATGTTTTAAGGTTAAAGAATTCAATAAAAGTTTAATCAAGTGTGTTTGTGGGAGGTAGGAGTAGAAGTATTTCCATCTATTATATAGATTAGTAGCTTTATTTATAATCAAAGGGCCTATCATCATCTATAGATCATCATCACCAACCTTCCCTTTTCCTTACGCAGTGCCAGCACCATATGTACTACTATCCTATACATCTCTGTCAGCTGTCAAATCTAAACTCACACCCTACTGTAAGATATCCTCTTTCACGCAATCCAACCACACCTTCGCCGGTCTTTCTCTACCTTTATAGTCATCCACATTGGATATCATCACCAATAATATCCTTAGATGTAAATGAAATAAAAAAATGGTTTTATTGTTATATACCATCAAGCTACAACCTAAATCTGTATCAGTTGTGTGCAACAAATATACTGTAATCGAAAACTTCATTTTCTTGAGACTTTATTCTTTGTAAAAACACCTTTTTTACTTATGAAACTTCGTCGCGTTGTATTTTATTCACGACGTAAAAAGAAACCCGGTAAGCTGACTTTGATCTTCTTACGATCAGTTTGAAAGTTCTCGAGTACATCCATTGTAGCGATAACAGTGACTTGTTAGCTACTCCTGTCTATATATACAACTTGTATCACTTTCCCGACTTCAATTTAATTTGTCACTGTTTGTTTTTTTTCCTTACTATCAGTTTGTTGTTAATAAATTAAAAGAAAAAAATACGACCAGTTTGTTTGTTGAAAAATTGTTTGTAAAACTACATAAACAGAAGGAAAAAAATCATTGCATATTTTAAATAAAGTTGAATTCAATGGAAACGAGAAATTATCATCAACATATCTAAACAGTTGTACTTTTATAATATTCGTTTATCACTTAAACGCTTCAAAATCCGGAAACAATAACTGACTTTTTTTTAAATAATAGGGGGCAAACGATTGGCAGGATCACAAATGGATGCCCATTGATATCTGCAACACTAGAGGAGCGTAGCATACATTGTTAGTTAGTGAAATGTGGTTAAAAAATTTATCATTTCCATTGAATTCAATTACATATCACCAAATCACTATTTCGCAATGTATAGATATCACAGCTCGACGGTACCCGAACAACAAAGTACCCTCAATAGTAAAGTTTAAATTTACGAGCTGTTGGACGAATGAGAATAGTTTGCCTCGACAACCGAACCAACTAACTCCGAAACTGTACTTAACGTGTTTATTTATAAAGGCACTTCAAATGTAATCTAGTTTTAACTGAAGATTGGATAATCGATGCAAAATAATTAATAAACGCGATAATAACATAGCAGGCAAAGATAGTCCAACATAATACTTGAATCATCTTCCTTTTATGTTCTTCTAAGACTAACAGTTTCGGAATCAAACGAAAGAAGCTTCAATCGCCTAATGGTTAAGGGTATGCATTTCCGATCACATGGTCGAGAGTTCGAATCCCTCCATTGGACTATAATCGTAAATCATATCCTAACACGAACCTATAGCTTAGTTGTAGTTTTAAAAGAAACATTAGTGAATTACCAGAAATCTGCTAATATTTTAATTTAAAAAAAAATAGTATTGACAAAAATGCTCTTCATTCTTAAATAGATTTTTTTAATCGTTCACCATAGTGTTCTAGAATAGAATATTCACACATCTAAACAGAAGTTAATCATATATTACGAAAACTCATTATTTTACGGGCCATAAACAGTGAGCACAACAGTAAAATCTTTACGTAGCGGAGCGGCCGGTTCGACCGCATTAGCGGTAAACATTTATGACGGTTGCTCAGGCTGGGTGTACGTGAAGCGAACGGTGCAAAGGCTGGGATACAGAGCGGAGGCGGGAAACGAGACGGACGATACCAGTGTGAGAGGCCTGGAATTTACGCGTTTGTATGTAAATCTTACTTAAACCCGAATCTTTCAGTACCAAATTGTAATGTGTATAGTTGTGAATATGAATAAGTATTTAAATTATTTAAATTATGTTGTGTAAATCGTTGTTTGCGCTAACAGAGGGATAGGCAAATTCCTAACATTTACAAGTTAAAACATGGGATGACATCTTGTTGTTTTAGTTAAAGCGTATTTTAAATAAAGCTTATAAAATCCCGTAAGTAAATTTACAATAGGAATAGATACATACATTTTAGGATTTGAACGCCGTAACAATAGCAAGCGCACTCTTATATTATTAACTTAATTAACGATTTTATGTCCTAAAATGGAATTCTTCAGTACAAATGTACTTAGTACTCGTAGGTAATTTAGTACACGCGTGGCTGAGTCGTGTCTCGCGCGCCCAGCCGCCCCAGGGAGAAGTACAATATAAGTAAATTACTAGTACCTTCAGCCTTGCGAGACGATTTAATATAAAACAATAGACCTCTTGTCCATTAGGATTAAACTCCGGCAGAAAATTACGTAACAGACTTTTAATTGGCAATTAAGAATAGGTGAGATGTTTCATGTGAAATTAATTAAAAAAATGCTTGAAATTCACTTAAAAGGTAAATCAATTGTTCTTTGAATTAGTCCTTTGGTCTAGAAATATTCGACTTTGGTGCGATTTTAATGTTGCATTCACTAAATAATTAATTTTCCAAAGTGTAGCAAACAATAATTGAACTGTACCAGGACAAGTTCCGTATAAATAAATGTTCTCTATTTATCAAATATAATACAACAAAAGATGATAAACCGTGCACAGTCGAAGTGGTATATCAAACAAATTTATAGAAAATGGAGTCGCAAACTGAGTTAAAAACAAAACATACCGTGACAGTATTAAATAACTTTCTTCACGTCGCGCGTTTAGCATTCGACTGTGCTTCTGCGGGGGCCGATTCAATTTGATCACTATAACCGCGTTCCAACTGTCGCGAAGTTACCAACGCGACCCGTACACATATTGAGAGTCGTAGTTCTAGCGGATCTTTGAAACACAACACAATGCTTACAGTAATAAAATACTAACGCAAGTGTTCATTGACCGAACGTAAAATTAACCAAACTTATATTTATCGAAAGTTGCTTAGTTTTATTGCTAAAGGACAGGATGCATAAGAAATCGTCATATTCGGATACGTCAGTGTATAAAGTTAAAATAAGAAAAAAATGCTTTAATATCTATTGAACTATTCTAATTGGAAACACATTGGAATTATTGTGTTTTGTCTAATTTAGTTATAGTCTATTTATTTATTTAGTAGTGATTACAAAAAAAAATAACTAGAATGACGCAGCGACCAGAAGTAGGTCTTTACCTAAAAATAATAGTCTCCATCTACCTCAAATGATTTACGGTAACAATGATTTTATTTGTTCATCGACTTTCGCTCCAAGTGGTTCCACACCTGGTTTCGAAGACCGCAGACGGAGTTTACTAAGAGGTGTTTGTATTGAAATTGATTTATGTAAATTTCTCAGCGAAGACGCGTCGTCTACCAAGAGTTGATGTTAGCGGCACTCAAAACGAGTGTATTAAGTATTGAGTTTTTACAATTCAAAGATGCTCAAGAAACTTTGTTTCAAGTTTTAATGGAAAGATAAATAGAAACCAAAGATGGAAGAATAATATTCAAACGAAATACTATTCAACTTATAAGAATGTTTAATAACTGTAGAAAATAAAAAATCTACAAGTAACTCAATCATTAAACTATTAAAACTTTCGTGAGACATTTCACTAGACTACTTATAAAACGGCTTAACTCACATGTAAATCGGTATCGGTACCGACTAGTTTCGAGCCCATCGTAGGCTCTGTCTTAAGATGAGTGATTGTTATGAAAATAATTTAACCAATGAGCTTGGTTATACGGGACGGGAATAACTAATTTTGTTACTGTGCAGCAATGTAAATAAAACATCTCAACCAAAAGTAATTGAATTAATTGAAGCGCCAATAGCCTAATGGTCTAGCGGTCGTGGGTTCGAATCCCACCATTCGACTATTATCGTGAACCATA